>OZ026845.1:35929228-36002406 GCA_964023205.1 Lutraria lutraria | reverse complement strand
ATTTCCGATATTATGCCAGACAACGTATCTAGTTCAGAAGAATAGATTCAGTCGTCACCATTAGCCAACAAAAAAGGCCAGGATTACCCAAACTAGTAATAGACACTATACTATATACCCACACACCACTAGCATAAACTTTTACACACTCATGACTAAAATCCGTCTAGAAAACACCCACAAGTGTAAAATCTAAATACATGTATAGTGTGGACAACCCACGTGACTTTTGCCGTTTCAAATAGGTATTGGGGGAAGCATTTTTTGCCGATAAGCAGGAGAAAATAAGCTTGTTCGGATTTTCAGCCATTTAAAGCTAAGAGCATATAAACCGAGAGTTCTACACATTGTATTGCTATTATTTATGAAATGTTAAGCATTTCCATGCCTTTTATCAGGCAGCAATTCTTAAAGTTGTATTTATGCTGATGCGGGAAGCTGATTTTGTAATGACCTTGAGGGAAGTCATTTTTAAACTGATCTTACATACGACCGTGTAACAAATAAAATCCGAACACATTGTTCATCAAAATTCGCTCTTTACCAATAAAAGGAATATAGAATACAGTAAAACCAAAGTATTGTTACAATTTAAATAATGGGACATTCTGAAGTAATCGTTTCTTGTGATTTTAAACTTTGGGACAGTACGTGTTGTGATTAAGTGTCTAGGAAAGTTGTCAATTACCATAGCTAACAACGAGTCATGATCGTGTCGTCCATTGTACACATTTTAAGTCTCCAAAGTGTTAAGGCTTTGAAACTTTGAAACTTGAGAATTTGATTAAACGCCTATTTCTACATATAAATACATATTCAATGGCGTTGTACAATGGAAGACAAAACAAAAAATAGATGAAAATACACAAATATACACATCAGAGTGCACATGTAGTAGACAAGTTTGTCAATTACACACAGTTAAAATAGTTCTTGAAGTAGTATGATTTCAATATACGTTTGAAACTGTTCACAGAATCACATTGTCTCAGACTAACAGGTAATTCGTTTCACAATTTTGGACCTATCATGCTGAAACTTCTGTCTGAAAAAGTTTTGTTCTTATTATAAGGAACCTCATAACAACCAATAGATGATTCTGAAGATCTTAAGGTACGTTTTGACACTTTATGAGACAAAATTTCAGTTAGAAAAGATGGTGCATTTCCTACTGAACAGTTATGCATGTATGTTAAAATCTTAAATCGTATACGTGCTTTAATGGGAAGCCAGTGAAGTTCAAACAATGCATTTCTGGAACTATCGTACTTGGAACGGTTTAACACAAGTTTAGCACACATATTTTGTATACGTTGAAGTTTTGATAATTCAGATTGAGAGATGCCAAAAAGAATGGCGTTGCAATAATCTAAGTGAGATATAACCATGGATAAAACAAGAGTTTCAGTGGCTTCTTTGGACAAATATTTTCGAATGCTCTTAATCCTAAAATAATTCAGCATGGCAATTTTACATTTTCTTCTGATATGGTCTTTGAAAGTTAGAGACTCATCCAAAAAAGCACCCAGGTACCTTATACAATTTTTTGATTTAATGACATGGCCACATATATTGATTCCAGTAATGTTACACTTATTGAGCTGTGCACGAATTCCAAAAAGTATAAGCCCTGTCTTTGAATTGTTCATTTTCAATTTGTTATTGTTCATCCAATCATTAATGAGAACAGCACAGTCCTGTAGATCTTGAATGGCACTGGCTTCTTCAGCTGGTGATGGTCTAAAACGTATATGTGCCGTGTGGTCGTCCGCAAACCCGTATACAGATGGAGGCACAATGTCAAATATAGTCCCTGCGTACGTCGAGTAGAGTCAAGGGCCCAAACAGCTTCCCTGAGGGACACTGCAGTCAAGTTCCCGAGCTGAAGACAAATTCGAGTTTACACTCACTCGACAACTACGCGGTCTCAGGTACGAATCCACCCATTCTAGCGCAGATCCACATACACCATATTGACTTTCGAGAACATTTAACAGAATGTTGTGGTCAACAGTATCAAAAGCAGCACTCAGATCTAATGCTATCAATGCTGTGACCTCTTTATGCTCCATTACATCAAGAATGTCACATGGAATGGCTTTTGTAACGGTCAAATTTGTTTTCTGAATGTTATAGCCTACGAATTCTTTATGAAAATATTTTAATCATTCGTAGAAACGCCTGAATATATATGCGACCAGTGTGGGCGGACGTACCTGCACAAAGGTAACCCTAAAACGCACAGGGAGTTCCATTATGACACAACCTCTACAGAACCTGGACATTTTCAGTCAAAAGGTCAAGGCCACAAGGTCATTGTGTTGTAAAAAATCCTAAATTTCTTTGAGATACATTTTTTTATGGGATTTTAACAAAACTGTTACCTACTTGTTGTACTAGCGTCTTGATTGCAAATACTTGCAATGTGACTTTTAAGATATTCTTGTGTAAAACCTGTAGGCTAAACATGCACTACCATTCAACATGCTGTACATTTCACATACTGATATTAGAGTCATTTTTTATTGAAATATTCAGCATAGTAAACAAAAATATTCCAAAGTATGAAAATAAAGAACAGATTAGACATACGGCTCATTTTCAGATTATTATTTTATATTTCATTAACGTGACTTATTTTGACCAATTATGACGTCAAGCAAAATAATATTTAAAAAAGAATAAGTAAATAAGCAAATTTTCTACGTAATGGCTAGTGTCTAAAATGACTGTTCTACATGAAATTAGAAACGCTAAGGGAAGCGAGCGTCCAACTTAGTGTCTGTCCTATTTTTCCCATCGTACTCTTAATGAAAGTAGGTCAGACTCTATCTACTGAAGAGCCCAGACTGCCATCTTCATGAAATTAGTCGGTACAAAATTCAAATAATCTCGACAGCTGATTGGCTGGAAAAATAGGGCAAACACTAATGCTTAAACATGCTTCCCACAATACCCATTTGTAACGGCAAAAGTCACGTGGGTTGTCCACACTGATATATGTAAAACACAAAAATAGTATTTTATCATTTATTCTCCAAAGTTTAACAATTATTCAGTTTAATCTATTAAATTCAACAAATACATTTTATGTCAATAATACATACTTCTTACATAATATCAATGAATACACATCATATGGTGATTCATTGCTACAGAATCTAACGATTATTATAAACATCGGTAAGTCGCTATCAACGTTTAGCCTTCATGGACGAGGAGACACCGTACATATAACAATAAGGACGGACCTTGGATGTCTGAATGGTTCTCGGGATAGAGACGTCATTTACGTCAAAATATTTACGTCCAGGGACTTTTGGACACCATGTACATGAAGAATGGCAAAATATAAGAACTTTTCGTACACCAATTAATTACATTTTGTGTTTAGACTCTCCGGATTTATATGTAGGTTATATGATGTTCTTGAAGATGAGTGTCATTTTTTGTTTGAATGTCCCTTATATAATGAAATTCGAAAACTTCATATAAAAAATATTACTGGAAGCGTGCAAACATCATTAAGTTTATAGATTTGATAAATTCTGAAAATAAAATTATCATTAGAAACCTTGCCATGTATGCTTTTTTATAAAAAATTTGAATTGACAAACGAAACATTTTATGCAAATTAACTCTTATGCAACTTCTAATCAACATTTTACATGAAATTATAATATTACAAGTAGTCTGTACTCGCTGATCTCTTATATATTTGATAACTTAATGCAAAGACACTGGATTATATATATTTTAATTTTGGAAGTATTTTTCATGTTCTATTTATTCAGTATTATCGTTGTCATTGATCGTATGCTTATTATCATTGTAGTTGCAATAACTTTTGATGTTTATCAAAGACAATATTACAATTGCCATTGACCTAAATATGTTTAATTGTGATGGAAATTTGTGAACTATGTATTCATGACTGGAAAGTCCTATGTATTGAAAATAAACCATCTTATATTCGGAATTACTTCCGTCAATTTGACAAGCACTAATACGTGTTCTTATAGCAATTGTTGATCATTTTCTTGGAATGTTAAAATTGGTTGACGAACTATTATTCATTCGCATTTAGAAACTTTTACATTTTAAACAGGGATGTTTCTCGTAAAGTGTTAAAACATATCAAAACTATCATGTCGCATTTAGTTACACTCAGGCAGAATCGATCATTCTCTACCCCAAAATAAAAAATACAGTAAACCCCGATTATCCGAACTCGGATTATCCGAAAACCTGGTGTTACCCGAAATGAATTTTCGGTCTCGGTTTTCTCTCTATTACTTCAATGTAAAATAACCTCAATTGTCCGAATCGTGTAATCCGAAAATGTATGTTCATTTTAAAATCAGTTATTTATTGACGTATATATGTAGTTATGTGTACTCTTGTTGAACATTCAATCATACGTTATAATAAAATTAATCAATAAAATAAATTACAAAATTAACAAAACTAGCGTCTCGAAAACTTCTGACGATATATTGTGCAAGATTTCACAACTTTGAGCAATTTTATTCAAGGCAGCTTTATAATTATTGTAAAACTTTATTTAAAATCTGAACATGAAATTATTAATGAAACAAATGTCAGAATTCGGTATATGCTGTAATGACATGGCGTATAACCGGCAGAAAATTAGCAGTTAACATCTGTCACTTGATATTACTATATACATACATGTATTTTGTGGTATATCTGTTTAAATAACATTGTCTCTAATGCATCAAGTAAACCGTGATGAAAATGAAATACTCGCAGGCCAAATAGACCTCCAAGGTACACGCGAATTTATAAACTAATATAACTTTTCGTGTCACCGTAACACTTTTCTAATATAATACTACTTCTGTACCCTCTAGCAGTAGGGATGTTCAAACGGTGAGTAGACTAGTGGGCTTGTAAAACGACGTTATTAAGACATTTGTTGTGCAATGTTACTAGCTGCCTGTCGTAAAATGTGGCCCCTAAGGAATAATTTGTCAATTTTCTCTACTGGACTTATGGTCTAAACATCTAACATATGGAAATAGTTCTATATTCTCATAAAGGTGTAGTTACAACATACATTTGTACCTGATAGCTTCTTGAGTTATGACATATTGTTCATATTTTCAGTATAACGTTCAATTGCACACAGAACGTTTGGAATGAATACTTCACACGGTCGTCAGTGACATTTGTTCCCTGAGGTTGATGTTACTTGCGTGTGACGTATATTAAGTAACCCCTTGTCATATATACAAACACCGCGAACTTGAAGACACACTCGTTTTACAGGGCAACATTTCTGTAATTTGATTACATATCTGGACGAAACTGTTATACTTAAACCCAAATACGCCATTCAAAGGAAACATACTTATAATCATTACTAGATGATTTTCCGGAAGTATATAATCACGTGACATACTGTAAGTTACTTATTTCGTATTGGATAATCTTTGTAAATGTTTATGTATGACTATCATTGTCATTCTTTCGTTCGGTTGTCTTTTCCAGCAGCTCATCATGATTTTACCAACTTCCTCTGGACAGTTTGAAGGCGAGTCCAGCAAGTGACCATCAATAGTATTCTGTATCACCTGATATAAACAAACATATGTGGTTGTATATTAACATTAGGGAATATTTCATTCTTCATGTTTGTATATTAACGTTAGGGTATGTACGATCCTACATGTTTGTATATTAACATTAGGGTATGTACCATTCTACATGTTTGTATATTAAGATTAGGGTATGTACCATTCTACATGTTTGTATATTAACATTAGGGTATGTACCATTCTACATGTTTGTATATTAAGATTAGGGTATGTACCATTCTACATGTTTGTATATTAACATTAGGGTATGTACCATTCTACATGTTTGTATATTAACATTGGAGTATTTACTAATCTACATGTTTGTATATTAATATTAGGGTATGTACCATTCCACATGTTTGTATATTAACATTAGGGAATGTTCCATTTTACATGTTTGTATATTAACAATAGGGAATGTTCCATTTTACATGTTTGTATATTAACATTAGGGTATGTTCCATTTTACATGTTTGTATATTAACATTAGGGTATGTTCCATTCTACATGGCTGTATATTAACATTAGGGTATGTTCCATTTAACATGGCTGTATATAAACATTAGGGTATGTACCATTCTACATGTTTGTATATTAACATTAGGGTATGTTCCATTTTACATGTTTGTATATTAACATTAGGGAATGTTCCATTTTACATGTTTGTATATTAACATTAGGGTATGTTCCATTCTACATGTTTGTATATTAACATTAGGGTATGTACCATTCTACATGTTTGTATATTAACATTAGGGTATGTACCATTCTACATGTTTGTATATTAACATTAGGGTATGTACCATTCTACATGTTTGTATATTAACATTAGGGAATGTTCCATTCTACATGTTTGTATATTAACATTAGGGTATGTTTCATTCTACATGTTTGTATATTAACATTAGGGAATGTTCCATTCTACATGTTTGTATATTAACATTAGGGTATGTACCATTCTACATGTTTGTATATTAACATTAGGGAATGTTCCATTCTACATGTTTGTATATCAACGTCAGGGTATGTTTCATTCTACATGTTTGTATATTAACATTAGGGTATGTACCATTCTACATGTTTGTATATTAACATTAGGGTATGTTCAATTTTACATGTTTGTATATTAACATTAGGGAATGTTCCATTTTACATGTTTGTATATTAATATTAGGGTATGTTCCATTCTACATGTTTGTATATTAACATTAGGGTATGTTCGATTCTACATATTTGTATATTAACATTAGGGAATGTTCCATTTTACATGTTTGTATATTAATATTAGGGTATGTTCCATTCTACATGTTTGTATATTAACGTCAGGGTATGTTTCATTCTACATGTTTGTATATTAACATTAGGGTATGTACTATTCTACATGTTTATATATTAACATTAGGGTATGTACCATTTTACATGTTTGTATATTAACATTAGGGAATGTTCCATTTTACATGTTTGTATATTAACGTCAGGGTATGTTTCATTCTACATGTTTGTATATTAACGTCAGGGTATGTTTCATTCTACATGTTTGTATATTAACATTAGGGTATGTACTATTCTACATGTTTGTATATTAACATTAGGGTATGTTCCATTTTACATGTTTGTATATTAACATTAGGGAATGTTCCATTTTACATGTTTGTATATTAACGTCAGGGTATGTTTCATTCTACATGTTTGTATATTAATATTAGGGTATGTTCCATTTTACATGTTTGTATATTAACGTCAGGGTATGTTTCATTCTACATGTTTGTATATTAACATTAGGGTATGTACTATTCTACATGTTTGTATATTAACATTAGGGTATGTTCCATTTTACATGTTTGTATATTAACATTAGGGAATGTTCCATTTTACATGTTTGTATATTAACGTCAGGGTATGTTTCATTCTACATGTTTGTATATTAATATTAGGGTATGTTCCATTTTACATGTTTGTATATTAACGTCAGGGTATGTTTCATTCTACATGTTTGTATATTAACATTAGGGTATGTTCCATTTTACATGTTTATATATTAACATTAGGGTATGTACCATTCTACATGTTTGTATATTAACATTAGGGTATGTTCCATTTTACATGTTTGTATATTAACATTAGGGAATGTTCCATTTTACATGTTTGTATATTAACGTCAGGGTATGTTTCATTCTACATGTTTGTATATTAACATTAGGGTATGTACTATTCTACATGTTTATATATTAACATTAGGGTATGTACCATTCTACATGTTTGTATATTAACATTAGCGAATGTTCCATTTTACATGTTTGTATATTAACAATAGGGAATGTTCCATTTTACATGTTTGAATATTAACATTAGGGTATGTTCCATTTTACATGTTTATATATTAACAATAGGGAATGTTCCATTTTACATGTTTGTATATTAACATTAGGGTATGTTCCATTCTACATGTTTGTATGTTAACATTAGGGTATGTTCCATTCTACGTGTTTGTATATTAACGTCAGGGTATGTTTCATTCTACATGTTTGTATATTAACATTAGGGTATGTACTATTCTACATGTTTATATATTAACATTAGGGTATGTACCATTCTACATGTTTGTATATTAACATTAGGGAATGTTCCATTTTACATGTTTGTATATTAACAATAGGGAATGTTCCATTTTACATGTTTGTATATTAACATTAGGGTATGTTCCATTTTACATGTTTGTATATTAACATTAGGGTATGTACCATTCTACATGTTTGTATATTAACATTAGGGTATGTTCGATTCAAAATGTTTGTATATTAACATTAGGGAATGTTCCATTTTACATGTTTGTATATTAATATTAGGGTATGTTCCATTCTACATGCTTGTAATTTAACATTAGGGAATGTTCCATTTTACATGTTTGTATAATAATATTAGGGTATGTTCCATTCTACATGTTTGTATATTAACATTCGGGTATGTTCCATTTTACATGATTGTATATTAACATTAGGGTATGTTCCATTCTACATGTTTGTATATTAACGTCAGGGTATGTTTCATTCTACATGTTTGTATATTAACATTAGGGAATGTTCCATTTTACATGTTTGTATATTAACACTAGGGAATGTTCCATTCTACATGTTTGTATATTAACGTCAGGGTATGTTTCATTCTACATGTTTGTATATTAACATTAGGGAATGTTCCATTTTACATGTTTGTATATTAACACTAGGCAATGTTCCATTCTACATGTTTGTATATTAACGTTAGGGTATGTTCCATTCTACATGTTTGTATATTAACGTTAGGGTATGTTCCATTCTACATGTTTATATATTAACATTAGGGTATGTTCCATTCTACATGTTTGTATATTAACATTAGGGTATGTTCCATGCTACATGTTTGTATATTAACATTAGGGTATGTTCCATTTTACATGTTTGTATATTAACATTAGGGTATGTTCCATTTTACATGCTTGTATATTAACATTAGGGAATGTTCCATTCTACATGTTTGTATATTAACCTTAGGAAATGTTCCATTCTACATGTTTGTATATTAACATTAGGGCATGCTCCATTCTACATGGCTGTATATTAACATTAGGGTATGTACCATTCTACATGTTTGTATATTAACGTTAGGGTATGTTCCATTCTACATGTTTGTATATTAACATTAGCGAATGTTCCATTTTACATGTTTGTATATCAACATTAGGGAATGTTCCATTCTACATGTTTGTATATTAACATTAGGGTATGTTCCATTTTATATGCTTGCATATTAACATTAGGGAATGTTCCATTCTACATGTTTGTATATTAACATTAGGGTATGTTCCATTCTACATGGCTGTATATTAACATTAGGGTATGTTCCATTTAACATGGCTGTATATTAACATTAGGGTATGTACCATTCTACATGTTTGTATATTAACATTAGGGTATGTACCTTTCTACATGTTTGCATATTAACATTAGGGTATGTTCCATTCTACATGTTTGTATATTAACATTAGGGTATGTTCCATTCTACATGGATGTTTATTAACGTTAGTGTATGTTTCATTCTACATGTTTGTATATTAACATTAGGGTATGTACCATTCTACATGTTTGTATATTAACATTAGGGTATGTTCAATTTTACATGTTTGTATATTAACATTAGGGAATGTTCCATTTTACATGTTTGTATATTAATATTAGGGTATGTTCCATTCTACATGTTTGTATATTAACATTAGGGTATGTTCGATTCTACATATTTGTATATTAACATTAGGGAATGTTCCATTTTACATGTTTGTATATTAATATTAGGGTATGTTCCATTCTACATGTTTGTATATTAACGTCAGGGTATGTTTCATTCTACATGTTTGTATATTAACATTAGGGTATGTACTATTCTACATGTTTATATATTAACATTAGGGTATGTACCATTCTACATGTTTGTATATTAACATTAGGGTATGTTCCATTTTACATGTTTGTATATTAACATTAGGGAATGTTCCATTTTACATGTTTGTATATTAACGTCAGGGTATGTTTCATTCTACATGTTTGTATATTAATATTAGGGTATGTTCCATTTTACATGTTTGTATATTAACGTCAGGGTATGTTTCATTCTACATGTTTGTATATTAACATTAGGGTATGTTCCTTTTTACATGTTTATATATTAACATTAGGGTATGTACCATTCTACATGTTTGTATATTAACATTAGGGTATGTTCCATTTTACATGTTTGTATATTAACATTAGGGAATGTTCCATTTTACATGTTTGTATATTAACGTCAGGGTATGTTTCATTCTACATGTTTGTATATTAACATTAGGGTATGTACTATTCTACATGTTTATATATTAACATTAGGGTATGTACCATTCTACATGTTTGTATATTAACATTAGCGAATGTTCCATTTTACATGTTTGTATATTAACAATAGGGAATGTTCCATTTTACATGTTTGAATATTAACATTAGGGTATGTTCCATTTTACATGTTTATATATTAACAATAGGGAATGTTCCATTTTACATGTTTGTATATTAACATTAGGGTATGTTCCATTCTACATGTTTGTATGTTAACATTAGGGTATGTTCCATTCTACGTGTTTGTATATTAACGTCAGGGTATGTTTCATTCTACATGTTTGTATATTAACATTAGGGTATGTACTATTCTACATGTTTATATATTAACATTAGGGTATGTACCATTCTACATGTTTGTATATTAACATTAGGGAATGTTCCATTTTACATGTTTGTATATTAACAATAGGGAATGTTCCATTTTACATGTTTGTATATTAACATTAGGGTATGTTCCATTTTACATGTTTGTATATTAACATTAGGGTATGTTCCATTCTACATGGCTGTATATTAACATTAGGGTATGTTCCATTTTACATGTTTGTATATTAACATTAGGGTATGTACCATTCTACATGTTTGTATATTAACATTAGGGTATGTTCGATTCAAAATGTTTGTATATTAACATTAGGGAATGTTCCATTTTACATGTTTGTATATTAATATTAGGGTATGTTCCATTCTACATGCTTGTAATTTAACATTAGGGAATGTTCCATTTTACATGTTTGTATAATAATATTAGGGTATGTTCCATTCTACATGTTTGAATATTAACATTCGGGTATGTTCCATTTTACATGATTGTATATTAACATTAGGGTATGTTCCATTCTACATGTTTGTATATTAACGTCAGGGTATGTTTCATTCTACATGTTTGTATATTAACATTAGGGAATGTTCCATTTTACATGTTTGTATATTAACACTAGGGAATGTTCCATTCTACATGTTTGTATATTAACGTCAGGGTATGTTTCATTCTACATGTTTGTATATTAACATTAGGGAATGTTCCATTTTACATGTTTGTATATTAACACTAGGCAATGTTCCATTCTACATGTTTGTATATTAACGTTAGGGTATGTTCCATTCTACATGTTTGTATATTAACGTTAGGGTATGTTCCATTCTACATGTTTATATATTAACATTAGGGTATGTTCCATTCTACATGTTTGTATATTAACATTAGGGTATGTTCCATGCTACATGTTTGTATATTAACATTAGGGTATGTTCCATTTTACATGTTTGTATATTAACATTAGGGTATGTTCCATTTTACATGCTTGTATATTAACATTAGGGAATGTTCCATTCTACATGTTTGTATATTAACCTTAGGAAATGTTCCATTCTACATGTTTGTATATTAACATTAGGGCATGCTCCATTCTACATGGCTGTATATTAACATTAGGGTATGTACCATTCTACATGTTTGTATATTAACGTTAGGGTATGTTCCATTCTACATGTTTGTATATTAACATTAGCGAATGTTCCATTTTACATGTTTGTATATCAACATTAGGGAATGTTCCATTCTACATGTTTGTATATTAACATTAGGGTATGTTCCATTTTATATGCTTGCATATTAACATTAGGGAATGTTCCATTCTACATGTTTGTATATTAACATTAGGGTATGTTCCATTCTACATGGCTGTATATTAACATTAGGGTATGTTCCATTTAACATGGCTGTATATTAACATTAGGGTATGTACCATTCTACATGTTTGTATATTAACATTAGGGTATGTACCTTTCTACATGTTTGCATATTAACATTAGGGTATGTTCCATTCTACATGTTTGTATATTAACATTAGGGTATGTTCCATTCTACATGGATGTTTATTAACGTTAGTGTATGTTTCATTCTACATGGCTGTATATTAACATTAGGGTATGTTCCATTCTACATGTTTGTATATTAACATTGGGGTATGTTCCATTCTACATGGATGTATATTAACATTAGAGTATGTTCCATTGTACATGGATGTATATTAACGTTAGTGTATGTTTCATTCTACATGGCTGTATATTAACATTAGGGTATGTTCCATTCTACATGTTTGTATATTAATATTAGGGTATGTTCCGTTCTATATGTTTGTATATTAACATTAGGGTATGTTCCATTCTACATGTTCGTATATTAATATTAGGGTATGTTTCATTCTACATGTTTGTATATTAATATTAGGGTATGTTCCATTCTACATGTTTGTATGTTAACGTTAGGGTATGTTTCATTCTACATGTTTGTATATTAACATTAGGGTATGTTTCATTCTACATGTTTGTATGTTAACATTAGGGTATGTTCCATTCTACATGCTTGTATATTAACGTTAGGGTATGTTTCATTCTACATGTTTGTATATTAACATTAGGGTATGTTCCATTCTACATGTTTGTATATTACGTTAGGGTATGTTTCATTCTACATGTTTGTATATTAACATTAGGGAATGTTCCATTCTACATGTTTGTATGTTAACATTAGGGTATGTACCATTCTACATGTTTGTATATTAACATTAGGGTGTGTACCATTCTACATAATTGTATATTAACGTCAGGGTATGTTTCATTCTACATGTTTGTATATTAACATTAGGGTATGTTCCATTCTACATGTTTGTATATTAATATTAGGGTATGTTTCATTCTATATGTTTGTATATTAATATTAGGATATGTTCCATTTTACATGATTGTATATTAACGTTAGGGTATGTTTCATTCTACATGTTTGTATATTAACATTAGGGTATGTTCCATTCTACATGTTTGTATATTACGTTAGGGTATGTTTCATTCTACATGTTTGTATATTAACATTAGGGAATGTTCCATTCTACATGTGTGTATGTTAACATTAGGGTATGTACCATTCTACATGTTTGTATATTAACATTAGGGTATGTACCATTCTACATAATTGTATATTAATGTCAGGGTATGTTTCATTCTACATGTTTGTATATTAACATTAGGGAATGTTCCTATTTACATGTTTGTATATTAACGTTAGGGTATGTTCCATTCTACATGCTGGTATGTTAACATTAGGGTATGTTCCATTCTACATGTTTGTATATTAATATTAGGGTATGTTCCGTTCTATATGTTTGTATATTAACATTAGGGTATGTTCCATTCTACATGTTTGTATATTAATATTAGGGTATGTTTCATTCTACATGTTTGTATATTAATATTAGGGTATGTTCCATTCTACATGTTTGTATGTTAACGTTAGGGTATGTTTCATTCTACATGTTTGTATATTAACATTAGGGTATGTTTCATTCTACATGTTTGTATGTTAACATTAGGGTATGTTCCATTCTACATGCTTGTATATTAACGTTAGGGTATGTTTCATTCTACATGTTTGTATATTAACATTAGGGTATGTTCCATTCTACATGTTTGTATATTACGTTAGGGTATGTTTCATTCTACATGTTTGTATATTAACATTAGGGAATGTTCCATTCTACATGTTTGTATATTAACGTTAGGGTATGTTTCATTTTACATGTTTGTATATTAATATTAGGGTATGTTTCATTCTACATGTTTGTATATTAACGTTAGGGTATGTTTTATTCTACATGTTTGTATATTAACATTAGGGTATGCTCCATTCTACATGCTTGTATATTAACGTTAGGGTATGTTTCATTCTACATGTTTGCATATTAACATTAGGGTATGTTCCATTCTACATGTTTGTATATTACGTTAGGGTATGTTTCATTCTACATGTTTGTATATTAACATTAGGGAATGTTCCATTCTACATGTGTGTATGTTAACATTAGGGTATGTACCATTCTACATGTTTGTATATTAACATTAGGGTATGTACCATTCTACATAATTGTATATTAATGTCAGGGTATGTTTCATTCTACATGTTTGTATATTAACATTAGGGAATGTTCCTATTTACATGTTTGTATATTAACGTTAGGGTATGTTCCATTCTACATGCTGGTATGTTAACATTAGGTTATGTTCCATTCTACATGTTTGTATATTAATATTAGGGTATGTTCCGTTCTATATGTTTGTATATTAACATTAGGGTATGTTCCATTCTACATGTTTGTATATTAATATTAGGGTATGTTTCATTCTACATGTTTGTATATTAATATTAGGGTATGTTCCATTCTACATGTTTGTATGTTAACGTTAGGGTATGTTTCATTCTACATGTTTGTATATTAACATTAGGGTATGTTTCATTCTACATGTTTGTATGTTAACATTAGGGTATGTTCCATTCTACATGCTTGTATATTAACGTTAGGGTATGTTTCATTCTACATGTTTGTATATTAACATTAGGGTATGTTCCATTCTACATGTTTGTATATTACGTTAGGGTATGTTTCATTCTACATGTTTGTATATTAACATTAGGGAATGTTCCATTCTACATGTTTGTATATTAACGTTAGGGTATGTTTCATTTTACATGTTTGTATATTAATATTAGGGTATGTTTCATTCTACATGTTTGTATATTAACGTTAGGGTATGTTTTATTCTACATGTTTGTATATTAACATTAGGGTATGCTCCATTCTACATGCTTGTATATTAACGTTAGGGTATGTTTCATTCTACATGTTTGTATATTAACATTAGGGTATGTTCCATTCTACATGTTTGTATATTACGTTAGGGTATGTTTCATTCTACATGTTTGTATATTAACATTAGGGAATGTTCCATTCTACATGTGTGTATGTTAACATTAGGGTATGTACCATTCTACATGTTTGTATATTAACATTAGGGTATGTACCATTCTACATAATTGTATATTAATGTCAGGGTATGTTTCATTCTACATGTTTGTATATTAACATTAGGGAATGTTCCTATTTACATGTTTGTATATTAACGTTAGGGTATGTTCCATTCTACATGCTGGTATGTTAACATTAGGGTATGTACCATTCCACATGTTTGTATATTAACATTAAGGTATGTATCATTCTACATGCTTGTATATTAACATTAGGGTATGTTCCATTCTCCATGGCTGTATATTAACATTAGGGTATGTTTCATTCTACATGTTTGTATATTAACATTAGGGTATGTTCCATTCTCCATGGCTGTATATTAACATTAGGGTATGTTCCATTCTCCATGGCTGTATATTAACATTAAGGTATGTATCATTCTACATGCTTGTATATTAACATTAGGGTATGTTCCATTCTCCATGGCTGTATATTAACATTAAGGTATGTATCATTCTACATGCTTGTATATTAACATTAGGGTATGTTTCATTCTACATGTTTGTATATTAACATTAGGGTATGTTCCATTCTCCATGGCTGTATATTAACATTAAGTTATGTATCATTCTACATGCTTGTATATTAACATTAGGGTATGTTCCATTCTCCATGGCTGTATATTAACATTAGGGTATGTTCCATTATACATGTTTGTATATTAACATTAGGGAATGTACTGTTTTCATGTTTGTATATTAACATTAGGGCATGTTCCATTCTACATGTTTGCATATTAACATTAGGGAATATTCCATTCTTCATGTTTGTATATTAACATTAGGGTATGTACCATTCTACATGTTTGTGTATAAACATTAGGGAATGTTCCATTCTACATGTTTGTATATTAACATTAGGGACTGTTCCATTTTACATGTTTGTATATTAACATTAGGGAATGTTCCCTTCTACATGGCTGTATATTAACATAAGGGAATGTTCCATTCTACAAGGTTGTATATTAACATAAGGGAATGTTCCATTCTACAAGGTTGTATATTAACATTAGGGAATGTTCCATTCTACATGCTTGTATATTAACATAAGAGAATGTTCCATTCTACATGTTTGTATATTAACACTAGGGTATGTTCCATTCTACATATTTGTATATTAACATTAGGGTATGTTCCATTCTACATGGCTGTATATTAACATTAGGGTATGTTCCATTTAACATGGCTGTATATTAACATTAGGGTATGTTCCATTTAACATGGCTCTATATTAACATTAGGGTATGTACCATTCTACATGTTTGTATATTAACATTAGGGTATGTTCCATTTTACATGTTTGTATATTAACATTAGGGAATGTACCATTTTACATGTTTGTATATTAACATTAGGGTATGTTCCATTTTACATGTTTGCATATTAACATTAGGGAATTTTCCATTCTACATGTTTGTATATTAACATTAGGGAATGTTCCATTCTACATGTTTGTATATTAACCTTAGGAAATGTTCCATTCTACATGTTTGTATATTAACATTAGGGAATGTTCCATTCTACATGTTTGTATATTAACATTAGGGAATGTTCCATTCTACATGTTTGTATATTAACATTAGGGTATGTACCATTTTACATGTTTGTATATAAACAAGTTGTTAAGCTGCAATAGCATGAGCTGGTTTTGTATATAAGATAATTAAAAAACAAGTGTACCTCTTGGTTAGACAAATGGTACCAGGGTTGTTTTCCGTATGAATAAATCTCCCATAATACTACACCAAAACTCCATATATCAGATTCCGTGGTAAATGCTCGATATAACAAGGATTCTGGTGGTATCCATCTGACAGGTAACATAACACTTCCTCCAACCTGTAATATAGAATACAAATATACTATATATCCAATCATAACAGACATACCCCACCCACCCAGAATGCTGTGGTCACCATAGGAACAACAGTCACTTCTTTGAACACATTGTCGTCAGTATTGGTAGTATAATACATATATGTGGAATACGGCATCATTACAACAGAATTTCCTCCACAATTTTGTCACTCTTCACATTGAACGGCCAAATTTCATAAAACAGAGTAACCCACTTCCGGTCTGGTCCAATTTCACTACTGTGCTATCAAATTTGCATGTTTTCAATGACATAACACGTTTTAGATATAAAAATGATAATGATGTAAACACGGTATTCGATGTAGTGAACCGACGTATAAAACTATTATTATAATAATGATAATGGTGTAAACACGGTATTCGATGTAGTGCACCGACGTATAAAACTATTATTATAAAAATGATAATGATGTAAACACGGTATTCGATGTAGTGAACCGACGTATAAAACTATTATTATAATAATGATAATGGTGTAAACACGGTATTCGATGTAGTGAACCGACGTATAAAACTATTATTATAAAAATGATAATGATGTAAACACGGTATTCGATGTAGTGAACCGACGTATAAAACTATTATTATAAAAATGATAATGGTGTAAACACGGTATTCGATGTAGTGAACCGACGTATAAAACTATTATTATAAAAATGATAATGATGTAAACACGGTATTCGATGTAGTGAACCGACGTATAAAACTATTATTATAAAAATGATAATGATGTAAACACGGTATTCGATGTAGTGAACCGACGTATAAAACTATTATTATAAAAATGATAGTGATGTAAACACGGTATTCGATGTAGTGAACCGATGTATAAAACTATTATTATTATAATGATAATGGTGTAAACACGGTATTCGATGTAGTGAACCGACGTATAAAACTATTATTATAAAAATGATAATGGTGTAAACACGGTATTCGATGTAGTGAACTGACGTATAAAACTATTATTATGATAATGATAATGATGTAAACACGGTATTTGATGTAGTGAACCGACGTATAAAACTATTATTATAAAAATGATAATGATGTAAACACGGTATTCGATGTAGTGAATCGACGTATAAAACTATTATTATAAAAATGATAATGATGTAAACACGGTATTTGATGTAGTGAACCGACGTATAAAACTATTATTATAAAAATGATAATGATGTAAACACGGTATTCGATGTAGTGAACCGACGTATAAAACTATTATTATAAAAATGATAATGCTGTAAACACGGTATTTGATGTAGTGAACTGACGTATAAAACTATTATTATAAAAATGATAATGGTGTAAACACGGTATTCGATGTAGTGAACCGACGTATAAAACTATTATTATAAAAATGATAATGATGTAAACACGGTATTCGATTTAGTGAACCGACGTATAAAACTATTATTATAAAAATGATAATGGTGTAAACACGGTATTCGATGTAGTGAACCGACGTATAAAACTATTATTATAAAAATGATAATGATGTAAACACGGTATTCGATGTAGTGAACCGACGTATAAAACTATTATTATAAAAATGATAATGATGTAAACACGGTATTCGATGTAGTGAACCGACGTATAAAACTATTATTATAAAAATGATAATGATGTAAACACGGTATTCGATGTAGTGAACCGACGTATAAAACTATTATTATAAAAATGATAATGATGTAAACACGGTATTCGATGTAGTGAACCGACGTATAAAACTATTATTATAAAAATGATAATGATGTAAACACGGTATTCGATGTAGTGAACCGACGTATAAAACTATTATTATAAAAATGATAATGATGTAAACACGGTATTCGATTAAGTGAACCGACGTATAAAACTATTATTATAAAAATGATAATGATGTAAACACGGTATTCGATTAAGTGAACCGACGTATAAAACTATTATTATAAAAATGATAATGATGTAAACACGGTATTTGATGTAGTGAACCGACGTATAAAACTATTATTATAAAAATGATAATGATGTAAACACGGTATTCGATGTAGTGAACCGACGTATAAAACTATTATTATAAAAATGATAATGATGTAAACACGGTATTCGATGTAGTGAACCGACGTATAAAACTATTATTATAAAAATGATAATGATGTAAACACGGTATTCGATGTAGTGAACCGACGTATAAAACTATTATTATAAAAATGATAATGATGTAAACACGGTATTCGATGTAGTGAACTGACGTATAAAACTATTATTATAAAAATGATAATGGTGTAAACACGGTATTTGATGTAGTGAACTGACGTATAAAACTATTATTATAAAAATGATAATGATGTAAACACGGTATTCGATGTAGTGAACCGACGTATAAAACTATTATTATAAAAATGATAATGATGTAAACACGGTATTCGATGTAGTGAACCGACGTATAAAACTATTATTATAAAAATGATAATGATGTAAACACGGTATTCGATGTAGTGAACCGACGTATAAAACTATTATTATAAAAATGATAATGATGTAAACACGGTATTCGATGTAGTGAACCGACGTATAAAACTATTATTATAAAAATGATAATGATGTAAACACGGTATTCGATGTAGTGAACCGACGTATAAAACTATTATTATAAAAATGATAATGATGTAAACACGGTATTCGATGTAGTGAACCGACGTATAAAACTATTATTATAAAAATGATAATGATGTAAACTCGGTATTCGATGTAGTGAACCGACGTATAAAACTATTATTCAGGTAAAGATCAACCTGACATAAAAACGGCGAATTACAAAAAGAAAAAAATGCATATAAGCAGCTGAAAATAACAATCAACTATAACGAGTACTAGTCTAGTAGTGTGATAAATTACCAACGATGTTTCAATAAATTTCAGAGAAAAACCAAACGATAACAATAACCGAAACAAAGTGCAAAATTCCAGAAATGACAATTCTGTATGATTGGACCCTTTAATATAGCTATGTGATAGTTACCTTGTAATAATCGGTGCTATAAATATCACGAGACATCCCAAAGTCCCCTATTTTGACTGTGAGGTCTTCACCAACCAAACAATTTCTGGTTGCTAGATCTCTGTGTACGAAATGTTGTGATGCCAGATAAGACATACCGTCAGCAATCTGTGTAGCTGAAGATAAACATTTATGAATTCATATTTAATTGGAGAATAATTTATTCTGTATGAGTGTGTGAAATATATTTACTGCATTATTAACACACATATAAGGCAGTATCTTTCTTTCTTTATCCAGTGACCGCTCAGAAAAAAATCGAATCATTGACTTTTATTAAATATATAGTATCTGACGATAAACGTATACTAAGATGAGACTATAGTCAAACTACCGCAACATATAAAAACAATAAAATGATTAAGTCTATTTTTAATTTTGGTTTACTTTTATGAAATTACGATAAACATAATTATCATTTAATTACATTTATTATTTTGTATTTGCTGACATTTCTGATGTTTATTTTTCCTGGTTTTACCCTTGTACTGAAACTCCTCTTCATCATTCAATCACAAACTACTTTATTGAAATTGAATACAAGAAATTACATAAAAATATGATATGGCACCGATTGGAATCCGTATAAAGAGTAATAACGTAGCTTATATTCTACCTATTAGAATTAAATCTTCATTTCCAAGAACGTAGTGATACGGTACATTCCCAAAAACTGAACCATCAGGTCCATTCTTTCTACAATAATAATAAAAGAGGAAAACAATACATAGAATGCAAAACGTTTAATTAATTGTCAAATCTTGTGCAGTGCAACCTCTCCAAAGCAACACCCTTTGGGAGAAGCAAAATAACTTTATTGTTGAGATGTTGTTGTTCTAGAGAGGTTAGATCTAATGTTAAATCGTCGTGCAGTTGTTGCTGTGATGTTGTTACTCAAGAAAGAGCCGCTATGGAGAGGTTGGATTGTAATTATTCGTACTTCAGACTCGCTAAGATGAATTAAAGCACTCGATGGTATGATGAATATCTTGTGGGTCACTCAAACGAGAGATCGTGGGTCCAAGCTTTGTACAGTCACGACAACATTAATACCCACACAGGTCATCATAACACAGTGCGATTCAAATAAACTATGTTTTATTACAATTGGACTTCACTGTTTTTTGTTTAATTAGAAAAATATCACCGAAATAAAGAACATCTTTGGTCAATATGAAATCTACCTGGATCTGTTGTTTGTCTTAATGTAATACGGACACTAAATGGCTTATTTGTATAAATTATGTATGATTTACTAGTCACCTAGAATCAAACAATAATAACTGTAACGCCATATGCATTACAATTTCTCCAGAGCCGTCCTCTCTTGAGCAACACTCTCCCTTCAACACGATTGCACGATTTATCTATTAATTTAACCTCTCTAGAGCATAAACCTCTCAACAACAACATAATTTTGCCACTCATAAAGGATGTTGGTTTTGGAGAGGTTGTAAACCTACATTGACCTACGTACATGAATAATTGAGAAAATCAACAACACAGAAGTAGTTTATATCTTAGAATGATCACTAGCAATAACAAGTCTGATACAAATTATGTAAATTCCCTTTGTAAGATCACTGTCTGTTTCACCAGAACAAATATCAATAGAAGAAAATCAAAATGCATACATATTACAACTTTATGAAACCAGAGATTATCAATAACAAATCACACTTTGCCAATAATTGTGCTTTTCGCAAAAATAGTAACAAATTATTCAAAAAGAGAAACTATATGTACAGTTATGCAAACCCACGATGGAAGACATTAAAGAAAATATTGACACATTTTATTTCTATGACCACAAGATCTTTATGAATTACACTTTATTTAAATACAATGAATAAAGTATATACAGACAACCTCTCAAAGTAACACCCTTTGGGAGCAGAAACATTATGCTGTTGTTGCCGGGAGGTTGTTGCTCAAGAGAGTGCAGCTTTTGAGAGGTTGTACTGTACATACAAAAGTTCCGAAATGAAGTTTGACATTTAAACCAACATGTCATTTGTTTACCTTAAGTATGTATTAAGATCACCATTCTGCATGTACTCAAATATCATCATACATGTACCATCTTCCACACAGACACCATAGAAGGTAACAATATGACGATGATCTATGTGGGTCAACACTTCGGCTTCACGCTCAAAATCTTTCCTTGAATCTTCGCTCAAATCATTCTTCAGCATTTTAATTGCAACCATTACAGTGTGACCTTCTTTAGGCATGTTCTCACAGCGGCCTAGATAGACTCTACCAAATGCTCCTTCCCCTAACTGTTCCATACGGCTTACAGTACTAGGCTGAATGTACTTCACAGCTGTAATGACGTTAGCGAGGTTATCATAAATCCAACATTCTGTACTATCGCCAATAATGACGGGAAAATCAGATCTTGCCGATACAATGTTAAGATAATTCACAATATAATTATGATACAATGTGAAGGTAATGCACAATATAATTATGTATAGGTAAAGTAAAAAAAAACGGACAGTAGGTGGCGTCTAGACACAATTGATCCGACTTTTACGTACTACGTAATACCAAGCATCCTATTTCATACTCGAATTAATAAAATAGAACATTTTATACGATATTCTTTGATGACATCCCAGCGAATCTGATGTTATTTCTGTAAATCAATTTGGACGATATTCTTCTTGTACAAGATTTTGATTACTGGACCCGATCAGGACTGTGTCTATAGAAGTCTGGGTCTGAGAATTCCGTTTTTCAGAGAATATTTCTGATAAATTCCATACAATTTTTCGTGGATTTCCAGTTTTTAGGGAGTCTGGATTTTTTATTTTTACCGTATTTCAAATCATTGAAGGCACGTTTTTTTTGTTTCAATCAATCTGAACTTACCCAAATCTTGGAATCCAAGTTGTATGACGTAATTAGGGTTGTCTACAATTTGGTCTGATGTTAGTGGCATACTTTCATGAGATCTAGGGGGCAGTGACAGACGACTTCTTCTGGCGAAACGCATACTATTCTTGTTCTTATGTTTGATGTAGCACAGACAGGAAACAACCATAGAAGTGATGAAAACAATGATTCCCACTATCACTGGGATGTAAATCTAGACAGAATAACAGTGTAAGTCATGCAGTTAGCTTAATTAGCACCGGTGTAACGTTTTCAACCTCCCCCCTTTTCAGGTTATCCCCCGGCAACTTAAAAACGTTTTCAGATTACCCCCGGGAATTTGAAAACGTTTTTAAGTTACCGGGAGGGGTACAATCAAGACGTTTTGAGATTACCCCCTCCATTTTCGAACGCCCTACCTGGTAATCTAAAAACGTTTTCAGGTTACCCGGGGGCGTTTTGAAAACGTTTTCAGGTTACCCGGGGCGCTTTGAAAACGTATTATGTCAATAAACCATGTTGACTGTGAATCATTAGTATGAATTATAACCTGAAATATAAACGTTTTCGCCACGAAGAATCAACATAGGGGAGGGGCGTTTGAAACGTTTTCAAGTTACCGGGGAGGGATTATTAAAACGGGAGAGGGAGTTTGAAAAACGTTTTAATGCTACCAGGGCCGGTACTTTGAAAACGTTTTTAAGTTACCGGGGGGGGGGGGGGGGGTAACCTGAAAAGGGGGTACTTGAAAACGTTACACCGGCGTATGATTATAAGGTTATTAGCGAAGGATTCCGCATTGGTCAATAAATAGTACTTTTATATCGCCATGGAGACAATGGTTTAGTATCCATACTATAAATTATAAACTAGGATAGACGACATATTCTCGAAAATAAATTTTCCTTCGCACGAACTAAATTATATTTCAAGATTATTACAGTACAACAAAACAAATCTTTATTTACTATTATAAACAAGTGAAGACAGAATTAAAACGTTTCTAAAAATGACTACATTAAATAAACTGAACTTTCTCACATTTCTACACCCAACCAAGGTGACTGACAAGTACGCGAAACCGATCGAAGTCAATTAGCCATCACAAGGATGCTTTAGTGTTAACAATACCTGTTCAAATGATTGCACATGTTGTCCACTAGGCGCGGATTCGGTTACCACCTCGCGACTCATGATTGGACCAAATGGTCTTTGATTTGAACCTTTCATCTTACGAACCCACTCTTGTCCAATGGGTGTATTTATACCTGATATATAAATACAGTCTGCTCAATCCGATGATGTAAAACCGAGGATCAAAAAGTAAAATCATTGTTCGATATGTGGTATCACATCGTCATGTCAACTTGAAAAGTATATTCATGTTTATTTGAAGTCCGAATCGATTGGACTCTCGTAAGAAGAGAATGAGCCCGCTAGAAGACCTTAGAACCGAAATGCAGCAGAAAAGTTAAACTACCGTCTTGAACCAATATTCTTTAAACCATATGGACAAACTAATGCACATTCCGACATTGTAAACAATTCATTTGTTAAAATATTTATCGTCAGTTATAACAATACATGTAGCTTCAAAATGACAATTCAAACGGTAGTGTCATGCTATTTGGTCACATGACTAATATATCTTCCGACAGGTCCTCCGTTTGACCAACCGAACCGGCCTGAACTATTCTTGTTTTAAACTGTGTTACATCATAATTTCAAACTTTTCAGACAGAAAAGAGTTTTGAGAGGGAAACCCAATTATTAAACCTCATTTTGTAATACTGAATAAACTATTTCGATCATGTTCTGTAACTAGGGTATAGTCCTCTTTACCGTGTTATTGTGACATTTGTTGTTATGTTAGGTACTTTTTAATGTAACAATGTAACAAAGATTTGACCTTACTTGGAATTTTCTTGGAGAAAGGTAAACTACGGTTAACCTTTCCATACATGTTGTACGCCAACAAAGTATAATTTCCGTTATGTAAGGGGTTGTGCATCTTAATGATAAGTCTACCTTTCACGAATTGTTTTTGCGTGCTGGTCACTGAAGAAGAAAGTAATTTATTTAGCTTTGATTTCAATAGAACAACACAGATATATTGTGGCTGATATATGCCATGTCGTATGTTCGTTACGAAAAAGCAAAGACTCGACTTATGCAATGCGAAAAACGACGCATTTATTTGTCGTCCACTTCGAGTCGAAAATGCGAAAATACGATATGGCGTAAATAAGCCACCATACACTGTGTGGAGAAACCACGTGACAAGCGCGGTTTCTGTCATTCGAACTAGAAAACCATCACGTGCTTTAATTTTCGTTTTCTGTTAAAGCCACATAACTGTTGCAACTCCTTGCATAAAGAGCCACCTCCGGTTCAGAGTTTTGTTACAATAGGTCCTTTATTTTTCTTGTCCAAACCGTTTGACAGTGTTGTGAAAATGGGTGCTTTTTAACAAGAACAATTTGAAATTTGAAATTGACTAAACTACTTATTAACCCACTCAAATCAGGCCTAAGCAATTTGGCATACACTTCGATTGCCCAAATGTTTTGATCCATACAAGGCGATTTGGAAATGTTATTGCATCAAGTATCAACGCTGTTTGTGAGTACTTACTGTAGTGTATATTACTATTTTGGCTAATCCTGGTCATTTGATTGGCTAATGGTGATTTCGGTCATTTTTGATTGGTCAATCATTGGACTGGCTATTCGTCACGTTACCTGTCATGTTTGACTGAATCTGTTCGTCTGCTCTGTTGTTGAAACGTAAGTAAGTAATGTAGGCATCGTTCTATGATGTTAACGTGGCATAATGCCGGAAACAACATTAGATGTAAGTTTAATGTGGTTGTATCATCAGACTATGGTGGATTTGGTATTTTTAGGGTGTACTTTATTCCATTGATGTATGGTATGGTAATACCATGTACATGTGAACTATATACATGAATGTATTCATTTGTCAAATACACATGATTGTCAAAATATGTGTATTATCTATAACTTGTAAATATGTTATACTCTCCATAATGGAGGAAGGAATAAAGTAGACGGTCAATATCATTTATGAAAAAAGCAACTTCATACAAAAAACTTAAACCAATGCTTCTTGTGATTCGTCTACCTATAACGTTTCGTTATAGGTTTTCTTGTCAAAGCTTTGCTGTACATTTTACACATTAGCTAATCATTTCAATTAACTTTATACAACGTACGTCACTCGCGATTTGGTTGTTTATTAATCGGCGACAGTTCCGCCTGTCCACATCCCTTAAGGGAGAGAAACCCTATATCTAATATTATCTATCATTGGACGAAATTCTTGTTAAGTGTTTAATTCAAGAACTGTTTCTGTGCGCCGTGTTCCGAAGTGTTGGTGTGTTAGTCGTTATTACTTCGTGTTGACAGAAACTTGTCAAAATAAAAAACGCTTTACAAGCGGATATGCTGTCAGATTATCCTAATATCAGAGTGACTGATAACTTAGTGTTGTTTTTATGGCAAATCGACACCTTTCAGCATCATGTACCTGTGTATTATCATTTTTTCTACACCTCGAGCAAAATAATTCGATCCGTCAATTGTTGAAATAGAGTGTTTTCAACAAATTTTATGTGATAAAGATGTAAATTGTGAATGTACTTTTTGGTCATGGGAAATGTCTTGTTTATCCCGACACTGTTTGTAAATAAGACGACTTGCTATTCTCACGACACTGTTTGTAAATAAGACGACTTGCTATTCTCACGACACTGTTTGTAAATAAGACGACTTGCTATTCTCACGACACTGTTTGTAAATAAGACGACTTGCTATTCTCACGACACTGTTTGTAAATAAGACGACTTGCTATTATCGCGACACTGTTTGTAAATAAAACGACTTGCTATTCTCGCTACACTGTTTGTAAATTAGACGACGTGCTATTATCGCGACACTGTTTGTAAATAAAACGACTTGCTATTCTCACGACACTGTTTGTAAATAAAACGACTTGCTATTCTCACGACACTGTTTGTAAATAAAACGACTTGCTATTCTCACGACACTGTTTGTAAATAAAACGACTTGCTATTCTCACGACACTGTTTGTAAATAAAACGACTTGCTATTCTCACGACACAGTTTGTAAATAAGACGACTTGCTATTATCGCGACACTGTTTGTAAATAAAACGACTTGCTATTCTCGCTACACTGTTTGTAAATTAGACGACGTGCTATTCTCATGAAAACGTTATGCAAATAAAGCGACGTAATCGTTATTTTTCCTACATTTGCATTGAATTCTATGGGAGTAACCCACTTTTCAAAGATTGAAGGCAAAAGAATCCATTTGAATGAAAAGGATGAAATTACACATGTCTGCACTCTTGATTTTAAGCAATATAAAATTGAAACTAAAATAGTAAAAAGCAAAGTAGCTGCATTTGTATATGATCACATTTTCAATGGTTTAACTATAAGCATTTTAAATACCACTCTCTAAGATGCGGAACTTATTCAAACCTTTTAGTATGTTTATTATGAAACATGCTTTCCCGCAATGTGTCATTTATTAGTATGTTTTATCGAAGTATAATTTATTTTTTCTATTATTGTGTAGATCTATACTAAAGTGTGTTGTTGTACATTTTATTTAAATGTTTATTATCTATACTTGATACAGTAACATTTTCAAATGTCTTGTAACGATAACGTGATTTAACTCTGCATTTGTAAGAATCATTCTAAATGGTATTTACCCTAACACTGAGCATATTTACATGTATCAAAACATGCGGACAATCGAAGTGTATGCCGAATTGCTTCAGTCAATTTCTAAATTGTTATTGTAAAAATAACATTCATTTTTACAACACTCTTAAACGGTTTGGACAAGAACAGTAAAAAAAGGGCCTACAATGAATGACAAACTCTGAACCGGACGTAGCTCTTTATGCAAGGAGTTGCAAAACGAAGCATAAAACACTTACGTGAGGATGGACAGAAAACGCACTTGTTACCATAACTTTGTGACGTCACTAGGTCACGAGGATTCCCCATACTATATCAACATTAATGTAATTCACTGCTTTGTTTTACATGATCCGAGGTTAGAAGCGCAAGTGAATACTACATCATATGCATACTACATGTTTACACAGAATTCCTTCTAATATAAAACTCGTAAAACTTCCTAAGAATTTAAACTGTCGAAGTTTATTCAGAGTATTGAATATTAATGGATTATAGAAGCTGCACATCATGCCAGTAAGAATAAGAGTTAGTACAATTTTTGTGACGTAAATTAGGAGAATTGAAAGTTACAAAATATGTATGCGGGCACCACTGAATACATGATTTACACCACTGAACATATTATTTACACCACTGAATACATTATTTACACCACTGAATACATGATTTACACCACTGAATACACGATTTACACTACTGAATATATTATTTACACCACTGAATACATTATTTACACCACTGAATACACGATTTACACTACTGAATATATTATTTACACCACTGAATACATTATTTACACCACTGAATACATGATTTACACCACTGAATACATGATTTACACTACTGAATACATGATTTACACCACTGAATACATTATTTACACTACTGAATACATGATTTACACTACTGAATATATTATTTACACCACTGAATAAATTATTTACACCACTGAATACATGATTCACACCACTGAATACATGATTTACACTACTGGATATATGATTTTACTTATGTACATTAGGAGAGGAGTGTTAAAAGTCTCAATGTATTGTTTATCGTTCTGATGAAATGAGAATCAATTTATTTGACGGGAGATTATACAACAATGAAGGTTTTTACGACAGACTGTTGGCGTTGATGTCTTTTCTATTCAAATTGTAAAAATGATGACGGATTACAAATATTTAAAAAAATCATTTTAAAGTAATAACAGATTTTTGGTTATTTAATGGAAATATTGTGAATTTCTTAATTTCCGTGGAAAGCAAATGTATATTGCTCAAGCAGTCAAACGTGTAAACTAAGGCCATCCTTGGGCAAGAAAAAAATGTGGCCTTTATTGACTGGTGACCGAGATTATCAAAAGAATTTAATTTATACCCAGCGTTGTGCTCTAAATAATCAATGAAGGTCATCAAAACTGACCTTCTACACATGTTGGCCTTTATTTGGAGATGGCTGATATTACAGGCTTCACTGTATCGTACAATAGTGGGTAAGATTGAACTCGTATTTGATATTTATCACTGAGGATGTTTACATGAATTGACTGACTACATACAACTAGACTAGACTCACCTTTATCAGTAGGCTCAAGCTGTACATGTTCAAAAGATGCATCTGGTCCAACCACGACAAGTTTACCATCACGTAACCAGTCAATAGTAGGTTCCGGGTAGCCCAATATTGTATAATGTATGGAATCAAAGAACGTTTTATTAATGAGCTCTAACTGCAAAATCCTTGGTGCAGCTAAAAGAGAAATGTAAGCATTAGACAAAAAATTAAGTATCAAACTATTTTGGCGTATATCATCATCATCGTCATAATTATCATTATAATCATCATCATCACCACCATCATCATCACCATAACCACCACCATCATCAGCGTTGAACAAACTTCTGCACTCGTCTTCAGTATTATCATTGTTACCATCAACTAAATCACATACACATAAAATCTTTTATATTAACTTCTCAAAAAATGTCCATACTAAATCATGGTAAATTTTGAATATCGTCAAGACTTGTTGAAACATGAAACAATCAGATATCCCGAGGCGTCTTTAGTTTGTATCAAAAGATTGAAGTTCCATGAAGAAAGGTTTCATGATAAGAATCTTGACTTACAATTAATACATTACTTCAGAAATGTGCAAATGTGAACGCAAATAGCACAAAATGTTCTCATCTGTTCTAATATACTCTAATAGCACTAGCTTTTGTTTTAGGTTTGTACAGAAACTGAGGCAATCCCAGGTTATAATGCTGTCAAGTAGACCGTTAAATTACTGAATGTATCTTTGAAGGAAATAACCAAGAAATAACTTTCAATTTATCGAACAAATTTGAAGTATAAACCTAGAATCAGTCTATAACAGAAGGTAATGTAAATGCTATAATAAGGAAGCAATAGTGATCGAATTTTTTTGTCCTGATGTACATGTCTTTTGTCCTGATGTACATGTCTTTTGTCCTGATGTACATGTCTTTTGTCCTGATGTACATGTCTTTCTACATCGTTAAAAGTTGTCTGTTTGAGAACACGCTCATACTACACTTAATTTAAATTTCTTAACATCAGTATCAGGTCTGTGTTAACCGGTATATACACACCATGTATACATTTGTTAATTATAAACTTTACTTTTTATGATAATGAATAGCGATGAATACCTCTATGACATATATGTATATCAAAAATGGTGAATTGAAATAACCATGTTGTTTTTAATGAAACAGGTGCCTCTAAACGGTTAATACATTTCTAGAATCAAAAATGAATATGAATGAACGAACGCATTATAACATCATTATCAAACTGAATTGATTTAAAAGATGCAACGCGATAAATAAATAAATCATTGACTAAATAAATGAATAATGAAAATAATGAAAATAAATTACTAGTGTTTTTCCATGCGAGTATATAATATGATACATTAATTACTTGTTCTCACAAAATAGTATTAATAATAAAGAATCGAACTTTTTTACCGAGTTCGGAAAACACCTTTTCATTGTGATAGAAGTTGACAATTTTCTATGACAGGCTCTTTGCACATACTGTGTGATAAGTTACGTCTGAAGTACATCACTGTTTGGCTAATATTAAACCGAGACAGGCGTCATTGTATAACATTCATATCATAATTCTTACAACAATCTCACATTTCAAACATAATACAGTTGATATAAAGGTGCGTTCACCTTTTATACCTTTGAACTATTGTGATAGATGCACATACCACTCTATATATAATTTACTAACCAGTAATTATTTTAATTCACATTTTTAAACGCCCCAAACAAGAAAAAGGTTGACAAGCGTCTAAGTGTTCATTGAAGGCCTTTTAAAATGTATGTACTGTTTTGAATCGGATTTTATTCAGATTTTGATGATGAAAGAGGAAAGTATGGCGAATAACAAATGAAACTGAGTGAGGAAAATAAAACAAATGTCTTAGCTCTTAGCATTGTGACATCAATAAACAACTGACGTCATCAAAACGTTTCCACGGCGATAATATTCAGAACACTATTTCTATACTATGCAATTAAACGTCTATGACAGACTAGGTTACATCATTGCATGGTACATAGATTTAAGATTGGTATGAAATAAATGCTAACATTTCACATGGACTGTCAAAACCGCCGTCTCAGATCGAGCCTCGTTTTCAGCAATACAAGAGATAAAACCATTGTCTAACATACTAATGTTGTTCAAATGTAAGGTTTGACTTCCGCCATCGTCTGACGTTGTCGTCTGTACATCAGATACAACCCCTGTCAGGTTCCAGTACACCCGGGGGAAAGGGTCACCATTACCTGTACATAACACTTTAGCGTTCTCACCCTCGTCAATAACTAGAGACACCGGATCTATGGCAACTGTCGGTGGACCTGTAATAATCATTGGACACTGCATTAGTACGCGTGCTCACGTAAAGTTACACCTGGCGTGTACTAAATCATAAACGTCATAGGTCAAATTGACGTCATTAACTTACAAATCCCTTTTTGGAAAACAAATAAATAGATTAAAAAATCTCTGGAACCAAGGATCGTGAGGTAAAATAATCACATACTTATTTCTGTACATACAAAAAGAATAAGCAACTTATTTTTTCCACACCTGGTTCTCGATGTCCGTGAAGTTGGCAGCCCAGCAGCCTAGCAGCCCAGCAGCGTGAAGTTAGCAGCCCAGCAGCGTGAAGTTAGTAGCCCAGCAGCCTAATATATTTCTACAGTTAAACTGCACAACAAATCATGCAAAAACTTAAAAACGCATGAAGTAATAACATTATGTTGCTGTCATGTTTATTAGAAGACAAAATACGATTTTTATCGATTTTGTGAATCTGGCAGTGTAGCGGTCGCATAGCGGACTATTATAGTCAAACATATAAAATGCACAAGATATCTGGATATACGAATTGATTATATAATTCGATTTTATTCCTTTAACATTAGATGAGAACTTATACATTTTTTTCATTTTTTGTTTCTTTTTGTGAAGTTGGCAGCCCAGCAGCGTAACAGCGTAATATATATTTCTACAGATAAACTTAACAACAAATCGAACTAAATACTTAAGAATGCATAAAATAATGTCAGTCTGTTGTTTGGACATTAATTAACTGAAAATATATGATTTTCATTTTTTTTCAATGTGAAATTAGCCGCTGCCAGCAGCGTGAAGTTGGCAGCGTGAAGTTAGCAACCCAGCAGCGTAACAGCGTAATATATATTTCTACAGATAAACTTCACAACAAATCGAGCTAAATACTTAAGAATGCATAAAATAATGTCAGTCTGTTGTTTAAACATTAATTAACTGAAAATATATGATTTTCATTTTTTTTTCAATTAATTGAAAATATATGATTTTCATTTTTTTTTCAATGTGAAATTAGCCGCTGCTAGCAGCGTGAAGTTACCAGCAAGCAGCGTCTAATTTCACGCACATTAAAAAAAATCACATATATTCATTTAATTAACGTTCAAACAACAGACTGACATTATGTTATGCATTCTGAAGTATTTTTCTTGATTTGTTGTGAAGTTTATCTGTAGGAATATATATTACGCTGTTACGCTGCTGTGCTGCCAACTTCACGCTGCTAGCAGCGGCTAATTCCACATTGAAAAAAAAATGAAAATCATATATTTTCAGTACAACAGATTGACATTATTTTATGCATTCTTAAGTATTTAGCTCGATTTGTTGTTAAGTTTATGTGTAAAAATGTGTAAGTTCTCATCTGATGAACGTTAAAGGAATAAAATTGAATTATACCATCGATTCGTAAGTGTTTAGCCGGATATCTTGTGCATTTTATATGTTTGACTATAATAGTCAGCTATGCGTCCGCTACACTGCCAGATTCACAAAATCGATAAAAATCGTATTTTTTTCTTCTAATAAACATGACAGCAACAAAATCTTATTACTTCATGCGTTTTTAAGTTTTTGCATGATTTGTTGTGCAGTTTGAATGTAGAAATATATTAGGCTGCTAACTTCACGCTGCTGGGCTGCTAACTTCACGCTGCTGGGCTGCTAACTTCACGCTGCTTGGCTGCCAACTGCACGGACATTGGTTCTCGGAATTATGGTGGCTGAATTATGCGTATTTTCGCTTTTTCGCCACAACAAAGCGAAAATGCGAAAAGGCGAAAATACGACAAAGTAGACTGTGTTGCATTGTTGCATTGTCGTGGCGAAAAAGCGAAAATATGACAGATGTAAGGCAAAAAACACGACATATTTTTTGGTGTCGTATTGTTGCCCTTCATCTGTCGTATTTCCATTTTTTTCCACGACAAGATACGACAAAATCGTATTTTCGCATTTATACGACGAATAATTATACGACTTGGCATAAATCAGTCACCATAAAAAGCGGATATTTCATTGGACAAGAAATTAGGACAAACTGTTATGTGTGTTATTATCAGTCATACTGAGCATTCGTTTACTCTTTTCTACTGTTTTAATTAACTATTAATATAGACAAAATAAGAGGAATTGTGTAAGGTGTATTCGTAATAAGATTAATTAGCATTTCAACTATTTAAGAATTACATACCCTAATTATTGCAAGCATTCATCTCTTGTTTGATTTCATTGAATATGTGGAATTAATAATTTATAAATCATTCACCACAAGTTTTTTCGAATTATGCAATTTTGGAATTTGTGAACTGCTTATGATATAAAAGGGAGAGTACTAGTTAGTAATATTACCTCCCTTTATAAAATAAACTCACCCGGGTCCACTTACATTTCAAAATGCTCTATGGATGAAAGTTAATATTGAATCAGTTATGTTAGAATGTCACAATTTATAAGGATCAGGTATATTTCTAACTTTGTGTATTAGATGATTAAACCGAGAACATTATCAAGGTGTTCATGTAATGTATTTTGCCGAACAGTAATTACATTTTATGGACAATGAACAGAATATTACTATTAAAGAATGTAGACTTACCGCAGTTATCAATGTTCGTTGTTGAAATATTTTTACCATCAGTACATTGTATTGAGTCACAGCCTACCAGTTGTTGTAAGGCGTTCTTATGTTTAGATATATAGTGGATCCACCAAGCACTGCAGTTACATACGATTGGATTACCTCGGATATTTCTACAAAAAGTAAGGTATGGCACTAAATCGAAGAAACTTTGAATTATGAAGTCGTCAGCTTATTTCTATAAACCCGTATGTCATTTTCTCCCAATGTGAGAAAATCACGTTTGAAGTTTGGTGTAAATAAGCGAGTAATGGATTTGTGGGATTTGGATTAACCCTATATTTAAGGGAGATTTAGAAGCAGGTAAGTATGGTCATTGTAAAGAGCACAAGGAGACGAAAAAACCCTCATAATATCGCCCAAAATTGCGTTACGGAGTTGTAAGAATAAGGCGACGAATTACGTTTTGGTTCCCGTAAAGAGTCCTGGCATTTTGTTTGTCGGCAAAACGTCTATGTAATGTATGTTGATTATATGGCATGCATTCCTCAAATTGTGACTTTAAGCTGCTTGTTTTCTCGTGTGTTAAAGATACCCAAGATAAATAACTTCATGAAATTATCATCACTGATTGTTAAATCATGATATAATATGCAGCAGCTGATAGTTATAATCAATATTATCGGAGAAGAGATGCAAAGTAATATCAAAGTTTGATATACTCGTATGATGTCATTGTATTATCAAACAACATGTTCTTATGTTGCTCGACATAAACATGTAGTAATTATTTCTTTCATGCGGTTTCCACAATACACAGAGGTGACATAACCTAAGACAAGTATCGATATAAAAACAGAGGATGACAACATAGTGCATGTTTAATAATTTATTTAATTAATTGGGTTGTCTGAGCGGACTATGTACAACATTGGTGTAGCAAGAAACAAACGTATGCCGAGACACTCCAAGGGGTCCAGGGTCACTCCATTGTGTCCATTGTACGCATCCCCCATCCCGGAAATGAACGTCTTTGGTGCGTTTTGGAGGTGACATAAAATATTATTTAACTCAAAATTATCGGAATAATGGACGTTATAATGGTACATGTTGTAGTTTCGAAACAATCAAGTTGTATGTTACCATACGTCATATGCTAAAATCTACAACATGGACGAGTATATGCGGCGACTTATCTTATTCTAACACTGCAGTACATTGATTTTCCAAGTTTTTATTAATTTTTATAGCTCTGCATTTTTTCCGAGACAGCTGTGTGATTACGACGCTGTATAATCACATGTACTTACAGATAATGAAGACCTACACTCGTTGTAGTTTTTACAGATATGTATTGTAAATTGTTGTATGCAACATTTCTGAAAAAAAATAGAGAAAAAAAGATGTAAATTTCTAACATTGTATGTACGAAATAGTACGGTATATTTGACAGAACAGAGTTTTGTTTATAATGTATGTACGATATAGTACTGTATATATGTATCATAACAAAGTTTTGTTTATAATGTATGTACGATATAGTACTGTATATATGTATCATAACAAAGTTTTGTTTATAATGTATGTACGATATAGTACTGTATATATGTATCATAACAAAGTTTTGTTTATAATGTATGTACGATATAGTACTGTATATGTATCATAACAAAGTTTTGTTTATAATGTATGTACGATATAGTACTGTATATGTATCATAACAAAGTTTTGTTTATAATGTATGTACGATATAGTACTGTATATGTATCATAACAAAGTTTTGTTTATAATGTATGTACGATATAGTACTGTATATGTATCATAACAAAGTTTTGTTTATAATGTATGTACGATATAGTACTGTATATATGTATCATAACAAAGTTTTGTTTATAATGTATGTACGATATAGTACTGTGTATGTATCATAACAAAGTTTTGTTTATAATGTATGTACGATATAGTACTGTATATATGTATCATAACAAAGTTTTGTTTATAATGTATGTACGATATAGTACTGTATATGTATCATAACAAAGTTTTGTTTATAATGTATGTACGATATAGTACTGTATATGTATCATAACAAAGTTTTGTTTATAATGTATGTACGATATAGTACTGTATATGTATCATAACAAAGTTTTGTTTATAATGTATGTACGATATAGTACTGTATATATGTATCATAACAAAGTTTTGTTTATAATGTATGTACGATATAGTACTGTATATATGTATCATAACAAAGTTTTGTTTATAATGTATGTACGATATAGTACTGTGTATGTGTATCATAACAAAGTTTTGTTTATAATGTATGTACGATATAGTACTGTATATATGTATCATAACAAAGTTTTGTTTATAATGTATGTACGATATAGTACTGTGTATGTGTATCATAACAAAGTTTTGTTTATAATGTATGTACGATATAGTACTGTATATGTATCATAACAAAGTTTTGTTTATAATGTATGTACGATATAGTACTGTATATGTATCATAACAAAGTTTTGTTTATAATGTATGTACGATATAGTACTGTATATATGTATCATAACAAAGTTTTGTTTATAATGTATGTACGATATAGTACTGTATATATGTATCATAACAAAGTTTTGCTTATAATGTATGTACGATATAGTACTGTATATATGTATCATAACAAAGTTTTGTTTATAATGTATGTACGATATAGTACTGTATATGTATCATAACAAAGTTTTGTTTATAATGTATGTACGATATAGTACTGTATATATGTATCATAACAAAGTTTTGTTTATAATGTATGTACGATATAGTACTGTATATATGTATCATAAAAAAGTTTTGTTTATAATGTATGTACGATATAGTACTGTATATGTATCATAACAAAGTTTTGTTTATAATGTATGTACGATATAGTACTGTGTATGTATCATAACAAAGTTTTGTTTATAATGTATGTACGATATAGTACTGTATATATGTATCATAACAAAGTTTTGTTTATAATGTATGTACGATATAGTACTGTATATATGTATCATAACAAAGTTTTGTTTATAATGTATGTACGATATAGTACTGTATATGTATCATAACAAAGTTTTGTTTATAATGTATGTACGATATAGTACTGTATATGTATCATAACAAAGTTTTGTTTATAATGTATGTACGATATAGTACTGTATATGTATCATAACAAAGTTTTGTTTATAATGTATGTACGATATAGTACTGTATATGTATCATAACAAAGTTTTGTTTATAATGTATGTACGATATAGTACTGTATATGTATCATAACAAAGTTTTGTTTATAATGTATGTACGATATAGTACTGTATATGTATCATAACAAAGTTTTGTTTATAATGTATGTACGATATAGTACTGTATATATGTATCATAACAAAGTTTTGTTTATAATGTATGTACGATATAGTACTGTATATATGTATCATAACAAAGTTTTGTTTATAATGTATGTACGATATAGTACTGTGTATGTATCATAACAAAGTTTTGTTTATAATGTATGTACGATATAGTACTGTATATGTATCATAACAAAGTTTTGTTTATAATGTATGTACGATATAGTACTGTGTATGTGTCATAACAGAGTTTTGTTACATTGTATGTACGACATAGTACGGTGTGTGTGTCATGACAGAGTTTTGTTTACAATGTATGTACGATATAATACTACATGTATGTGTCGTAACAGAGTTTTGTTTACATTGTATGCACGATATGACCATGAAAGATGCTAATTGTTAAATCGTTTTAAGGGTGATCACTCGTGAGCTTTTGTAATACAAAGCTAAATGTCGAGAAATCAATGTATTTTTTATTATCTAATGCAGTCAACAGTGTAATTTAAATGCATAAATAATTTCAAAGTGGCATTTTCTTCATCGCGAACTGTTACTGCTTTTACGACATCCGACCAGATTACGACAGTCAATTTAGTTCGTCTGTATATATACAACAACAATATGCCGTTCAGTATTTATCATTTAAAGGTTGTTAAATTTTGTATGAACACATTTGTATAACCTGGTTTGCAAATACATTGTTTCATCAAACTTCTAAAAAATTGTAAAAACATTGTTTATTTCTTTTAAATATTTATATGAAATTTGTTACTGTAGTAAAACGGTGAGTTTTCATCACGTTTAGCATTATGAACACATATCCGTTGAAAAAATTTTCATCCAAAATTCATACAAGTCCATCAAATTTTGTTTCTGATTATGCATATGCGGTTATTTATGCAACATGCAAGAAATTGGCATAAAGTGGACATTTGATGCTTTACGTTTCTTCTACATTTAGACTATGATATATAACCAGTACATTTTTAAAGTGATTTGGTTAAAATTTACCGAAATATTTGGTTATTCATCTACACACACCCCTTTTTCAAAACCATTTTTAGGAAAATTACCGATTTTGGGTATATCACTAAAAAGTAATTTTACGAAAAAGTTAAATCATGGACATAATATTATACTTTTCACACAAAAACTGAATGACAACATGTTATTCTTCAAAAGTATATAAGAATCGAAACATCCTTGTTACAATGAAATTTTTCGATCTCACGAGTGATCACCCTTAATAACCCATCTTTAAGTCCCATAAGCATATAGATTTATCGTTCGTAATAGTTTCTGTTTACCCTATAACAGAGGAATCCGGTGTGTCTTCCTCCCGTGCATACTTTATAGCAAGAAAAAATGTTTCCAAAACCAATATCGCATTTAGAACAGCTGTGTTTTCCCCGCAGTCATGTTATGCACACGTCATAAAGTGACGACACGCGCTCTACATATTTCCAGTTTACAAGACCAAAAAGCACAGCAAAATGAGTGTTTTCCGAAAAAAGGTCTAATTTCGTCGGTAATTATTATCTTCGGATATTAGCAATTGCTTGTTTTTTGCATATTTTTTATAACAAAAAGCTAATGGGACTTAAATCATTCAGTGCAGTTAATTTCGTAATATGATTTTACTATGTAAAGTACAACCTCTTCAGAGCGAACCTCTGTAGAGCAACAACTTCTCTATAACAACACCTTCAAAATTTCCCTATGCTGATATCTACTATAAATTTAACCTCTGTAGAGCAACAACCTCTAAACAATGGCCAATATTTGCAGCTCCCACAAGGTGTTGCTGTACATAGGTTGTACTGTATGATTTTTTATGCAGCTATGATTGAAATATAAACAACTCACAGTCGATGTAACTTCGGTGTATGTATGAAAGCATCTGGGGAAATGTATCTTAGTCCAGTGTATTGTATTATACTGTAAAATAAAATACGAAACAAGTTTGTTATAATTACAACACAAAGGGTGTTTCATAATACAATGTTTACTCGTATGGTACCATTATGACAGCTTATAACCTTTAATTGTATCAGCCAATTGCATTATCCTATAAAATCACTTAAAGAAGATACGTACACATTTTTGTACAGAAAATTATCGGCTTATAACTTAATTTTCACACAAAACGCTCAATAAATAAAATAAACGTTCGATTTGTCGTCCATTTTGCTCCAAAAACAGGAGAAACAGGCTCTCAAAGTAAACCTGACTGATTTATGCATCTTGCTTAGACGTCCCCATTTTAGAAAACAATGTTCTTGTACACTGCGTTATAACATGAGCGTGACGTTAAAACGTTCATAAAAAATTGTGACTCTTATTATTCCATCGGTATTTCTCTTAACTCAGTCCGTAATGAATTATGGTCATGTTAAAGGAATCCGTATGGTATCACATAATTTGAAACACTATGTATACACCACGTGAATAAAAATATCTTTTATTTTTACAACTTCTGATATCGTTATTATGTTACACTCAAATTAATAAAGTAAGTATATAATATTACACTGTACTGGAGTAAAATATACATGACTCTTTACCATAATTATAATTTAGCGTCGTAACTCAGGTGACACGCATGAACTTTTGTGCGGACCAAAGTTTTACGTTTTACTACACCCGCCATGCAATTGTTAAACTAGTTCCTATTCCATGATGCAGTGAAAGTCTATGTACGTTCAGTTTCCATGATGCAGTGAAAGTCTATGTTCGTTCAGTTTCCACGATGCAGTGAAAGTCTATGTACGTTCAATTTCCATGATGCAGTGAAAGTCTATGTACGTTCAGTTTCCATGATGCAGTGAATGTCTATGTATGTTCAGTTTCCATGTTGCAGTGAAAGTCTATGTACGTTCAGTTTCCATGTTGCAGTGAAAGTCTATGTACGTTCAGTTTCCATGATGCAGTGAAAGTCTATGTACGTTCAGTTTCCATGATGCAGTGAATGTCTATGTATGTTCAGTTTCCATGATGCAGTGAAAGTCTATGTACGTTCAGTTTCCATGATGCAGTGAATGTCTATGTACGTTCAGTTTCCATGTTGCAGTGAAAGTCTATGTACGTTCAGTTTCCATGATGCAGTGAAAGTCTATGTACGTTCAGTTTCCATGATGCAGTGAAAGTCTATGTACGTTCAGTTTTCATGATGCAGTGAAAGTCTATGTACGTTCAGTTTCCATGATGCAGTAAATGTCTATGTATGTTCAGTTTCCATGATGCAGTGAAAGTCTATGTACGTTCAGTTTCCATGATGCAGTGAATGTCTATGTACGTTCAGTTTCCATGATGCAGTGAATGTCTATGTATGTTCAGTTTCCATGTTGCAGTGAAAGTCTATGTACGTTCAGTTTCCATGATGCAGTGAAAGTCTATGTACGTTCAGTTTCCATGATGCAGTGAATGTCTATGTACGTTCAGTTTCCATGATGCAGTGAATGTCTATGTATGTTCAGTTTCCATGTTGCAGTGAATGTCTATGTATGTTCAGTTTCCATGTTGCAGTGAATGTCTATGTACGTTCAGTTTCCATGATGCAGTGAAAGTCTATGTTCGTTCAGTTTCCATGTTGCAGTGAATGTCTATGTACGTTCAGTTTCCATGATGCAGTGAAAGTCTATGTACGTTCAGTTTTCATGATGCAGTGAAAGTCTATGTACGTTCAGTTTCCATGATGCAGTGAAAGTCTATGTTCGTTCAGTTTCCACGATGCAGTGAAAGTCTATGTACGTTCAGTTTCCATGATGCAGTGAAAGTCTATGTACGTTCAGTTTCCATGATGCAGTGAAAGTCTATGTTCGTTCAGTTTCCACGATGCAGTGAAAGTCTATGTACGTTCAGTTTCCATGATGCAGTGAAAGTCTATGTACGTTCAGTTTCCATGATGCAGTGAATGTCTATGTATGTTCAGTTTCCATGTTGCAGTGAAAGTCTATGTACGTTCAGTTTCCATGATGCAGTGAAAGTCTGTGTACGTTCAGTTTCCATGATGCAGTGAAAGTCTATGTACGTTCATTTTCCATGAGTACTTACAGTCCTTTGATTTTCTTCACGCAATGATCGGTTCAATCGAAACATAATTATATATTTATTATATATGTCAGCACTTTTGAACGTATGTTTTTATATGAAAAGAGTACTCTATAAATGTGGTATATAATAAAAATAATAGTATATTTTTAGAGTAATATACATGTAATTTATCTATATATGTTCATTTTATTTAACAATGTAATGTTTGTGATATATGTACCATGTTTTATATGCTTTTCTACCGAATTTAATAATAAATAATAATATGCTTCACAATGTAATGTTCGTGTAACTATCACAGCTCAATATTTTACATGTCTGAAAATTGAATGTAATATACTGTATAAACTATGAATATTTTACACAGACAGACATTACAATAACGGCTAAGACGTGTTCAATTACAATACGACGTGTTATTCTCGAGCTTAAGGTAAAATTAATTCAGTTTTTCAAGTAATGACGCGATCTATCACTCGTTCAGGCGACCAAATAACTAATTAACTCTTACATTTCAGTCCTTTTTGGAATTTCATCATCACTAACAGAACAAATTATGCACATATGTGAGCGATTCGACGTAATAATTAACAAAATGGATAACTTCTCATAATAAACTTACAGTTTTTCTAAATTTGGATATGGCACCATGTCACCCGCACCGAGATTCGTCAAATTTTGTTGATTTTGTATTTTTCTGAAAACAAAAATATCAAACTTGCAAAAAATCGCAGATCCTAATTTAACAAAATGGCTATTACATTCCACTTAAAATCTGCTAGAAAAAGATCATCCTTAGGAAATATAAAATGTGGCATCTATTGTCAGGTGGCCTGTATACGAAGGTATTTTTTTCTAAATTATCAATGATGGTTTTATAAAGAATGGCCTTTACACACAGGATGGTCTTTACTCAATGGGATAATAATATTATTTAGCAATTTGAAAGACAAATGCGTCCGACTAATAAAAAACATTTTACAAAATGTGATCTAATTCTCTACTTTACACCGATTGTAGAGCAAGTTCTTCACTTGATGAAGGCTTCCTGGATTCTAACCAGTACTCGCGCCGAAAGAAGGGATTGTAAAGGTTCCGGTCAAACTCCGCCACTGACGGGAAACGAACCCGTATCTTCCGGGTTAGGAGTCCGACGCTCTATCCCCACACCACTGCTCCTTGTGTTCTAAAGCCTGAGCACCTCAGCCAGGCTTTGAAATAACAACTAATATAATTATTGTAAAAAAATATATAAATAACAAGCGGGTTATCATATAAATACACACAAAAAATCAAATACCATATTATTTTCATTAATGAGTTTTCAGTGCTTATTAGAACTTGTTTGAATTTCTTGTTCCGTGAAAATAAACCCCATTAGTCAGTCATACGGATAGAATTCGATATATATTGGCCTCATCTTGCTGTTACTGAATTATTGCACATTTCGTGTGAATCACTTCGTAATGTACAAATATAATCACTTTAGTAGAAATCCTGCCAGACGAAAGTGATCTTTTAGTAGTTTTAACGCCTTTTTTCAATGATATTTCTGTTCCATACGTTTATGGCCAGCCTGCCAACCGAAGAACCAACCAACCAACCATCCAACCATCCAACCATCCAACCAACCAACCATCCAACCAACCAACCAACCAACCAACCAACCATCCAACCATCCAACCAACCAACCAACCAACCAACCAACCAACCAACCAACCATCAGACCAGCCAGTCAGCCTGCCAGCCAGTCAGAAAGGGAGAGTATTTATGCTCGTCGAGCAAAAAGTTAACTGAAGTATATACATAAACGGAAGTGAAGCATTATTATCTGTGTGTCTATCTATATGTTGACACATGAAATAAAAGAAACAAAATCAACAACAAACTAAGTTTTTCAAACAAGCTTTTGTAAAGAAAACTAAAAATGGTACATCATTTCAATCTAAATTTATACACGGCTCTTTCCTGACTTCATTGTCTATGGAAACATGTATTCCTTATTGGACAAAGGTAATATACATACTGTATTGACCTGATCACGTGTCTGTCTGTGTTTTACTGTAAACATTACAGCTTTGTTTTAGTTTTGTTATATCCTAAAATTCACGAAATCAAAAGTGACATGAACGTGCGTTGTGCATATTAGATACTAGACGTTATCTTATGGCCATCTGGAAACATTCAATGGATCATTGAAGCAAGAGCTCCTATTGATCAAAGTCATTTTGTAAAGCTGAACTGGTTACCTGTCTCAAAAAGGGTTGATCAAATCATGTTGTGTCATGTGTTCAAAATCTACAGTGGTAGAGCACCAGGTTACCTAAATGAGCATTTCATTCCACTTAGTTTAGTTCATAACTATTCCACTAGGTTCAGAGTGTCAGTTGATGCTTCCAGTGATACACATTTTAAATATCAATAATTCTTAGATAATGATGTAAATTCTGTGATAGTAATTTTATTCTGTGATAATAATTATCTCTTAGATAAATTTGTATTCCATTTTCTTTTCTTCATATTAATATACAGTCGAAACTCATTATATCGAAATCGCTTATATCGAAATCCCGCTTATATCGAAGTAAAAATAAAGTCCCGATTTTTTCCTTCTTATCTTATATTAAAAAAACGCACGTATATCGAATTCGCGGTTCTCGATATTTTTATATATCGAAGTAGATTTTCGGTCCGAACCAAATATTTTCAACTATAAAGTGACCATCTATGTCGAACCAATTATGTCAGAAATGTTCGCACCTTTTCCGCAAACAAACACCTACAATTTAAAATCGATATTTAATTATTGACAGCTGTATAAACATATTAGTGTCCATTCTCACGATTATAAAACTGATACAAACTTTTCGTTGATGAAACAAATTATTATTAATGCTGCTATACGCTCATTTAAAACTATCTTATGCATAATTATGTATATATAGCAAATTAAATGTATCGAAAGTACCCGTATAAGTACCGGTATAAATGCCGTATTCTTATAACCCGTTACAATCCCGTACACTAAATAACACGATTACGTTATTATTACGACACACTGACTTTAGCTCTAAAATGTAAACACGGGTATCGAAATTCCTATATCGAAGTTCGTTTATATCGAAGTATTTTGGCAAGTCCCACAAACTTCGATATAACGAGTTTTGACTGTAATTTGTTTTTGTTTCCTTGGTTATTTACATTAATTTTATAAAGGACCACAATGGAAATAAGGATCTCGAATGTATCACATCGTATTTGAGCATATTATACATAGAGAAAACATCAAAATACCAGCCAAAAGAAAGCTACATTTAAAGTGGGCCATCAAGTTCTCAAAAAGGTCGGCACGAGCGGCATTCGCTACCGTAGAAACAACAGAACAACATCAACATCTAGATCGCCATCACTTTCACAAGTACAAGCGTCAACATCACCCACCTAAGCTTTGAGCAATTGAAGTAGGTAATATCGTCCACATCAGTTTGTCCTCGGCTATCATCTCATCGCACATGTTGCATCATCGGTAGCACGGGAAAGAAGTGAATCGATGTTCAGATTGCTCCTATTTATGTGATCATCCGCCATTGTCCGTGTAATTCCGTGTTCATCCTTGATGGCCGTAATTGTCCGTGTTGTCACCGTTTTTACACCGTAAAGGTCTTTGATGGCACCCGGTCTATCCGTCATCGTCCGTGTTATTCAGTGTTCTTCCGTGATAGTGTGTGTATCCGCCGCGATCCGACCGTGTTTGTCCGCGTTTGCACCGTCTACGTCCTTAGATCCGTGTTGATCCATGATGGTAACTACTAAAATCAAACTGTGCCGGCCTGTTCCGTGTAAACACCGGACAACCGTACCTCTACCGTCATGACACTTAATGGTCCAGGATATGACATTTGTTCTCGGGCTGTCAAGTACGCACACGGACAATCAAGGCAGAGACACGGTATCCGGACCATACACGGTAGCTACACGGACCTACCCGGATGTTGCCATCTCCCCGGACTTTCGCGAAAGAATACGGCAGTTTTGAATTTCCCAAAACTGCCGTGTTGGCCTCCCGGAGCAGCAAGGACATTCCCGGACGTTAGACCAACAGGGATCGCCGCGGAACCACATGACGGCCATGATAGTGCCGGATGTGATCCGTGTTGATCCAGCACCTATATGGGACTGGGCCTTTACATTTTTTCTCATCGACTCAATACCTTTTATAAAGCCCGGAGAACTTCTCTCTTGAACGATAATTCAGCTTTCTATATGCGTCACTCGCTCGGCGCGCATGTATTATGATGCGGACCAAACAACAACTTTTTCTAAATCCGCCATGCAATTGTTAAAATAGTTCCCGTTCATTGTAACGTAAAAACAGTTGCAGTGCAAGTCTACACGTAAGATCAGTTTCTATGAGTACTTTCAGTACTTTGATTTACTTTTACGCACGCTTTCAAAACAAAACAAATCCCCCGTTTACCTCCCCTGTTTACCTCCCCTGTTTACCTGTTCTATATTTATGAACATGTAACCTGAAATAAAGAACCTGATACGAATGATGCGTCTGCCAGACCTCTTACAGATTAGTCCCTCGTCAATCGTCTGTCAGACCTCTTACAGATTAGTCCCTCGTCAATCGTCTGTCAGACCTCTTACAGATTAGTCCCTCGTCAATCTTTTAAAATGAAAACTGTACAAATGGTCTGAATACTTAGTTATTAGATATAAACTGAAATGGACATTAAGTAACGCTAATGGAAAGTTTTTCCTAGCAACAGACTTTTATATGACTGAAAATAATTACAAACTGTATGTTCCGTCTCATACCAGAAGCTTGTGTGTTTTCCTAGTACCCACTAGATTATCTCAAGACAAAATAGGATCGTGAAAAATAATTTTATTTAAATCTTTAACAACTTAATACCATTCAGTAACACAAAATAACTGTTGCAGTGTGATTTGTGAATGTCAACTGGATTTTATTTCCTTTCGCTGTATTTAATAAGATTCTTGGCGATGTCGTGTGAGATTATATGTGTATCATTTCATATTACATGAGGAAGGCAGAAAAACATAGACATGTTCTCATAAATTCTAAGAAAATCTATCGAGCCGTTTTTATTTGATTAAAGCTTTAAATGATAGCATTACCTTATAATGCGCTCATTCGCTGTCAAGAACGTCGCTTAAAATACACGTCATGTTTTGATATCTATCGCGTACTTACATCTATTTTACTTACTGTACACTATGATCTAAAACGATTTGTTGGAATTAATGATACATTGTCTGTCAGTAACCCTAATCACATTGCCATTTTTTCAGATAACAATAAACACATTACATTATCATTTTAGCGTGCCTAATTTTGTGTACATATGCGTATATAAATATTGTGACAAAATTGCAAAACTTGACCGCTCTAGTGAACTAAAATGGAAGATAATTGTGATTATTATTTCCATTTTTTTTTTGTATAAAAAACAAGGTTCCACGATTTACATAATATAGAATTATTATGTTATGATTGAGATATGTAGTTAGATTTGTTGTTTGAATGATATGCATTCTATGTATGTTTAATTTTGGGGGTAAATATTAAGATTTCCGACCCCGTTGTGATAGCGCATTTATTATATATTATACTACTCGAAATTTGATAAGGATCACTTTTTATTCTGTATGGCATTATCGTCAATTTTAGATTACATACATAAAATATGATTTTTGGTTATTTTGGTTTTTAAGATATCTGTATATCATGAGTGCAATATGTAATTCATACATTGAATCATTCGAGCGTAACGAGCGTCGAAATGAGGACAGGGTCAAAATTAGACATTTTATGGGTATCTCTGGGGAATATAAACTTTGAGGAAAATGCGCATAAGTGCTAACTTTTGTTTTTAGTATTGAGACTGATGTCCTCGTGCGTCAAAAAAGTCTGACATCGACTCCCCATGCTTCTAATGAGCCGTCCAATCTTAAATTGTGGGATTCGAGCCCGTTCCTCCGGAGGTTCCTCTCTGAGCTGTCTGGTGGATGTTGGCTGGACAGGACGCCCAGATATCGCTCTGTAGCAATATCCCAGACATGATCCTTATCAAATTTTGAGTAGTATAGATTCTTAATATAAGCGACGATGACAGCTACAGTATGTGAAAAATACATACATGATTAAAACAAACGAGTCCGTTGTTTCAGATTTGATTGAAATGCGTAAAATGTATGATGTCATCAGAACGTTCGAATTCAAGTGTAAGCCCGATTCTCACTGCCACAGTGCTGGTCCTGGTGACTCCCGGTGGCAAATAACCGGTGTATCGACCTTAAATACCTCGCCTTAAATACCTCGCATGTAGTGCTCACCAATAATCCGGAACCCTAATACCTAGTGTATATCATTGTACAGCCAGGGTACAACACCGGACCTACTTCGGTTCTGCCCCGTAATTTCAAGGATTTAGCCGGTTCTTAATATTTTCCCGGTAACCCCCCGGTTATATTATGTAATAAACATTTTAACAAATACAGATCTGTTCGCCGGATCAACAATGTCCATCCAGGACTGCCGTGGATGACTACAGTATCACCAGGGTTGTACTCCTGGTTTGGCTAAGTTTCGCCAGGTCACTCATCCGAGACCAACCGAGAGTCAACCCGTCATTCATTTTAATGACTTATGTATTAGTTCAATGTTATTTTGCTTGTTTCCAGAAGGCCGCATTGAAAATAAGTCAAATGTTTTGTATATTTTACTTAATGTGTACACCTTCTATAAATAAAGATATTATTACAAAATGTATTATTATTATATAACAGAAAGAATAGCGCTGTACAAACGACGTTCTTGAAGGCGAATTAGCGTTTTGTAAGGTGACGCTATATAGTGAAGCTTGGATAAAATAAAAACAGCTCGATAGATTTTCTTGAAATTTACGAGAACAGTAGATGATGCATGAAACTTTATTCTAGACGAAAATAAAAAAAATCCCTCGGGCAGATTTTTAATAAAAATAATTTAAGTTTGGAAGTGAGAAGAAAAAACACTAAACTTTTACATTTAAAATCGTTTTATTTGGACTTATAATTAAGTCATGATCATCAAATTTATACCTACGCGTAGGTAATTTATTCTCCGCTATTATAAATTTATTTCATTAAATTTCTCCATAAACTGATAGAGTGATAAATATTTTCAGAGAGGCACTATAAATACCGTAAAAATGACCGTTTTGACGTCGAAAACGACGTAATTTCAATCGTTTGGTTCCACCTTAAATCGAACAAATAATATTATATGATTTGCGCCATCACCTCGTGTAATCGTTTTATCTGATTTCTCTCCATATAAACATAAAGGTCACAAAAAGTATTCATCTAGAAATATAACAAGAAGTGACAAATAGAAGGAGATATTCTGAAATTGGTTGCACCCCATTACTTAAAGAAAAATAGGACAGAAGAAAAGCATGCTTCACCGGGATATCGTAGTTAAAATTATGTTTCACCGGGATATCGTAGTTAAAATTATGTTTCACCGGGATATCGTAGTTAAAATCATGCTTCACCGGGATATCGTAGTTAAAATTATGTTTCACCTGGATATCGTAGTTAAAATTATGTTTCACTGGGATATCGTTGTTAAAATTATGTTTCACCTGGATATTGTAGTTAAAATTATGTTTCACTGGGATATCGTTGTTAAAATTATGTTTCACTGGGATATCGTAGTTAAAATTATGTTTCACCTGGATATTGTAGCTAAAATTATGTTTCACCTGGATATTGTAGTTAAAATTATGTTTCACTGGGATATCGTTGTTAAAATTATGTTTCACCTTGATATCGTAGTTAAAATTATGTTTCACCTGGATATTGTAGTTAAAATTATGTTTCACCTGGATATCGTAGTTAAAATTATGTTTCACCTGGATATTGTAGTTAAAATTATGTTTCACCGGGATATCGTATTTAAAATTATGTTTCACCTGGATATTGTAGTTAAAATTATGTTTCACCTGGATATTGTAGTTAAAATTATGTTTCACCTGGATATTGTAGTTAAAATTATGTTTCACCTGGATATTGTAGTTAAAATTATGTTTCACCTGGATATTGTAGTTAAAATTATGTTTCACCTGGATATTGTAGTTAAAATTATGTTTCACTGGGATATCGTTGTTAAAATTATGTTTCACTGGGATATTGTAGCTAAAATTATGTTTCACCTGGATATTGTAGCTAAAATTATGTTTCACCTGAATATTGTAGTTAAAATTATGTTTCACCTGGATATTGTAGCTAAAATTATGTTTCACCTGGATATCGTAGTTAAAATTATGTTTCACCTGGATATTGTAGCTAAAATTATGTTTCACCTGGATATTGTAGTTACAATTATGTTTCACCTGAATATTGTAGTTAAAATTATGTTTCACCTGGATATTGTAGTTAAAATTATGTTTCACCTGGATATTGTAGCTAAAATTATGTTTCACCTGGATATTGTAGTTAAAATTATGTTTCACCTGGATATTGTAGTTAAAATTATGTTTCACTGGGATATCGTTGTTAAAATTATGTTTCACTGGGATATTGTAGCTAAAATTATGTTTCACCTGGATATTGTAGTTAAAATTATGTTTCACCTGGATATTGTAGTTAAAATTATGTTTCACCTGAATATTGTAGTTAAAATTATGTTTCACCTGAATATTGTAGTTAAAATTATGTTTCACCTGGATATTGTAGTTACAATTATGTTTCACCTGAATATTGTAGTTAAAATTATGTTTCACCTGGATATTGTAGCTAAAATTATGTTTCACCTGGATATTGTAGCTAAAATTATGTTTCACCTGGATATTGTAGTTAAAATTATGTTTCACCTGGATATTGTAGTTAAAATTATGTTTCACCTGGATATCGTTGTTAAAATTATGTTTCACCTGGATATTGTAGCTAAAATTATGTTTCACCTGGATATTGTAGTTACAATTATGTTTCACTGGGATATCGTTGTTAAAATTATGTTTCACCTGGATATTGTAGTTAAAATTATGTTTCACCTGGATATTGTAGTTAAAATTATGTTTCACCTGGATATTGTAGTTAAAATTATGTTTCACCTGAATATTGTAGTTAAAATTATGTTTCACCTGAATATTGTAGTTAAAATTATGTTTCACCTGGATATTGTAGTTACAATTATGTTTCACTGGGATATCGTAGTTAAAATTATGTTTCACCTGGATATTGTAGTTAAAATTATGTTTCACCTGGATATTGTAGTTAAAATTATGTTTCACCTGGATATTGTAGTTAAAATTATGTTTCACCTGGATATTGTAGTTAAAATTATGTTTCACCTGGATATTGTAGTTAAAATTATGTTTCACCTGGATATTGTAGTTGAAATTATGTTTCACCTGGATATTGTAGCTAAAATTATGTTTCACCTGGATATTGTAGTTAAAATTATGTTTCACCTGAATATTGTAGTTAAAATTATGTTTCACTGGGATATCGTTGTTAAAATTATGTTTCACTGGGATATTGTAGTTGAAATTATGTTTCACTGGGATATCGTTGTTAAAATTATGTTTCACCTGGATATTGTAGTTAAAATTATGTTTCACTGGGATATCGTTGTTAAAATTATGTTTCACTGGGATATTGTAGTTGAAATTATGTTTCACCTGGATATTGTAGCTAAAATTATGTTTCACCTGGATATTGTAGTTAAAATATTTTTATTCAATGTCTGTCACAAAGCTCTGATTCGTACATCTCGTATAGAAATTGATATTAGTTGACTAAGTCATGGAATGCGTGTTTGTACTAAATATATACCCGGTTAGCAAAACCGTCCACCGCCGAACAATACTAGTAATTACTAATAAGTGAATCGGATGACATTATGTTTAATTGAACATTGTCTTTGTTTTCTACTTGTAGAATTTTATACAAACTCTTAAACTAATGCATTCACAATGAAATGGCTTTAAACACTGAGATTGCATGTCCTCGCATCTGAAGTCAAAATACGTAAGAATTATGGCAGATTCAAAGTTCCTTCTATGAAATTGATGATACAAAGATACTGAACTTACTCTTATCCAAAATAAACCAGAACCACCAAGAATATAACATTTGAAACTTTGCTATGACAACATTGTTTTACAGTTTCCATAGCATTTTGTATGGTACCTCATTCATAGTTTGACTTGCGGGGTTTATTTAGTGCTAACATGTACCACATCTGTCAATAAAGAAACATTTTTTGTTTTGTTTTCCAAGGGTGTCATTTGTTCACAGGTTAAACTGTATATATAGTGAACTTTATCATTGTGATAGTTTTCTCAATCTTTATCATCTGTGAACTTAAAATAATAAAGAATTCATCTGTGAACTTAAAATAATGAAGAATTCATCTGTGAACTGGAATTACAAGAAAACTGCTAGATTTATATGTAGTACAAATCAGATCTCAACCACTGCCCCTGTGTCAAGTGACTTGTGAGTACAAAACCATTGATAAATATGCATAAATTGTAGATATTAAAAAAGTGTAACTACAGTTTATATAAGACAGTCGAAACTGGTTATAACGACACTGCTAACATCGACATTTCGCTTAATATGATATAATTTAAATGTTTCGATTTTTACCCTTCTGTATTTAAAACAAGAGGGCCAAGATGGTCCTAAATCGCTCACATGACAATCACTGTTCACTTAAAACATTATTTTGAACCTGTGACCTAGTTATTGACCTCAGATGACCCATGTTAGAACTTGTCTTACATATCATTAAGACAAACATTCTGACAAGGTTTGGTGAAGATACAATCAAAATTTGACATCTACAGTGTTAATAAGTTTTTCCTAAAATTTGACCTGGTGACCTAGTTATTAACCCCAGATAATCCATATTTGTACTTGACGGTTATATCATTAAAACAAACAATTTGACAAAGTTTGGTGAAGATCCAATTATAACTGTGAAATCTACAGTGTTAACATGTTTTTTTCATAAGATTTGACCTAGCGACATTGCTTTGACCAAAGATGACGTCGTCTAAGATATTATAAAGACAAACATTCTGACCAGGTTTCATGACGATCCAATTAAAACAGTGACTTTTAGTGTTCACAAGGTTTTCCAGCAATTTACCCTAGTGACCTTGTTTTTGACTGGAAATGACCCATTATCAAACTTGACCTACATATTATTAAAATAAACATTCTGACAAAGTTTCGTGAAGATCCAATCATTACAGTGTTTTCTAAAGTGTTCACAAGGTTTTTCCCTTATTTGGCGCTGGTGACCTAGTTTTTGACACTAAATGGCCCAATATCGAACTCGTCCGAGATTTTGTCGATATTAACATTTTGACCCAGTTTTGCTAAAATTCGGCTAAAAATGTGGCCCCCAGAGTGTTCGTGAACAAGGTAAAGTTTGACGACGCACGACGCCGGACGAAGACTGACCCTGTGACTTTGTGAGCTAAAAAAAACAACAAAAATATTGTTTGTTATACATTATCGATAATCCAAGTATTCGTTTTTATTTATTAATTTTTTCTTCTATTCTTTTTACAATTTCCACAATATAGAAAAACTGTACGGAATAAACGAATGAAGTTACACACTTTGTCATTTTCTATAAGAAATCGATATTGGTGAGTTCCAATTATATTGTCATTCGGTTTAAAATAACAGAATTTTGTCATACTGACGATGCCGTTATAACGGGTACGAACTGTACATAGCTTAATGGTGTGATTGGTGAAAGAGATGTTACTGTGCATGATATTATGATCTACATAATGAGATATTGAGTAAAAAATCAATGAATATAATTTATCATTCAAGTTTTCAAAAAGAAACAAGAGGGCCACATTGGCCCTTTATCGCTCAACTGAGAACAAAGGCCAATAATTAATGACCAGGTAATATAGTTTCCATCTCGTAAAACTCATTTTACGTAGATTTTGAGATCAAAACCAACAATGCAGGTATAATACTGTTAAACAAGCTAAAACGTAGCAAATTTTCTAATCCAAGGGCCCATTACTCTTGAAGTTGTGGTCTGATTCCACCCATAACTGAACTTGTCCAAATCCATAAGGTAATACACATTCATTGTAAATATGATTAGGATCGGTGAATAAATGAAGGCACTATAGTGTAAACAAGCTAAAATATAGCAAATTTTCAAAGTCAAGGGCCCATAACTGTTGAAGTTCTAATCCGATTTTGCCCATAATCGATCTTGTCCAAGATCTTTTGGTTATACACATTTACTGAAAATATGATTAGGATTGGTGAATAAATGAAGGCGCTAGAGTGTAAACAAGCTAAATATAGCAAATTTTGTAATTCAAGGGCCCATAACTCTAGAAGTTATAGTCCGATTTTGCCCATAATCGAACTTAGCCGTCATATACATTGTGAGCAAGTTTAATCACGATTCGTTAAGAGCTGCGGTTGCTAGAGTGTAAACAAACTAATTGTGGACGGACGACGGACATTCATCGATCCTAAAAGCTCACCTGATGAATCAGGTGAGCTAAAAAATCACACAGATCTTGTACTATGAAAACGTCACGATTATGCCCCCTTTGGAAAAAGGGGTAATATTGCTTTGCACATGTCCGTCTGTCCGTCCGTTGATCCGCCCGTTCGTAACCAAACGTTGTCCGACCAATAACTAGAAAACGATTTGGCATAAGATCTTCAGATTTGGTTGGGAGGTTGGTCATCACATGTAGATGACCCCTATTGATTTTGAGATCAGTATGTCAAAGGTCAAGGTCACGAGGGAACATCCATGTTTCACAAATACTTCTGGTTATATGTATTTGATACATTTAATGCGAATTTTAATACAACAATGCTTTACTGCATAGAAACTATAATTACTGCATTAATTAACTCCCCGTATGATCTATGTTCCCTGTAATCTGATCTACCATACAATAAACTTCTTTAAGTTAAAGTTGAATGGATCATGAATCAAGATAATATTATCATAAGTAAGTGATTGATTATACATTTTGTTTGCGACTTGTTAATCTTTGACTTGCGTTTTTTCGCACAAGCATGCAATCATCAAAATAGTTGTAATAATCTTTGTACTAAATTGAAAATAATTTTGAAAAAGGCTATTTGGCTAAGTAAGAGATCTGTTTACTGAAATTGTGAAACCTTAAACTGTTCTGTTTTTGTCTTATGGCTGAAAATCTCACATTGTGGCTCATATAAATGTGATTTGTTGGTTTATTTATTTGCTTTTACTTCGCTTGAACATCAAAGACAAGGAAGAGGAGAAGCGGAATTCAAATGTGAAGATCTTGATATTTATATATAATTATAAAATTCAGTGATCAGTGATATAATACTGTTTTAAAGTAATTGACTTATCAATCATACAAACATGACAGTAGTGGAATAAATTAACATTCAATGGACGGAATTAACCAGTAAAATCAAGTTGTCAGATAGATCTATGAGCACATAAACCCCAGAAATATAAACATAAACTACAGTTACAAACTTTGAAGACCATTTTCATTTTGTTTGAGTAAGTAACTAACTGTAGTTTGCGCTATTTGTACAGGGTCCTACCAAATTGAATCTATGTTTAGCTCCCTCTAATAACAGCCATAGCACACTTTATTGATGTTAACATGACTAAGTTATGACCAGTGAGACTTTGACCGAGAAAAACAGCAATCTTTAATTCAACTTTGTTATGTACATTCATTTGGTTTATAAAAGGATACGCCCATATAATGCTCAATTCCTTAAGGTGGAAAGTGGGAGTTTGGGGATGGAAAGTGAATTAATCATAGATCGCGATACATGAAAACATCCTGGAGCACATTCCAAATGAACATATAATAACGGAAGGTATTAAAATTCAAAATCTCACATTTTAGAAATATTCATAAATGGCTATTTAATATGTTTATAATGTCCACATAACTGCGCTTAAATCGTTATTTATGATAAAGTTTTGTCATAAAACCAGTCATTTTGAAACCGAACGGTCTGTATTTAAACACATAGAAGAATTTATAATATCAGAAATCTAATATCAAATTATTTTCCACGTTATTATTGTGTAATCTCGATCAGTTACCGAGTATCTTTTATGTTTAATACAATATATTGTCGAATTTCTTTTATTTCTTTCCATTTTTTATTTCGCCTCACTCCTTTGTAAATTACGACTATATTACTTCGATTTCTAGTTTGATTATCTATCATCCTGTATAAGATTTTTGTCTTTAAGATGTGTTTTCGGGGGATTTGTTCTTTTTAAGGTGATTTAATCTTGGCTCTAGAGTTTTAACTTGTGTATTCGCTTGTGTCAATATGTTTCCTGGGCAACAAAGCCCTCGCCCCGGAAGTCTTGATTTCAGATCGCAAATGTATAGAATAAAATACCGGAAGTCCCTTTCAGTTCCAAAAAAGCTGATTACCTGAGAAATTGCGACAGGTAAGCATTTTATATATCTTAAGTCTGATCTCCTCACACAATGAAATCATGGTCGGGTAACCCGGTCAGTGCGTCATCTGCTACATTCGGTCTGTAAGTTTGAACTTAATTTCGGTTCATTTCTGGCCATAAAACAAGGATATTAACTGTATTCAAGTCAAGTTCATTCAAATTCCCCTTTGTTTTTTTGGCTTAGAATTAATTTTACTTATCAGTGAATCTGACTTTTACTTGCAATAAAAACATTCCAATTTTTTTTAATCACGAAGACATATAGAAATGTAACACAGTATTTTTTCAATGATATTGCAAAAAATAAGGACAATCATCTGACAACAAATCATGATCTAAATATTAGAGCCAATAAATATTAGAGCCAATAAATATTAGAGCCAATAAATATATGAGCCAATAAATATATGAGCCAATAAATATTAGAGCCAATAAATATATGAGCCAATAAATATATGAGCCAATAAATATTAGAGCCAATAAATATATGAGCCAATAAATATTAGAGCCAATAAATATTAGAGCCAATAAATATATGAGCCAATAAATATATGAGCCAATAAATATTAGAGCCAATAAATATATGAGCCAATAAATATATGAGCCAATAAATATTAGAGCCAATAAATATATGAGCCAATAAATATTAGAGCCAATAAATATTAGAGCCAATAAATATATGAGCCAATAAATATTAGAGCCAATAAATATATGAGCCAATAAATATTAGAGCCAATAAATATTAGAGCCAATAAATATATGAGCCAATAAATATATGAGCCAATAAATATTAGAGCCAATAAATATTAGAGCCAATAAATATATGAGCCAATAAATATTAGAGCCAATAAATATATGAGCCAATAAATATTAGAGCCAATAAATATTAGTGCCAATAAATATATGTTTCTTATATTTAACTTTCAATTTAACTATTGTTTTGCATTATTTGATTTTATTGATTACGGTTGAGAAATGACTCGAACAACAAACACCTTGATAGCTCGAGAAGGCGACATGCTGGAATCAGTCCTGTGTGTTTATAAAGTTGTAGCGCGGACGAGTCATGTTGTATATAATTATTTAAGAATGGACTGAATATATTTTATATTTTACAATAAATAACTGAACAGATTTCTTACGCAATTTTCTGTCATCACATGAAGTATTTATTATATTGTCTGCTCCTGAATTCAGTCAACTTGACAATTCTAATTCTTTCCAAAGTTTGTAGTTATTAAATATATATAGTTAATTTTATTTTGAGCAAATAATGCTTATGATTCAAAATCTGTACTTCTTTGTACTACATGAAGCCATTAATCATGGGAAAAGAAAATTGAAAACAAGAGAATACGGGGTTTTATACCTGTAGTAAATATACCTGTAAAATATACCTGTAGTAAATGCATTTTTACCTATATATCCTAAAGAGAAAGATAAACGCACAAATGAGTTCAATGCATTGGGGAATAAGGACAGTGACGTACACGATACTGAGAACTGTATACCTCGGTCTATTTCAATTTACGATTTCTTTGGGGGTATACCGTAAAAGTGCTTCTAATAACTAAAGAATTAAAGGTCAAAATCTGGTGAAATCTCATGAACCAATGGATGAAAGATACTATTTGATGGATTATAAAAAAGTATTGATGAACATTCAACTATAAAACCTATATGTCTTACCATGCGCTTCTCTTTCGTTTTAATGTATACGTGTATAGGTTTCTGTAAATGTTTGAATAAAACATATTTAGCGTAAACATTTGTTTGAATTAAGTTTTTTATTCAGATTACATTCCCCCCGGTGGTGTTGGTGTGAAAGTGCCTTGATCTGCTAACGTTTCATTCATTAGTAGATCATGCTATTTTAACTTACAGCCTTATACCTGCGGTAGAATCTAAACTCCGAAGGATAAAATATAATTCAGATTATTAGAGGGTTACAGAGCACGGGGTAACTAATGGTAACTTATAGCACAAGATATGACAAACTAGTAGTACATGAACTTCTTCCAAGCATAAACACAAGATATGACAAACTAGTAGTACATGAACTTCTTCCAAGCATAAACACAAGATATGACAAACTAGTAGTACACGAACTTCTTCCAAGCATAAACACAATATAATTATGACATACTAGTAGTACATGAACTTCTTCCAAGCATAAACACAAGATATGACAAACTAGTAGTACATGAACTTCTTCCAAGCATAAACACAAGATATGACAAACTAGTAGTACATGAACTTCTTCCAAGCATAAACACAAGATATGACAAACTAGTAGTACATGAACTTCTTCCAAGCATAAACACAAGATATGACAAACTAGTAGTACATGAACTTCTTCCAAGCATAAACACAATATATGACATACTAGTAGTACATGAACTTCTTCCAAGCATAAACACAAGATATGACAAACTAGTAGTACATGAACTTCTTCCAAGCATAAACTAAATATTTGACAAACTAGTAGTACATGAACTTCTTCCAAGCATAAACACAAGATATGACAAACTAGTAGTACATGAACTTCTTCCAAGCATGAACACAAGATATGACAAACTAGTAGTACATGAACTTCTTCCAAGCATAAACACAAGATTTGAGAACAAAAAGGTCGCATCTTTACCCTATGTCAAGTTAGACTTATACAACTTGAATTTCCAAAAGGGCTTGATTGGTAACGCACGCAATACAGAATTACGCGGTGCACACTTTTAATTATAAGAAAATGCAGCAAAATAAATGAAGTGGTTAATCAATTAACCTATCCTATACAACAAAATATTATGTTGTATGCTAAAAACTGATACTTCGTGAATCTACGGACACGACAGTGGTCAGTGATAGATATCTTGACTTAAATCGTCATTCATATGGGCGTATGTCGGCACATCGATACACTTAAAGTTGCGATAATGTAAATCAATTTAATAAAATGTCAGAGTACCAATTTGTAAAATCATGTAATACTATGCTATCTAACTATAAAATCATGCAATACTATGCTATCTAACTATGTGCATTATGACAAAATAAATTTGATCATGGACGCTGAAAATAATCTTTCTCTTGTTTATTAATCAGTCTTTAGTAGAATTTCAAGTACGCTTATTTAAGAATAAAGTACGCTTCAAATGTTCAAATGTTGTGATTTGGACAAATATGACGAAAATCTTGTTCGTGAAGCACTTTAATTACTATCAGTAATTATTTGGAATATTTCCAACTTGTTCTCCCTATCTTTCAATCCTTCAGCACACTTTAGCTTTGCTATTTTGATCTTGAAAAGTTTCTATGTTAATTAAGGAAAAAATGACCATAACTTTGTCTACTCATAGGAAAAAACCTTTAATGGTAAAGTAGAACGATTATTGATATAAAAAAGTCACTAGAATAAAACGTATACAAGTTTTACAGGTCAAATAATTACATTAGTCATTATACAATCAAAAAGAAGTCATGGCAATCTGGACAAAGTAACCTTTGTTGAAGTTTACTACTGCTCCGGTTGTAAAAAGGTTCATTACTGCTGAATGCAGACCTTTCATTTAGTGACTGGTTCACTTTGATAGATCTTCTTTGTACCCGCCTCCGTGGTCGAGTGGTTAAGGTCGCAGACTTCAAATCACTGTAACCTCTCACTGATAGAGAATCGTGGGTTCGAGCCCAGCTACCGACCTTGTCTCGTTATATATGAGAAAGTAGGCAGTTACTTACGGAGGATGGGAGTCTAGTACTGGTTCTTCCCAGAAATGATGGTTATGTGAACTGTCTGCCTAATATGACACTGACTGTTGAAAAGGGGGGTAGAACTCGATATAAATAAAATATCCGCATTGATTACACAGAGAAGTACAGCATGGACAATGTGACTTATGTGAGATAAATATGATACATAACAGGTCAGTGAGAACGTATATAACACGATTATAACCCCGTTCCTTGTAGAGAATTACCGTACTCATCTTTTTAAAATAATTAAATCTTTGGGATAGAATGGAGATATTGAAGCACATATACGAGACAATAGAGGAAGTGAGAATGATAAAACATTCCATATTAACATAGGAACTTCTTATCTCAGACATAAAGCAAATGCGGGTTATCCAACACAGACTTAGTACTTATCTTTACAATACATTTCACAGATAATTCGTTCATACATGTATCATAAAATAATTCATGGTGTTTTCTGGAAATGGAGTAACAGTCTAGTAATAACAAGAATAACTATAACAAAACGTTATACAATGTAGTTAGACGAATTACAAGAAGCATTGGTTTAAGTTTTTTGTATGACGTTGCTTTTTTCATAAAGGATATTGACCGTCTACTTTATTCATTCCTCCATTATGGACAGTATAACATATTTACAAGTTATAGATAATACACATAATTTGACAATCATGAGTATTTGACAATTGAATACATTCATGTATATAGTTCACATGTACATGGTATTACCATACCATACATCAATGGAATAAAGTACACCCTAAAAAATACCAAATCCACCATAGTCTGATATGATACAACCACAATTTACATCTAATGATTTTCCCGATATTGTGCCACGTTAACATCATAGAACGATACTTACGTTATAACAACAGAGCAGACGAACAGATTCAGTCAAACATGACAGGTAACGTGACGAATAGCCAGTCCAATGATTGACCAATCAAAAATGACCGAAATCACCATTAGCCAATCAAATGGCCAGGATTAGCCAAACTAGTAATAGACAATACAGTAAGTACTCGCAAACAGCTAATATAAACAAATACTCGTAAGTATAATTCGTCTAGAAAAATACGAGCTTGTAAACAATGGCTCCGCATCATGTCATCATGCTAGAAGTGCAAAAAAAAGAAAAATATAAACCAAGCATAATAACAAGAGCCCAGATAATCTCAAATAATTGCTGAAGTGCCCGGCTGATAAATAAAGCCTATGATAAATAAAGCCTATGATAAGTAAGTCAACATATTTCATTCAGGCATCAAACGTATAAATCTAAGTTAATATACTTTGGATCAAAACAGAAGAAAAAAGGCGACATTCATTAACTGTTGTTAATTACGCTACAGTACGGTCGACATAAAATGAGTCATTTGCTATAATTTCTAGTTACTTGACCATTTGTATGGTAATTTACAGAATGGTACACTCTAGAGGTTTTGAAACTAAATAAAGTGAAGTAAGAGTGCATACTTTGCCTAGAGAATTTACCACAAGTTTGTCAGATTAAGTTAACACACTAATCACATTGCACTATTACACATATATAAAACACTGTGAACAATCGAAGTTAAGTGATTTACTGAAGTATAAATGAGAAAAAACAATTTGAATCAAATAGAATAACTAGCTTATATAATGATTATATTTAACATATTTGTTTTTAAAAACAAAGGCATTCCTTTTTTAATTATTTTGCCTTCAAATTTTTATTAAAGTCAATGGGAGTTTAAACGAAAAAAGAACTTGAATGATGAATCCATTTCAGGGAAAACTCATAGTAAAAAGACGCAATAACACAGTATAAACCTAATTCGATGAAAAAAATATAGGTCACCATGCAATTTCAAAAGAAATATATATTTTCTCTTTTTGTTGTATGATTTCTAAGTCAATAATTGTTGACATGATCTGTCAATTTTATGTACATTTATGCTATTTTGTGATTGTCGTTATTGTCCCTGTTGCTATGGTTATTAATATGTTTACCGGCTTGATAATGTCTAATTTGTTGTACATAGACATTATATTACTTAAGTTTTCTTTGTTTGTTGACCAAAGTAGGAAGAAAGACTGTCACATATTTAAGGACCCGTAATTTATATCAATGAACTAATAATTCATTAAATCAGATGCCGCATGCTGAATTACGGGATATAGGAAATTACATCAATATAAAGGATTGTTTACAAAACATTAACTGTTATACTCGATTGTACAAAGGCAACTAAATAACTTAATAATATATAGAATCTATTATACTTGTACATTAAATAGTGTTTGATCATACATGTAATTACCAGAATTCATCCAAAGATGAAAGCTACAATGTTGTTATGAAAAGTTATAAGTATACAAGAGTGCAATGAATAAGTACTGACTGTGTGTTCATGTTTAATTATCTAATAATTTATGCATGTATGTAGATAAAACGCCTTTTATGTTATAAAGTTGTTTTTCATTAACAATTTCTATACCGGAACTGACATTGTCTTGTGACTAATTCACTACTCCATGTATATCAAGTATAAATGAACTCAACTACTCAAACGTGATAAGCTACTAATTTCTACATGAATTCAGTCATTTATACTAATGTTCGTATAAATTGTATCGAAAACCATAAGGGTTCTAGTTATGACTGACATAAAACATACATGAACATAAAATCTAACAAGAAGTCACTGATTCCCCTATCTCATTAAGCACGTTTATTTCATAATTTACACCTTTCGTCAATTTTCAAAACCACCACTTTCCTCATTTCAGAAAAGTGAATGAAAAAAAACAATATGTTACGTAGATTTCTTGATATTGTTACGCTCCTGACGTCGTGTGTCCTTTCTTCCCCGTTGATCAGAGCTTTTAAGGATAACGCACCCTAATACACAATTTTAATGACCATGAACCTGTATATTGTGACATTAAAACATATGTGATAACATATAAACTTTCAAACATACAACATTTTGAAATATTGGACCCGGGTCATTTTATCATAAGGGAGATAACAATACTAACTAGTAATCTCCCTTTTCTATGATTGTATAGCAATTTTAATTTCATGTTTACCAATTCCAAAATTACATAATTCAAACAGAAGTTCGTGGTGAATGAATGACTGCATTAGCGTCTCTAATCCTTAAAACATGCTTCTTTTACAAGAAAGGTCTGCGATTAACTTGCATAATTTACGTATACTTCAATAGCACATACCACAAGTTCACTATTGTTTACGTTCCGAGAAACTGTCGATCGATTCAAAAGTGCCTCTCGCCAAATACGTTTACATACGATTCAATACGATTTGTACCCACTCTATGCTTCTCACATTTCACTTGATCAAACTATCTAAGGTGTCAATTTTAAAACATGAATTAAGCTAGCGGGAGACAGATTGGATTGGGGCATAAATTGCACAGAATAAATCCTTACTATTGTTCGTATTATGAAAATATAGTTCAGTTAAAGATATTATGTTAAATTTGATATAATTGTTTAGCATTAATTATATACAATTTGTCTACAATTATTCTGTACGTAATTTTGCCCAATGACAAACATGTGTATTTCTGTCTTATTACGCAACTTAAACCGAAGATTGATTGACTGTAAATGGATATGTTGTTGAAACCAGTATGTATGTTTTGAGCCCATATGTCAACATTATAATACTTGTATGTGCGAAGACATGAATACAATAAAGTTTCCTTTCAAAAAGGAAAGGCTTGGCTGATTGTTGCTGTTAAAAGTTAGTTCTAATACCATAACTAAATTGGTTAATTGATGTGTTAATATCTTGTGAAGGTACATCCAGTACTTCAAACAGTCAATCAACAATATCAATTAACCGTTTTTTTGCATTGAAATACGGCTTCATAAAATATTATCACATCTGACTATGTAACTATTAAAAGAATAAGCCAAAGCTATTTCTTCTAGAATATTTGTCTACTTTGTCCTATGATAGTTGCCTAATTCCTCCTAAAATAGTTGCCTAATTTCTCCTAGAATAGTTGCCTAATTGCTTCTATAATATGTACCTAATTTTCACTAGAATAGGTGCCTAATTTCTCTTAGAATAGGTGCCTATTTTTCCTAAAATATTTGCATAGTTACTTTCAGAAAATGTGCTTAATTTCTCCTAGAATATGTGCCTAATTTCCCCCAATTTTCACTAGAATAGGTGCCTAATTTCTCTTAGAATAGGTGCCTATTTTTTCTAAAATATTTGCATAGTTTCTTTCAGGAAATGTGCCTAATTTCTACTAGAATATGTGCCTAATTTCCTTTAGAATACTAGTATGTACCTAATTTTCACTAGACTAGGAGCCTAATTTCTCTTAGAATATGTGCCTATTTTTTCTAAAATATTTGCATAGTTTCTTTCAGGAAATGCGCCTCATTTCTACTAGAATATGTGTCTAATTTCTCCTAGAATAGATGCCGAAGTTCTTCTAGAATAGGTGACTAGTTTTTACGAGAATATGCGCCTAATTTCTCCCAGAATATGTGCCTAATTTCTTATAGAATAGTTGTTTAATATTTTCTAGAAAAAGTGCCTAATTTCTCCTAGAACATGTACCTAGTTTCTTCTAGTGTATGTGCTTAATTTCTTCCAGAATAGTTGCCTAAATTCTTTTAGAAAAAGTGCCTATTTTCTTTTTGCTTAATTTGCCTAGATTAACTTCTTCAAGAATAAGTGCCTTATTACTTCTAGAATAGTTCCCTAATTTCTCCTAGGACATTTGCCTAATTTCTTATATAATAATCGCTTATTTTTTTCTAGATTAAGTGGCAAATTTCTTCTACAATAGGTGCCTAATTTCTTCTAGAATAAGTATGAAGTTTCTCTGCCTAAATCTTCTACGTCCAAATTTAGACCAAATTATACATGTACTGAAACTATAAAGCGAGCTTACAGAAGTTCGGTGCTACTACCATGGTGTGCCTGGCTCATCATCCACAGTGTCGTTAAAGTCCCATAAGCATATAAATTTATCGGTCCTTATAGTTTCTGTTTGTTCTATAACAGAGGAATCCGGTGTGATTTCCTCCTGTGCATACTTTATAGAAAGAAAATGTTTCCAAAACTACTATCGTATTTTTTCAATATCATTGAAAAAAAAACTATTTATAGAACAGCTGTGTTTTCCCGCAGTCATATTTTAAGTGACGTCACGCGCTCTATATTTTTTATGTTTACAATAGCAAAATACACAGCGTAGTGAGTGTTTTTAGAAGAAAAATGACTTGTTTCGTCGGTAATATTTCTCTTTGGATAATATCAGCAAATAATTGTTTTTTGCATATATTTTTTATAGCAAAAAGCTAATGGGACTTTAAAGTTGGAAGGACGCCAAATAACCTTTGCTGTTTGGTGCTAGAAAACAAGACGACTATGTATAGAAACCTGCGTACAGATTCTGATTTCAAGTGATTGTAAATTGGACTCACTGGCCTCCTTATGACAGAATGATACATTTTGCTTAAATCATTTTCGTAAGTACGAGTTATTATGTAGATTGGTACAAAAAGGTTTTCTATTAAATTTGTGGCTTTCTTTTTATCAGGAAATTACATTTAGGAAATGGGATTTTAGAGACCTTTCCTTTTATTTGATGAATTTTATCTCGCGTCCCGAAGATAACGTTCCAACAATATGTCAATGGAAACTACAAAATTATTATTGAACTCTTGTTCACGTAACATGCCTAGTGCCTAAGTCGGTGCGTAAAATAACAGCAATATGTTCCGTAATCGGCTAAGATAAAAAGCATTAGTCACACATGACGTCTAACTATAAACCATACGTAATTAAAAACGCGTAAATCCGGCTTTGATCTTCTTTAATGTTGTACTTTGTTAAAAACCTATACTCATAGAAATATAGGACAAGTCATAATTTAGGCAATAATTATTTTTTTGTACAACTTATACAGGGCACACAGGAGGATGTACAACTTATACAGGACACACAGGAGGGTGTACAACTTATACAGGACACAGGACACACAGGAGGGTGTACAACTTATACAGGACACACAGGAGGGTGTACAACTTATACAGGACACACAGGAGGGTGTACAACTTATACAGGACACACAGGAGGGTGTACAACTTATACAGGACACACAGGAGGGTGTACAACTTATACAGGACACACAGGAGGGTGAACAACTTATACAGAATACAGGACACACAGGAGGATGTACAACTTATACAGGACACACAGGAGGGTGAACAACTTATACAGGACACACAGGAGGGTGAACAACTTATACAGGACACACAGGAGGGTGAACAACTTATACAGAATACAGGACACACAGGAGGATGTACAACTTATACAGGACACACAGGAGGGTGTACAACTTATACAGGACACACAGGAGGGTGTACAACTTATACAGGACACACAGGAGGATGTACAACTTATACAGGACACACAGGAGGATGTACAACTTATACAGGACACACAGGAGGGTGTACAACTTATACAGGACACACAGGAGGGTGTACAACTTATACAGGACACACAGGAGGGTGTACAACTTATACAGGACACACAGGAGGATGTACAACTTATACAGGACACACAGGAGGATGTACAACGTATACAGGACACACAGGAGGGTGTACAACTTATACAGGACACACAGGAGGGTGAACAACTTATACAGAATACAGGACACACAGGAGGATGTACAACTTATACAGGACACACAGGAGGGTGTACAACTTATACAGGACACACAGGAGGGTGAACAACTTATACAGGACACACAGGAGGGTGTACAACCTATACAGAATACAGGACACACAGGAGGATGTACAACTTATACAGGACACACAGGAGGGTGAACAACTTATACAGGACACACAGGAGGGTGTACAACTTATACAGGATACAGGACACACAGGAGGGTGAACAACTTATACAGGACACACAGGAGGGTGAACAACTTATACAGGACACACAGGAGGGTGTACAACTTATACAGGATACAGGACACACAGGAGGGTGAACAACTTATACAGGACACACAGGAGGGTGTACAACTTATACAGGATACAGGACACACAGGAGGGTGAACAACTTATACAGGACACACAGGAGGGTGAACAACTTATACAGGACACACAGGAGGGTGTACAACTTATACAGGATACAGGACACACAGGAGGGTGTACAACTTATACAGGACACAGGACACACAGGAGGGTGTACAACTTATACAGGATACAGGACACACAGGAGGGTGTACAACTTATACAGGACACAGGACACACAGGAGGGTGTACAACTTATACAGGACACACAGGAGGGTGTACAACTTATACAGGACACAGGACACACAGGAGGGTGTACAACTTATACAGGACACAGGACACACAGGAGGGTGTACAACTTATACAGGACACAGGAAACACAGGAGGGTGTACAACTTATACAGGACACACAGGAGGGTGTACAACTTATACAGGACACACAGGAGGGTGTACAACTTATACAGGACACACAGGAGGGTGTACAACTTATACAGGACAAACAGGAGGGTGTACAACTTATACAGGATACAGGACACACAGGAGGGTGTCCAACTTATACAGGACACACAGGAGGGTGTACAACTTATACAGGACACACAGGATGGTGTACAATTTATACAGGACACACAGGAGGGTGTACAACTTATACAGGACACACAGGAGGGTGTACAACTTATACAGGACACAGGACACACAGGAGGGTGTACAATTTATACAGGACACACAGGAGGGTGTACAACTTATACAGGACACACAGGAGGGTGTACAACTTATACAGGACACAGGACACACAGGAGGGTGTACAACTTATACAGGACACATAGGAGGGTGTACAACTTATACAGGACACACAGGAGGGTGTACAACTTATACAGGACACACAGGAGGGTGTACAACTTATACAGGACACACAGGAGGATGTACAACTTATACAGGACACACAGGAGGGTGAACAACTTATACAGGACACACAGGAGGGTGAACAACTTATACAGGACACACAGGAGGGTGTACAACTTATACAGGATACAGGACACACAGGAGGGTGAACAACTTATACAGGACACACAGGAGGGTGAACAACTTATACAGGACACACAGGAGGGTGTACAACTTATACAGGATACAGGACACACAGGAGGGTGAACAACTTATACAGGACACACAGGAGGGTGTACAACTTATACAGGATACAGGACACACAGGAGGGTGAACAACTTATACAGGACACACAGGAGGGTGAACAACTTATACAGGACACACAGGAGGGTGTACAACTTATACAGGATACAGGACACACAGGAGGGTGTACAACTTATACAGGACACACAGGAGGGTGTACAACTTATACAGGATACAGGACACACAGGAGGGTGTACAACTTATACAGGACACAGGACACACAGGAGGGTGTACAACTTATACAGGACACAGGAAACACAGGAGGGTGTACAACTTATACAGGACACACAGGAGGGTGTACAACTTATACAGGACACACAGGAGGGTGTACAACTTATACAGGACACACAGGAGGGTGTACAACTTATACAGGACACAGGACACACAGGAGGGTGTACAACTTATACAGGACACACAGGAGGGTGTACAACTTATACAGGACACACAGGAGGGTGTACAACGTATACAGGACACACAGGAGGGTGTACAACTTATACAGGACACACAGGAGGGTGTACAACTTATACAGGAAACACAGGAGGGTGTACAACTTATACAGGACACACAGGAGGGTGTACAACTTATACAGGACACACAGGAGGGTGTACAACTTATACAGGACACAGGACACACAGGAGGGTATAGTAGCAGAGAATCGCAACAAAAAGAAACAATTAAATGTGAAGCACATTATAAGCTACTCCATGACCGAAACATAATTTATTATCTAAAAAATGTGCATTTTATATTTTCGGCAACGATTGTGCCAACTCAGTACTACAGAAAAATCTGACATTGTTATATCAATTAACTTATCACAGAAATATTTATTGCTTCATGTATTAAATTAAACTGGGGATTAGGAATTAGATAACACGAACATTTGGTGAAATAAAATTGAGCTAATTGCTTATTTATCGCAGCATAGAGTTCGTGCTGATTAATTAGAATTATGTAGGTACGAATTCCTCCGACTATTATTGCAACAAGAATACATTATAAGAGATAACTTATATGACACCACAGTTAACCTTTTAGTAATGATGATGATCCTCATCACAATATTTGTGCTGAATAGTTAGGTGGTCTTAATCTTCAGTGGAAAACATTTTAAATAAAATATTGAAAACAGATCAGATAATGAGAGGTTCTTATAATAATGTGACTTTGAAGTTGCCGATTTGATATATATAACTGTGTAATAGTATATATGGTGCATTGAGTACTTACATCGTGGTGACATTTCCCATTAGGCTCATGTCTGTTAACATCGGAAACATATCTAGCTTGTCTTTAGGAGCCGTACACTGAAGAGTAACTTCATCCATATATTTCTGTACTTGACATGGACAATTTTCCTCACACACATCTGTCAGTACCAGACTGTCACTATCAGCTACAGGTGCAACACTAGTTGAGACTTTTGAGAAGTCCACACCGGCCCCAGTGGATGTATTGTACGTGTCAGATGGTACTTGGAAAGGTTCTGTAGATTGAATTTTTGGAAAACCTAAACTTGTATTTAAATAACAAAGAATTAATATAAATAAAGTATTACTTAAATACCAAACAGAATGATAATAAAACCGACACAGATCCATGTTGAATATATTACAATGTTAACACCACTCTTTGCACGTTACACGTTTTACAAGTGGATTTATACTTTTACTCACACGGTTCACATTATTTATAAAATCCATTTGATAGCGTCATAGCATGTATTTAAAGTTCACACGTTGTAGAATGGTAGTAGTTGTACGGCATGTTCACATCGTGAGCGTCTACCGTAAACTCTCCCTCTTTGATTAGAACCTTGCCACCAGAGGTTGTCATATATTCTGTTTCCAATAGACACGTTCGTCGTATGATTTCTCGTATGGTTTGTACAAGCTCCAATATCTCATCTGCAAATTTATTCATCAGTTCTCTTAAGTTATTGATATTTGTAAGGTGGTCTGCTGGCTGATTGCTAATCCCGAACTGATGAGCGCAAAGAAAGAATTCTGTCAGATGTAATGAAAACAAAAAACTTTAGAACTGTATTCAAAATATATACAACTAGAATTACATTAAACTAATTGAACCCTGCTGTTTACTTTATAATTCTATAAAAAAAATAAGAATACTTCAGGCCAATTTAAGCGATATTTATAAACAATAACATACCATAATGTCTATGTGAATATAAAACATTAAATCTATTCCCACTTAGTATTTCATACACTCGTACATGCATATATTACTTCGTATTTGAAGTACTAAAAATAACATACATTCAAATCAAATAGAAGTTTTCGTCTCTAAGCAACGTGTTGTCGTTATTGGAGTATGTTACAGGTTACATTTATTGTATTGATAAATCGTCCAGAGAAGAATTATTACGTAAATTTAAGTCCGACTAAGCTGTCATAAAACGTGTCGTCTATTGTTGTTTTACGACATTTTTGTTCCAATCAATATTTTGTGAGTAGGGTTCAGATGATATGATACAATACATGCGATGTAAGTTATTTAACGAATACGGCAGGTTGACTTTTAGCAATAAATGATAATCTGTATTTTACACTTAATCATAAAACCTCATCTGGCAAGATTCAGATACTAAATATATGATACATGTATCAACATTAATATAGTCTACTATTTTATATACAAACGTACAAGAAGGCTGAACTTTACAACATTAATTGATTTCGTATACTAAATAACTTCCATTACTTCAAACATGAGATAATCTTACATAAATATAAAGTGATGATTTGCTTTCTTCTTCAAATTTTGAAAATTTCTAATGCTGACGTCTTACAACATGCTCCTCGTTGAGGGAGATCACAAAATCGACCTTAAAATAAAGGTGGTCACACATCTTAGAATAAATAACTCTTGTGAAAATGTTTGCATTTTAACGGAATCAGACTGGACCTGAATTATATTATTATGCGCCTTCATGTAAATTATGAAACCAATCCACGAAATAGTTTTCGATTTCTCGCTCAGAAACAAAAAAAAACGGACGCACGGACGGACAGGGGTAAGACTTTATGCCTTCCGTCATTTTGAATGGCAGGACATAAAAACGGCGGCGAAACAAGTTTTCGTATATGACACGGTCTTAGTACTAAATGTGATGTTATTTTATTTTCCATAGCAACACAATCACGTGACATGTTGAAAGATCACGCGGAGATCACTGAGTTTTTATGAAATGTTCTTGTCTCGATGTACGCAAGAAGTTGTCTATACCACAGGTGTCTGACGTATCTGGTCTGACACGCCCCCAATATAGGATACACATAATAAATACAAGATATACAACGAGTCGTTTTTCCGACCTCACACTGTCATCAACTGAGAAGACAAATGAAGTCCTATGATCAAATAAACTTATTCAGTCGGCGCTTAAATACTTATTATTCCCATAAAACACAGTTTTTTTATTTCAAAACGAAGTTAAAGGCAACGTTTTAGGCCCAGTTTCTGCGAAATATTGCTGTTTTTTTTTTTTAAATCGAGTTAAACCTGTGCCCTCGATTTCACGCTTTAACTCATCATTTTGGCGGTTTGTCCGGAGATTTATATGGAAAACATACGTGTTTTGGCATGTGCGTATTTCTTTGATGTTTCGGCACTGATTGCAGGTATAAAGACAATCCTACCTGGTTTACTTATCGCAGTAATCGTTAATTTCTGCGAATAAAGTATCCTTTCGCCGACACAACGGCCATTTTGACCGAAGTAGTCCGCATTATTTAATTATTCATGTAAACTATCACATCATTGGTCAAAAATAAAAAGAAGTCACATGTGTTTTAACTACAACCAATGAAAATGTTTGTTTACTACTTCATGTGACGTAAGCTTTACATGTGGACTAGTTCGATAAAATCAAAGCACTGAGAGTACTGTCAGAAGCAAAAGTTAAAATGTAATGCATAATATCTGGTAGATGTGCATTAGATAATACCAAAAAGCTCAACCAACTATATGCACCATTTTTCAAACTCAAATTGTTTGGACTAATAATTTCCTCAAAATAGTCAGTTTTGCCTCAGTGATGGTAGAGGTTCACTTGTCATGTTCCCAATTCTGTTAAAGTTGATAGTAAACTCATACCTTCACTTCATGTTCACTGTAAAACACGCCTGACTCTTAAAGGGGCATGCCCAGGAACTGCCGTGTCTTTTTTTCCGTACACCAGAAATGCGTTTGTCACTTGTAGAACCAATTATTACCGAAAAGTCAAAGAAGAATGTCAGCTCAAACATGACCCTATAACGCGCGCGTCGGTATTTGTATGTCGGTTTGAATAAAAGGCTTACAGCCTTTTATTGACGACAACGATATTTCCGATACGTCTGAGAGTTTAACTGAGCATGTGCGCTGCCTTTCAAGTGAACATAACATGAGAAATACTTACCATTTCAGTTTGTTGACATTTTTCCGCGATATTTTCGGTTTTGACAGAGGTTTTGTACATCTTGAAATGTGTATTTCGAGTAAACTAGCGGGATGTTTTGTAAATATTTTCACATACACACAAGTCAACGGGAACCAGTTTAGTGGGAACTATGTATAGTAGCGAAGCGTACTATGAATGAAACTTTTGTGCGTATGAATACTGAATTATTAAACTCAATAGTTTTACAGTTGGAAATGCCATTACAAAGTAATTATTCAAAATGAACATAATCCTGAAATCTATCCAACTTGTATCATAACTGCAATCGATAGAGTTATACAACCGATGGTGCTATTTTTCAACGCGTATGGCGTCACGTTTTTGTCAAAACAAAACTGGGTGTATAA
>OZ026845.1:34943446-35196301 GCA_964023205.1 Lutraria lutraria | reverse complement strand
AAATCACTTAAAGATTACATGTATAATAAAGAAGAATATACACCCTGTATATATGAAGATAAGTATAAAATAAGTTATATAACACTGGTCTGGTATAATAACATATCTAAGTATAAGGTATGTAGATAAAACAAGCATGTATATAGATGAGATATAAAAACAAAACATCATACATAATTATAACATTATCTTTCTATTCATATTCTATTTATTTTATAATGGAATAAACCTGATAAAGTAGTTAGATCTACAGACAAAGTGATAACGGTCAAGTCTATTATAGGACAGTAAATAGAAGATAGAAGGAGAACCGGGCATTAATATCCTTAGTTTTTTAAGAATCAAATATAAAAATAGTCAACAAACTTTGTATCTTCTATAATCTCAGAGCAAATATCAGCAAGGTAGATGTTTGAGCGCCCAATATAAATTATAACAAATTTTGATTGTCGCTCTATCATATGGATTGAAAACATGGTTTTAAATACTAGAAATAGTCAAAAATACAGTAATACATTTAAGTACTCATAAGCTAAGTATTAGCATCAGGATATAACAAGGGCTTCTAGAAAATATTCATTTCAAATATTAAAGTAATTTTTCTAAACTAAATTGAGATTACAAAATAAAGTTTTAAAGTTACAGTTCAGCTCAATGGACATTTAGTAAGTACTAGATTTACTACTTATAAGTAAATACTATCTTATAAACAATTCACAACCATCAGAATAGTGATATGGCAATTAGTCATTGATATGAAACATATTTTACAGATCTGAAAATAACTGAATGTCGCAGATCACCAAACAAAATTTAACAAAACTTAACATACTGATAAAATTAAACTTATGGAATTTGTACCAGTATGTTTAACATGACCCTGTTGTCTTCAAGACTTGCCAGAACAAAACAAGTAAAATGTAAATCAGAAATGAAAGGCTTTTAAAGTCTCTGTGTCTGGAAAGAATAAACAAATTAAAAATGCATTTTAATAAACAAATTAGATACAATCATAAGGCATGACTGTGTGATTTTTCAAGTTAATTGGTTTCTTCAATTTTCACCAATAGGTACAAGTCTGTTATAAAAAAACTTTTAACTTTCACATAAATCCTCAATTAGTTTTTACCAAAATTAGACATAAAATACCCTGCTCAACACTGAATCAAACACAAGTTTGAAAACTGGTCATAAAATACAAAATGTAGTGTCATGTAACTAAGTGAACACTTCCCTGTTTCAATACAATAATTAACAATAATGTCACAATTTAACAAAAATCAACACAAATTATTTACACATTCATTATTTGAATTTTATCACAGAATGTACTAGCAAGTAATGTATATGTAGAAATATATTTAACTGGATAAAATAGTGATCTGTAGGTTTAAACAATAAAATTGTTTCAAATATTTTGGACAGAATGACAAGTTTAATCAGTATATGATTCACACTTAAAGCAGAATGAATTGCAAGATAAATTGTATCATTCAAATTTTTTATTTAATTATTTCTATTTAATTGGAAGCGATATCTCACTGTGTTTATCATTGATGCTAGATATGTTGTTATCTGTGCTTACTTCGCTTAATATAAAAATAGAATCACTTTTTTTTAGTTTGTCAGTTCAACTTTTCATTCTAATATGGAAGAAAAAAAGCATGGGGGGTAAACCTAACAAACTTAACTAACATACTTATCAATAACAAGAAGTTGGCACAATATTTGCAATAATTTACAGGCAGTGCATAGTACATCAAAACATTATCTTTCCATCAAAACATGAAACAATTACATTAATAGTCAATGCTTACAAAAATACCAAGTTTTATTGATAAATAAGAACAATACATAATATTGTACATAAACATCATTTTATCATCTAAATTTTACAACCAAGAGTTACCCAGTGTCTATGGTGTGGAATGTGATATACCCATCAAATCATCTAAACAATTTAATTCTCAGGAAAATAACAAACATATTAAGATTTCTTAATAATATACACTGGTATCCATTGAAACCGAAAGAAAAACACATTTAACTTACAAGATCATTATCAAACAAACAAATTTACAAGAAACATGGAGCGACCAATCAGATACAAAACATATGAGATTATTGTACATGTATTCTATGTTTACATTAAGGCAGATTTGTGATAGACAAGTTGCTTAGTTTCTATGGCATCATTTGATTTCAAAATAGTGTTCTGTAGACAAAATATATTAACAAGATATACCATTAACACAGGATAAAAATGAGAGTGAAAGCTTGTAGCTCATACAGATGTTTATACGTAAGAGAAAACATACACAGATCTTATAGAAACCAGTGACAATCTAATATCCAATACAATTCTATACAATGTATATACATGTATGTAACTTGTATAATCAAAAGCATACAGTAAAAGTATAGTAAACAGCAAATAAACAAAAAATAGACAAACAAGAAAATAAAGTATTAAGCACTATTACTATGCATTAAGCATAAAATAAGAACAGAAAATAAAACAAAACATGACAGAGAGTGTAATCCCTCTGAGTTCCCTATGATTTGAGAAATTTGACTTTCGCATAATCTTTCCATCAACTATGGAATACAGTTGGTGACATTCTTACATATGGATGAAGTTAATGTCAAACAAAATCTAAATCAGAATGGATAGAGGGTAAAATAAATGCATGAGAACAAACTGCTGCCTATAGTGACCATTTATACATCAGATCAAAGTCATATATGTCAAGCTGTAAAATATGGTCATTAAATATTTCTTGTATCAGTCAAATAATCATCTTTATTAGATTATTATAAATACATTAATTAGGCTGTACCATGATAGGAAACTGATTGAAAAGTTTTTACAATAATCAACAATAATCTTAAAATGGTAAGTAAAAAACAGACTTCTTTAATGTAATTTAACTGCTAAATGGAATTTATTGTCTTAAAACTAATAAAAAAAAATATCATTAATGGCTTGAAAAGAAATCTCATCAGATCCAGCTTTTAAAAAGTTGAAAAAACTGCATTCACCTCTCATACACAAAATCATGGTAAATCAATGATCCCATCAAATCATCACATCATAACAGATACAAGTTGACAGTTCTAGCTGATGTTTCTAGCACAGATATGATTATCTTTACAGAATGATACAGTATATGTTTTACGTAGACCTCTGACTGATAATAATATAAAACAAACAAAATGTAGCACATGGCACTTCTTACTTCTTACAGCATTCCTAACCTCAGGTCTAACCACTGTAGAGGGACACATAAAATGATGATAAAGAACTTGTAATCTTAATGCAGAGTTAGCCTCATTGGGAACTTTAAATGGCCAATTAATACATATTTGCTACATATGGACATTAATTTACATGGTGGCCTTTGTTCACAGATGATTTTTAACACTGGTTCTACAGTTTTACTGATGATATGATAATAAATCCTTTAACAGATCGTTAAATGTTGTACATCAGGTCATTGTAAGACCGTCATCATACAGAGAATAAATCAATTCCCATGGTAACAAGGTCTGAAAACCTCATTACACTAGAAGAATACCTAAACTATTTATTCAAACTTCAAGATGCTTACTGATATTTAATTCTCATTTAATCATTTACTCACTGACTGCCAGATAACTGATCATATGCTGACCAGATAACTGACAAAGTAAGCAACCATATACTGATCCTCTAATTTTGATTTACAGAATCACTTTCCAATGAAGATTGGTAATAAATTACAAAAAGGAAACATTGGATAGATTGGATTGAAAAGACTATAATTGTCTATGAATCAATTATTCAAAGCAGATATCCTCTTATAGACAATCAGACTTTCTCAATACACCCTGAACTAGTTTTATGATCCCAGCAAGTTAGTTTCATCAAAGAACAAAGAGCTTGGCCTTTTCTCCATCTTCCTGGGCTAAAGCTTCAGGACAATGTATCATACATTTAGCTACCAACTTATCAATGTAAGACTTCATCTCTACATTATCTTTCTTCAATGCTGAAATAACAATATTAGATGCTACATGTATATGATACAAGCATAAGGACGAGTCTGGTATAAAACAAGATTTATTGTCTTTACCAAATACTTCTTCAGTAATGAATGATTTCCAAGGACTCCTTCTACATGTAGCCCAACCCCAAACAGAACCCTGATTTATAATACAATTATACCATGCATGAACATAAAACACTGGTCATTTTAATAGAAGTGATTAAAAATTTACCCAAAATTATGAATCAACAACTAGTTACATGTATTTCTTACCTGCATTTTCTATTTCCAGACCTGCAATCTTATCTTGTAATTCCTCTTTAGATACATCTGTAATTAATTAAATACAAGATACATTAAAAAGGTATATATATATATATACCGGGGTACAACATGTAGAATGATCATCTTAAGATTCAATTTGAAGATGCACTGATTATACATACAAGACCAACAACAAATAAAATGCATTCTGAGGCTTAAATGAATACAAAATTCTTCCTATATTTTGTAAGTTTGGATCAGACCAGCAGATTCATAATATCATGCTTAAGTCACCATACACAAAACCAGGTCCAGCCATATAAACCTGACACATGCTTGTCCCGGGTATTCAGGGGAAATCTTTTCAATGCAGATGTAAACCTTTGGTAGGTTATAATGGATTCATGTTATACAAATTAAATAAAATAGGGACAAGTCTATACAACATCACAATCTACTCACGTTCTACAGGAGGCTGTTTAATGGCTGCAGATTCACTAGCGTGTCTTTGATGCTTTTTCTTAAATCTACCTGGAGCTGTAGGAGTGGATGAACTTAAAGGTGATTTGTTGGGCATTGATGATATAACAGAGGAATCTCTGATCCTCGGTAACGTGTTAGAACCAGACTACAATGTGAACATAATATTTAGTTAAATAGCAGATTTATGTATGTACCAATGTATGTTTACATTATGTAAATAGTGTTAATCAAGAGGCTCACAGGGAATATTGGGCATTGCTAAACTGTGTTACCTCTTTAAATAAAGTCTTTATTATTATTATTCAGGCTCTGAAAATAACAGAATTTATATTAGCTTAACGCAGCTGTCAGAGATGGTGGTTTGAAGTACAATGGTAAAATCGAACCCTCTAATTATTACCACTAAGTCTCTTATTTAAAACTTAAAGTAATGAAAAAGTACTATAGAAATATCAAATTGAAAGAAAAAAATTGCATAAATACATACAAAATGCTTATATATAACATCATTGAAATCTATAATAATGTAAGTCTAATTTTGCTACTTTTATTTGCTATTGGTGTGCTGTACATTTTGAAAAATAACCAAGACTTGAGCTGTATCACTTTTTTACCATACTGAAAGAAAATCTGAACCAAAAAGCAGATGAGAATGACTTACTTTTATATCTCTGCCACCAAGATTGAAGTCCACTTTACCATTGACATCTTCAGCTGTTTCCGTAACATTATCATCATCATCATCAATATTATTCTCAAATGGATTAGTACTACAGTTCTCATTCGCATCTAATTCTTCATAGAAACAAAATCCATCTTTTAATGTTCCAATACCACCGGATATGGTATCTATGACAACAGGACCTTTACACACTTTCCAAAAATGGGTTGTACAGTATATTCTATTCGATGATTCAAATTCTATGGTATCAGTGCAATCACAACCAGCTACTTTGAGAGATAAAATGTCAGATTTTCCAATGCCAAGGTTACGACCTTCAATAGTAAGTCTTGTCGGGCTGTCGATGGGTCCAGAGTTAGGAGTACAGGAAGATATGACTGGATCATCACCAACTTTATCCAGATCATTGCTAACACTGAGAAAACTTAGACTGAAACGCTTCTTATTCTTTGCTTTTTGAATAGTGTTACTATTTATAGAACTGTTATCATCTACGTTTACTGAATCTCCAGGACTGAATTTACTAAATGAGAACAAATCTTGAATGGAGCGCGAGAACTTTTTGTTAAAATTTGATAAACCAGATTTAGGTTCTTTTTTATCGTCCTTTTTAGATTTTCGTTGTAAGACCGGTGACGCCATTCTTTTTCTGAGTCTTTGGAATGCTGAACGAGGCTGTACGTTGTCGGGAGTTTGACTGACTCCTTTAATGATGGGTAAATGATCACCAGGGGCTCTATATTTAGAAACATAGCACTGATAGACTAGTTCCCCCTGTGGTTGGGGACATTTTTTATGAGGTTGAAGAGTCATACGTTTAGCTTGACCTTTCAAAGCTTTTAGTGAAGTAACTGGTACAGTAATCTGTCCTAGAATATCATCTTTTTCCGTCACAATAAAGAACACTTGATCTAATACATTTGATACATGTCTGAAAGAAGGAAAATAAATCATAGATGATAATTACAATCAACGCCAACGTGGTTCATTTTAACAATCATCATGAAGAATAGTCATATATCATTAGATGAAAGAGAAAAATGGAAAGCACAATGTAACTATACAGAATAATGAATGTAGCCAGCAATGTAAGGCTTCAAAGCTTAAGTTTTCAAAATAAACTTTTAAAACAATATCAGAACAAACCACCAGACAATACTAGAGTAGTCTTCATGGAAATCATTCTATAAATACCAGTAACACTGTTATGAATATCTGACAACATATTCAATATAAATGAAACTTGTCATTAACATAACATCACTTATTATGCCTACTGTACATAAGGCTAGAATAAAAAGGTGTTTATGTTTAGAGGTATGTGACAAAAAAGTGAAGTCGATTCTTTTTCATTTTTTTTTCTAAACATACCTGCTGTTATAAAAAGGGGGTATTATTGTTCCCTAAATATTTTTTGTGGGACATTAGGGCCAGCACTAAAAAAAAGGGTTTCTGCGGTAACCATAATGGCATAAACATGACAATTGTTTTCCTGGCCTAAATATGAAGAGAAGTAAAAACATACACAACTGTCTCCTCATTCCAGTCGGGAGCCCCATTTGGATCCTTAACAATAGCCGTTCTAAACTTTGTACCTCCTAAACCAAAGATCACAGAAAACTTGTGACGACCTGCAAGGTAAAGACAATGTAGAATTATAATACATGTATTACTCAGAATATGCACTCAATATAACACGAAATTAATCCAATTTGCTTGTAATACTGCAAATAACTAGTTGTAAAAACATGTGACAAATATTTCCACCATTTTTAGAGTAAGTCAGTTAGGGCAGAAGTTTCTGGGTCTGTTTTTATATCTGGAATTAAATTGTCAAGTTTGGTAGACAGTTTCGGAAAAGGGCCTTCAACAAGATCATATGTTGTCATTCTAAACACATTCTTTACTTCTAAAATGTTCATCTTAACAACTACCCTGTGGTTTTATAACAAACTGATGCTCTTTATCAATCTTTATGGATGAATATGGATGAGTATGTATTTTAATATTTCAAATATTAAATTGTGATCATGTAATGTTGTAAATAACAATAATTCAATTTTGACCCTCATTTGCAAGCAACACATCTGTACAATTTGTCTTTTAACCCTATTAACTCAATGCACTTAGTCATGCGGAATGAATTTTAATATCTATGCAACAAATCATTATTACACGACTAGAAAACACTCCACATAGAGTCATGATATATGACATTATATTACGAAATAGAGAAATGTTTGTATTTTATATCCCGAAGCTATTTATGTTAATGAATTCACTATGTAAATCATCATACAAAAACACACAACCTCCCATAATAAAATCATTACTAAGTTTCACATGAAACAAAACATTATCTACTAACGTCATAACTATCTCCTGAGGCAGTAAATTTAATAAAATTTCTTAATTGATTTTATCTATGAAACAATCAACTTTGAACATCTGTTATTTTGAAATACAGATAACATGATTGGTCACAGTACAGCCATACTATAAGTACTTTCCAGTTGTCAATCTGTCTTTTGTTTGCCATACATCTACATGTAATTAGTTTAAATTGTGACAGATAAAATTAAGGATAACATTTTTATTGACTGGAGAATGAAATAGTAAAAAGAAATAATTAGCTTGTCTACATAATCACAGAAAAAATGAATTCATCTTTAAATATTTTACCACTAAGAAAATTGTAAAGCGTAAAGCATTTTTTGCCTTAAATATTCAGTATTTTTTTACAGAGTCAAACAGTAGAGTAGGAAAATTTTACTTGTTACAAACATAGCCACTGGTATTCAGAGCCTATTTGATCTGATTAAGATAAAAGCTACAATATATAGAATAATTCATCAGATCAACTAGACTCAGAACCCCCCCCCCCCCATTTACTGTTACACATGGGTCAATGTCAATAGAGCCAAATTAAAAATCCTGAAAATCATATGCAGCCGACCTTTTTGGCAAAACAAGAGGCGTTCAACCACATTGTTTCCATACATTTAATACAGCCTGTATATAGCAGATTAAACTGACCATAACTTGACCATTTGATTTTCTTGAGACATTTTCATCTTTTTAATGACTGATATAATGATATAACCGGAATATTGTCACCCCTGTGTTACTAAGGGAATATATGTAAACATGAATAAATGTAACATCCATACCTGGTTTCTTTCCATGAAGACCCTTTGCACTGTGAACTGTAACAAAAACAAGATAACAATAGTGACTACAACAGATTACACAGTAGACAGGACACACATATGACCCTAAAAAAATGGACCCTTGAGGTTACTAGAATATATAAAGCATCTGACCCTTGAAAATTTGTACTGAAAGGTCAAACTTACTTTAAACATTCTTTAGAAATTTGGCCAAATTTCAAATTTGACCCTCAACATTTGATGTCTAGTGAGCACCCTGATTCAACCATCAAGGATTATGTTTAGACTCAATGGTATGATTACGTCTCTAAATAAGTAGGTTTGTGTTCAATTTTTAATTGAATTTTGAATGACTTGACATTATTATTCTAAACAATAATTATGAAATATTCATCACATTACATACTCCTGCCATAAACAAATCAAATAATAATTTTATTTTTAATATAAAACATGAAAATCAAAGAGAATTCAGACAAGTGAAATAAAAAATACAATTTGTCTATATAAATTAAAAAAAAAATATTGATAAAATTAGACATACCCACAATGGTAATCTCATCAGGATCAGACATGATGTAATCTGATTTATTAAAGTCAGCAGTAGCCAGAATGTAACACCTTTAATACACACACATGTAGCGATCTACTATATACTGTATCATACAGTCATTATGAACGTTAAGTCACACACTTGTTCACAGAATAATGTTCACTGTTTCATCTGTAGTTCCACAATAACAATTACCTGAAATAAAATCAAATCTTGATTGAAAGATGAAAGATTATCATAAAAAAATTATTGAGTTAATGAAAATATTTTGATGAGTTTTTCATGACTGTCTAAGGATATTAGTAAGCAAGTGAGCAAGTTACTGGTAAAAAATAATGCATGTTATAACCATACATCATTTATGCTTGAATACAACAGTTCAATAACATGTACAAGCTCATTGAACCTGTATAATATAACAGTAGTTAGTACTATCATCAATTGTAAAACTGGACAGAAAACAACAAAACAAAAGTCACAGAAATTCTGACATTTCACGGTGTGAAAAATAACACAACATACAACAAGAGAAACAACACATACATGTATGTTAAATCACAGTAATATTCATAAAACAACAGAGAGTAAGCCTCAGAGTTGATTTTATACTTAACAACAAATTAATTTCAACAATGTAACACATAAAGACTGGCGAGGTTTTATTTTTCCTGACATGCATGAGACAATGTAAATTAATCAAACATCATTATTCATCTAAATGTACACACAGTTTTATTCAACCATAGGACATTAGGCTACAATAATAAAATATGTTTGTTTCTTAATTACGTCATAGGGCCTTTATTGACAGGTGACCTTTATTTGGAGGTCATTTTGTTCTAAATATTCAATATTTTTTTAAGAATGGCCATTAACACAGATTTGACAGTATAAAGATCTTAGGTATCACCGGCCTATCTATTCAACAATTGTTTATTCAGGATGCAGGTACAAGTTATCATAATTAAATGTAACATTAAACAATGAATTTATTCACATCATATTTCACACTCGGCCTAATTTATTAACTTTGTTGTATCCTGGTTGAAAATGAAAAACAACACAAACACAACACCATAGTTTATACTTTATAGGTCATGTTGCTTACCAAGAAATCCTGTTTGTGGTATTAAACAACAATGGTGGATTACATTCACCACACAAAATAATCCAACATTCAAGATCAAATTTGAAAACAAAAAACCATAGGACAGCTAAATGGTAAAATAACCATCTGACAGTTTAATTAAACAAAATTTTCAAAAGTCCAAATATTTAGAATATCATCAAAAACACAGAACTCATTATCTTATGAAATGTTATGAATATTGAAAATTACAATGTCCGTTACAAGTCTGGACTGCCCAAAGTAACACTGGGGCCCTTTGTATGGTATTTTCATTGATCAGATAATGATTCATTGATCAAGTATGATGTAGAATTTCTCATTTTTTGTCACTTTAATGTAATTAGATGTTTTATCAACACCATCACATCCAGACATCCTGCATAGTGGACAATGATTTTAGTGGAAATAGGAAATATTTTATTGTCATGATTGACTCATGTGTGAAATTCTGATCCATCCACTGATAACCTTCAAGGCAGCATGAGACTTGTTACCATACAGAACCATACAGTCTTAATCAGACCCAATCATGTAAACATACAGTGGTACCATCAAGGGATGGGGCCATGACTGGTCTCTGATCATTTTTTATTTTCTAAGGGGATAATAATTACGATAAGAAAGCATTCTGGAAATAGAAAAATTGGACAGAAATGAGGACCAGGAAATCTTCTGGCAATCACAAGTTATTGCCTTGAGACTTACAATATTGGTGTTCATATTACTGTAGTAATTAATCAAAGAGTGTTTGAACAGACAGGGCTTCCCTATTACACCCCTTAAGATTTTCTCAACAGATTTAAATATTTCACTAAAAGACCCTAATGACCACACAATTCAGAAAAACAATGACAGTCAAAATAAAAGATCCCTAGACATATAGTAGGACATGTAAGGAGACACAGTGAAGACTGGGCTTGCCAAACTGTGTTGCCTCCTTAAATAAAGTCATTATTATTATTATGACATTAAACTGGCATTCATGAATATGTATACACAAATATAATGATTGTTTTTGATGAAAAGTAAACAGGCATCTTCAATATCCTGACATGCACCAAGGACTTATATACATGTATGTATATAAGTCCTTGCATGCACACTCTATGAAAAATTGTGGCCAAAATAATGACTGGCAGTTCAATGTGGCTGAACTGCCACATACAAAACCTATCACACATCAATTGGTAAAATATCTGAATGTATGCTAAACACATAAAACTATACTCAGTCGATACATCATTTAGAAATATATTGTAATGTTACAATGTTAACATACATCATCAAGTAATGTTTGGGTGTTATAACGATGTATCTTCATGTTTTATTACATTGTAACAACAAGAAAAAATACATTAACCATTACTGCATACACAATAAATTGATCAATGTACAAATGTATCATTAATATGTGGTCAATGATCTGTGAGGTATTACATGAATGATTAGAACATTAGGGTAATAAATTAACACTTTAATAAATACTGGTACTTGGTTTACCTAAAACAACATGTAGGGTTTTTTAGGGAGAAGTGGAGGACACTGCAATAATGATGATGATAAAGATAATATTATAAATAATAGTATATTGTAAGTATGTGTATATGATTTGTAATAATGGAAAATCTACTGGCTATATTAAGTTGCAGCTGGTGAGGGAAAAAACATGTTTTTAGAAAAAAAGTTTCTTTATCTGCTAGGCCCACAGAAACCCTTAAATTGCTGTTTGGTCTTGATTATACACCAAATATATCCCCAGAGCCCAGTTGTTCTGTAGGCAACATTCATGTTTTGTTTAATCCCCTTCCAAAATGGTTGGGCAGACGGATGGACAAGGTAATCACCCTGTGCCTCCCAAATCATAGATGCCAGGAGCATAAAATGATCACCATGACAACAAAAATTAATTAAGAAATTAAAGAAATAATGATAATGGTAGACACTAGTCACCCTCACGCATAGTATCAGTATAAACAGAAATACCAAAATGCATTAGATAATTAACTATTGAATGAAAATCTAATAAATTTTTGGTGTGTTCATTTTTCTTCCATGTTTCATCAACCAGATGTCACCACGTAATTTAATCTCACAGGGGAATAACCCAGGACATTTTTTGTCAGAAAACATCAGAGATCTAGTGAATAGAAACTGGATTTAGTTTTATATCATACATCAATCCAGATTCCTGAGACCTGATACAATGTAATACATTATGACTCAATCATTGTAATTGAATGAAATTATTATTTACTTGTATTCAGTATCAAAATCAAAAGAACAATTTTCTAGCATACAATGATACAAAAACATGTTGAACGTATGACTCACTGTCACAATCCACTTACATGCAGCTACAAACAAAATTAATCAATTTACCAAAAAAATATAATACTATGCACCTATTTTTTAAAGCTAAAAACTTCTATTGAAAATTCAAAGCATGAAAATAAACAATCTCTACCCAGAGTTGTCGTTCTTTTCCAATCCAATGAGCGTAGCGAGAACGACAACTCTGTGTTAATAATATCAATTATTGAGTCTAATTCTGTGGTTAGTCTCCACTGGAGTTCAAACCTTCGATCTCCCGCTTCGAAGGCGGACACCCTAACCATGCCGGCCGGCCTTGTTTGCGGCTCATTATTAGAGTGAATGAATTAATCACAATACAATATATCAATCTTTTGTATTTCAGTATTAAGGATAGCTAATCATATTGTGGCAGCATGCGGCCCATCTTGTATCTTTTTATAAAACAGAATCTTCATTTGCTCCAACATAGAGTTGAGCTCAGAACATAAACATTTTAATAATTTGAACCAGTCACACCATGTATTATCATTCTCACACTAAATATTTATCAACATGCTTACCAAACAATGACGAAATAGACCACAAGGATGTATAACAAGAAACATTAAAATAAAACCAGCTGCAGGCCAACCATACAATTTAATTCACTATGTGTACAGTATTTAATACTTTATATACAATCATTTACAATACTCAAAGGAAATTCTACTTAATGTGATATTATCTGACAGCAGCATAAGATAACAGTACTCTTAAATATATATATGCTAAATGTAAAACAGTCTCTTTCTTAGTACAGTCTTACAAAACAGATTTATTCATGTAAGTCATGTAATACTATGTGTTTCTGACATCTTATTTACCACCCAATATTAAAACACAAAATCAAGTACTGAAGTAGTATTAATTCTATGTTAATTTGTGATTATTTACATAAATATTAATTACATTTATGCACTTCATACTTTTGTCTCCTTACATTTTAACATTTATTGTGCACCAAATGAACTTAAGCTTATTATAGCCTGCTGCGACCATTAAACAAAATTAAACAAACAAACATATGTACAACCTAGCTGCTTAATTTCCAACCATATACGATGCATAACATTAACTGTATGTATAATATACAATTTTTAAACAAACAAAGTCACCAATATCCAGCAATAATATCAGTTTGTTAAACAATATTTCAAATCTCACCTATTTCCAACAATAGAATCAACCAGATTTGCCACACCAAAACAAAACACAATTAATATGTATGCTGTATACAAGTCCAACACAAAACTGAATGTACAAGTCACAAGAAAGTATTATTAAACATCAGAACCACACTTACATAATCATATTTACATATACAATAGTTTCTTATCACATAAAGTTCTCAGCAAGCTTGTGATAATTATATAATCAATATAACAGTATAAAATACAACATGTACCATATATATACATCAAGCGATCTGTCAACTAGGAAATATATACATGTCAACTATACCTGGTCAAGTGACAGTCTATGGTCTGCATGCATATCAAATCTAAATGAGATTGCAAGCATACTTATCATATAATATATCATAAGTCCAGAGCTATCCAACTGTCAGACGGTGTCAACCTTTTTACACTGACAGTACCATATCTATATCATACAACAAAATAAGATCCATATATAATATATATAATTATGATGTAAGAAGATGTGAGGACATATTCATAAGAATACAAACTGAATAATGAATATAAACCAGAAATAGATGATGTTTTATGTAAGAAAATAATTAGAACTCAGTACAGGATGTACCATTAGTAATTTACTATATTGTATATACATGTACTAATTGATTCACATCTACATACATGCACAGTAATGTACACTTTCAATTAATAGAGGTCAGTTACTCTGTAACCATGACAATAGATATCTATTTAAATAACTCAATTAACACAGGACATTGTTTTTACATTAATTCAGCCATGCTTATGTACAAACCAGACATCAATCCTGAATCAAAAACGACAAAAGCTAAACCCTCCATCAATATGACTAATTGAATGACTGCCAGAGGATTAAAAGAACACATGCACTTCATTACTTGAAGCTTTGTCATCATTCTCACTTCACTATTCCTAAAATTTTAATTTCAGTCACCCACTGTAGGTGCAGCAAGAAATATCCTAAAAACCAAAAGATAAAAATTCTGGCCTCACAAACTCAACAATTTGTATTGAAATTTAGTATAAGTTATAATCATAGAGTTATCTGAACCAGATGCCTCTATATGAGACATCTGCCTGTTTTATACCACATATAGATATACAGAATACAATTATCATCCTACACCTGATAGTCTCTATCAAATATCAGAGAGGTGTTAACATCATACAAATTTTGTATCAATTTAACATACATGTATAAGTGTGTGGACAATTTTTAGGTAAATTTCCTATTAAATGAATTGATTATTGAACTACTCCTGATTTGTTCACATTCTTTTCTTCTTCATAAAAACAGTCCTCACAAAAAAACTTTTTTAGCACTGGACATTCGGTCCAGAGAAAATGCAAACTTTACAGGACCTTTTCGAACTGAACGGACTGACAGACATTTTGGTGGACACGGTCCTTGGTTCGGGGCTAAATTTATTCAAAGATTGCAAGAATGGTGGGTGTATTAATCAGAGAAATGGCAAATTTGCAAACATTATGAGACATTTAGTATCACTTTACAGATAATATAAAATATTGAAAACAAACATAGTCAAGTAACAGCTGGACACTTATCACAAGACATGTACTGGCTTTTGCACATATATATTTTATACAAAACCATGAAAACTAATCATATATAAACAAGAGCACAAGCAAGCGGTGCCAACGCTTATCTGTTCACAACATCAGTGTGATCTATCCACCAATAAAATTTCATGTTGCTACCTCTTAATTACAGTTTCTGAGGCATGAGCTACATGTACATTAAAGTTTTTGCACGATGCAGACACTGCAGTGATCACAATAGCTTCACTTTTCTTTGAAAACAGATGAGCTGACAAAATACAAAATGTAACGTTAACTAAATACATTTGTACCTACATTATATAAGGTCAACAACAATTCCTCACTTGCAATAATGACGTTCTTGGTTTATTTACCATTCATAAATTATCCTTTAGTCATACAAGTGATGAATCTATATTTAAACTATTACACTTGAATTTAATTATAAACCAATGTAATTATCATTGACACATGCTGGCTATATTTATATGAATGAGTTTAAGTTTATCAACAACCACCATAAAAGATGAAAGTTGAAGTCACCAATAAAAATTTACCAGAGACTATGTACTGGTAAACATCAATAAAATATTGAATCAAGCCTATCTCTTGTATTTCATTTCATCATCAACAATTTACTAAGCTAAACAAGAAGACCATATTTCCAGTAATTTCCTTAGAAAATATAGGGTTAGTAACTTATTAGGTCAGCTAGCAAAACTTTTTTTAAAACAAAGTCAATAAATGCCATCCATGGGAAACACAAAACATGGCCTTTATTTACAGGATGGGTCTTTATTCAGAGGTTATTTGGTTCTAAATATTTAATAGAGTGGCTTTTATTCACAGGGTGACCTTTATTTGAAGGTGACAACTAATACAGGTTTGATTGTACATGTATATGTTTAGGTCTGGAGGTATGTTTATCTGTTCTATTTTTCTGTTGTTTTATGGCACTATTTGTAAAGCACCAATACACACTTCATCCATGTCTTGTGACTTTTTAAACAAAGTACTTGGCCCAGTTAGTGGGATAGGGACACTGAAAAAGTATCCCTGAAATACCAAAAGTTGGAGCAGAGATTTGAACCCATGACCTTTCATTCAGTGATCCAGCATGTTACCACTGGACCCATTGATCCATCCCTTGGTCCTAGATACGAAAATGTAAACATTGGTAAGAAAACAGATGGACACTGATTAAAAGTCGAGAATCAGTAGAAAAAGAAATAGATCAGACTGCTTTGTCATCTTTGTGTAAACCAAGAACTTTTATTTTGATGTCTTATGACATTACCCTAAAAACAATAATGTACTATGAATAATCAACGTATCCATTTTACAAGTAAGCTATCAGTAATTATACAAAAGGTTATTTAATCAACCTGTGTCATTCACTGGGCAATGACTTAGTCCATGGTTAACACTATCAGATATGCAGTACATTATAAGAACTGTTTTATTTATTTATTTATCTGTTGTTTGACAGCCCGGCAATTTCAGAGCCGACATATTAGAACTGACCTATAAAGATTCAGGAATTAAAAAAATTCAGAATGTTAAAAAATAATTTCAGGAAGGCTGTGGGTGCGCAAATTACTCAATCCTGACCTTGGGAAGTAGTGACGAAAAAAATAACAATACGGGGACTTTAACAGGTACCGTAATCTACAATGTGAATGTAAAACTACTTTAACTAGATAGATAAAATATAAACCTGTCTAAATAAAACTTGATATAATTGCACTTATATTGTAAGACAATATTAAGAACAGAAAAAAGCAGTAAGATTTCTTACCCTAAAATTTTGTATCAGATTTCAACTAAAGTTTCTGTTTCAACAGTTTTTGTCTAGAACAAGGAGACCACTTTAAGAGAGTAAAATTACCATGACAGATATAGTACAATGTTTACCTGAAATTTAAGGTATTTACATACATGTAAATACAAACAGACTAAACTACTCTCAAACAATACAGTAACACACAGTACTTATGTAAATAGTGTCAATTAAATGTATATTTTAACCCAAGAAAACATTCCGAACAAAGAATTCCAAGAATTATACAAAGGCAGTTATTTTGGAAAGTTCTATGAAACATGTGAAGACTTTTTATTTATTTTTATCAATCTAGTTTAATACATGAATATATTTCTTCGATAATCTAACTTGGTTGCAAACTTGGAATGTTTGACCAAAATTAAATAGCAAGACATTTTTGCCCAAATATGTTGGTTTCGGTTCAATGATAATGCCCGGGGCATGTAAATAACTCTTTGGGCTGGTGAACTTTCTCAAAATTGTGTATTCTGGCTAGTGCCACATTGCTTATTCTTAAGAGCCCACCTATAATTCAGGCTAATGCTAAACAAAGTAAATACTAAGTATTCTGTTTTGTATAAAACGCACACCAAGTATATTCATGAATGTTCCCCATACCGTTGTAGTGAAGTATAGTTTTATACAAAAAGGTGACACATTAAATGTTTATATATTCTACGCCACATAGTTCAGTATGCAATAAAACTACAGTATAACGGGGCTAATGAAATACTTGAAGTGAATTTATATAAACACAGGAAAATGTAAACATTTAAGTAGGTCACCAAGAAGGAACAACAAATTAGATGTTGGTTTATGTATTGCAAAAAGTCATTCCTATATGTATTTAAGACTTTACTCCGAATGTAAAAGATGTTTATGAAATTTAAGATTGTGCCATGACAAACTTAACAAGAGCACTGCAAGCGGTGCCAATGCTTGTGAGCCTCAGTGAGAACTAACTACCTATGGAGTTAAATGTTGCTACCTCTTATTATTAGTGTTATAGTTAGCTACCAATCTCTACCCAGAGTTGTCGTTCCCGCTACGCTCACACTAACCTCTGTCAACGTCTAAAAAGTAGTCCTGCATCACAATGACAGATGCGTGATTTAAAAATGGCGACAACACTTCAAAAAGAAACTAACATAGGTTGTGTTGTTTTGTTTATCTGAAAAGAATCGCATACTTAAACTAAATGATAGGAAACTGACACTCGTGCCTGGTATCCCTTTGTTATATCAGCCGTGTTTTGAATTGTTTACTTTGCAATTATTCCGCTAAATTAGTTTTAGAGTTACAAGGTTAAATAATCCCTAATGGCACAGCTTATAACGGAGCAACCTGAAGCGTTTTTCTAAAACGATATGACATATTTCATTATGACATCTAACAAATAATTATAAAATATACAAAAAAGCATGTTTATTGATCAGAGTGTAGTTTGCCAAGAATCTTGGCATTGAGACGTTGACAGAGGTATGTGTGGATTGGAAAGGAACGACAACTCTGGGTAGAGATTGGTTAGCTACATGTACATTAAAAGTTGATGCTCAGACACTAATGCAGATACAACAGTGATCACAATAGCTTGACTTTTTTCTTGAAAACAGCTGAGCTAATTACATGTATTTATAATTATAAACAAGAAACTCTTTAACAATTTCCGATGAATTAACCACAAAGAGCAAAATGTTTAAGCTATGAATGAAATTTAGTTCACACCTAACTGACCGATCTTTAAAAATTATAATATCAATAAACATTTTAGACTGTTAGTTTTTATTTTGATTACCATAGATAAATTTGTTACATACAACCCTCTGAATCAGTAAAGCAGTGTCTACATGTCCTCTGATTCAGTAGTTTCTGAATTAAATGGAAAACCTTTTAAACATAATAAGTTTATACTTGACAGATTGTTCTGAATATCATTAAATACTTCACTAATTACCACATTCCTCACCGATTTAAAACTCAATTAAACTTTATTCATAACCAGTGGGCTCAGTCAATCAAAACTACCATAGTACTTTTTTTCATTTTATAATTACATGTTTTTAATTAATACAATATTTTTTTATTGAAAGTTCAAAATCTAGAAGGGTCTTAAATAGAGACCCCCTGTTTTAAATTGTAAGTGATAAGCCACAGAATTATTTTTTTACAGCTAGTAATATACAAAATTTGACATTTAATAAAAATGTAGATAATTTTTTATATTCACAACAGGATCTCAATGAGATAAACTTACCGTAAAGATTTCAAAAATGTTAATGAAAATCACAGAACCTAACAATAGAAATTGATAAAAATAATATTTAATGCATCAATTGCTGTCTTCAATTACCAATTAATAAATGTTCTGATTAATTAAGTAATCAGCACAGAAAATTGTTGTTTAAGGAAAAAATCAAGGAGTATCATTCTGTTGTTGACAAAATCTTGTGACTTTAAATAACTGTGACATAATGTATATTAATACTAAAATTGGCATAGAGTTAATTGTACAAGATTATCTATGATATTGATATACTGTAAGTAACAGTCACTTCCTGAAATTAATATACAAAAGTTTGATATTAAAGATGAAATCACCAACTAAATATTATCAAAACTTTCATATTCACTTCCTACTATGATGTCAGAAACAGTTAATAAAATAAATAACACACAGTCATGCCAACAAACAAGTCTAATGGGGTTATCCTTAAAAAATATTTTGTTTGCGCTAACACTGCCTTCCTCACCAAAATGGGTCCTTCCCAACTTCTTTTTGGCCTCTCAGGTAATTTTTTTTCCATTAAAAATAGCATTCTGACATGTATTTTGGGTTCAGTAAAAAAAAACAAAAAACATTTCCTACCTGGCAAGGATTACCATAAACAAACATTTTTTCAGGACGACCCGATAAATAATAAGCAACAAGGATATCACATGCCAGACATTTAATTCTTCCTGGAAACAGTATGACGTTATGTAACAAACTGAATTAAAAGTCTTTATTTACATTTAAAATGTAATCTAACACCTGTCTGTTAATATTATATGATAACATAGAAAATTCTGAAATAACAAATGATGGCATCTGTTTCATTTCAAGTAAGTTTGAGCTCTTTAATCATAAAATTATCACATGGCAGATGATGTAAGTATATTAATGAATTTAAATGATCTCCTTCTAATATGCATGGTAACTTAATCATATAATGGTCTCACCAAAAACATTTCAAACCATGATCAAGATTGGTGTTCACATTTATGCAGTAAGACATACAATGAGCTGATATGAGAAATATTTGAAACAAAAATTTCAATTTAAAATCACTGAATTATAAGTAGTACATTTAATTCACTAATTGACACATAGCTGCCTTAGGATATAAAAAGCACACCTCTATGACCGATACAATTATCAATTTATGAATGAATATTGAGAGACACACACATGATATGTATCAACCAATGAAATTGCTGAAACCAACACATGTTGTAAAATATGTATGTCACATGTTTGACAAATTAGTTAACTTAAACAGGTCATTACATCACTTCACCCTGAGTGACCTCATGTCTGGCTATTTCATGATGCGTTCAGATGAAAGACGATTACATAATGTTATAGAGAAGTTCAGAACTGTAAATGATTTTAAAAAAGTTTTTCATCCATTGTGTTTAAAAATGTTTTTTAATAATTTACCTGTTAGTGTACTACTTGTAAGTACCTATCTAATTAAGAAGATCAACATAGTGGCTTACATCACAATACCACATCAATTTGTTCAACTGCTATTTTGAATTTATCTTTGCCAGAAAAGGTGCATAATTATATAGACTATGATTAAACTAACTTAAAGCAGGAAAGCAATACATTGTAATTAAAATTAATTATTGATAAAATTGCAGCACTCATCTAGAATTATAAATATATCGTTTACAGGATATCACCATAGTTTCATGACTTGCTGTACACCAAGATTTTAGCAGAATTTGGTAGCACACTGCAATAATATCCTAATACCTAATGGCAATATATTGTGTCCTTCCAAAATTCTTTATATCAGCCCTGAGACTCATTTGGTAACACTTTTAGCAGCCAAGACACTGACAATATGCTCATTCTTATTGTATATCATAATTTATAAAGATGCCAGTTAAAAGCTAAATAAATGTAGCTTTGTAGCAGTTTTAGGATAAACAAGCCTGATTAGCTCAGTTGATAGACTTCTAAGCAGAGGTTGTGGGTTTGAACCCTGCATTGGGTACTTTACAGCTTGATTATCTTGAATGGATAAAACCTTTTTTAAAGGTACCAAAATCATCATACTATCATTTTCTAGACAAATTATACTTATGAGTATTTGTTTATTATAGCTGTTTGCGAGTACTTACTGTATTGTCTATTACTAGTTTGGCCAATCCTGGCCATTTGATTGGCTAATGGTGATTTTGGTCGTTTTTGATTGGTCAATCATTGGACCAGCTATTTGTCGCATTACCTGTCATGTTTGACTGAATCTGTTCGTCTGCTCTGTTGTTGAAACGCAAATAAGTAATGTAGGCATCCAGGGCCCTCATTTGACGTTTTTTGGGGCCGAAATTCGGCCCCATTCCCCTCCTAAAATCATATACTTTTTTCTCCTATTTTTGAAAAAAATTCCCCCCCCCCAAAAAAAAGATTCATATTAAGTTATTAACCTTTGAGTAATAGTATATTAATGTATGTTATATATTTAAATACAGCCATTTTAAGCTTAAAATGCTTATTGCAGGGTTATACGGCAGTTGAAAAAGATCCCCTGAAATTCCCCTTTTTCCTCAAAATGACGCGAAATTCCCCTACCTGAGGGCCCCGGGCCCCTCCCCTTAAAGTGCAGCTAGGGCCCTGGCATCGTTCTATGATGTTAACGTGGCATAATATCGGGAACATCATTAGATGCAAGTTTAATGTGGTTGTATCATATCAGACTATGGTGGATTTGGTAGTATTTAGGGTGTACTTTATTCCATTGATGTATGGTATGGTAATACCATGTACATGTGAACTATATACATGAATCTATTCATTTGTTAAATACTCATGATTGTCAAAATATGTGTATTACTCGTATCTATAACTTGTAAATATGTTATACTTTCGTAATGAAGGAATGAATAAAAGCAACTTCATACAAAAAACCAATGCTTCTTGTAATTCGTCTAACTATTACGTTTTGTTATAGTTGTTCTTGTTACTTAGTGGTTTACCATGATCTGTCTCGTCAATTAATAAGCCATTTGCACTTTTCCAAATGATACTAATGTTTCTGATGTAATCGGATTACTAATCCAGAAGATAGGCAAAAGTTGATAATAAAATTTAATCTGTTAATGTTTGCTTGTTGTAACTTGTTTAACAGTCCATTCAAAAGCTATAAGGTCATTTCAGGGCCACCCTATACTATAGTGAGGGGAGAGAAGATACGGAACATAAGGTGTTTATATCCTGACTCTTATTTCAAATAGATCTTTCTGGTTCTTTATCAATAATTCATGCCTGGTGTAAAGCACCAATACACACCTGACTGTTTTCCTGTGATTTCTAAACACAGTACTTGACTCGGTAGTTGGGAAGGGGATGCTGTAAAAGTGTCCCTGAGATATCTGAAGGCGGAGCTGTGATTCGAACCCATGACCTTTCATTCAATAATCCAGCGTGTCATCACTAGACTAGACTATCGATCCTACCCTGATAATAAACTTTATTTATCAAAGCAGCTGCGCTCACTTCAGTTTCTCACACTGTAAAAAGTGTAATAATCTAGTAATAGTTGTGACTTATTGTTTGGAAATTTGGAAAGCTAACAAAATTGTCAGATGATTTGTTTATATGCACAAATGGAAACGGTGCAATACATAAAAATACCACGAAAACTTGTTACACCACGAAAATAGCCTAGGTAACTCGACCATAATTACAGCATAATAACTTAATTTCCAGAGCAATTGCTCCCATGATAGAAGTCTGTCACTGTATGGGGTCTGATAAACAAGGAAGACGTTTCAATCAGCTGATAAAATGACCCAGTTAGAAATGAAGTTGAAGTTGAACAGTTGAAGACAAGGATGGGTGCACACAGGATTTTTATGTTGTACACCACCACCACACTTCGCACTAGTCTAGTGACAGCCAACAACTTGTGTATTAAATATTTTTAAGAAAAACCAAACTGACATTAAACTGATATTCAAACACATTATAAATCGATGGCAGTGAGAAAACAGTGATTCATAAATATTTCATAATAATCATGATGATAAATTTGTCAACTTGTGAGGTCGAACTCTCATAAACACAAAATGAGTAATATCTGTTCATGTTCGATTAATAACATTTTGTTTATATATATATATATGCTGTTGTTTACTTAATGACCAACATAAACATTTAAACAAATAAACAACATTACCTGAAAGTCAGTTGTATTCTTTGTCTCACGAGATACTGTCGTGGTCTGTTGACAAAATACAAGCACCTGTCAAACGTGAGTCTGAAACATTACTTTTGATTGGTCGGGTCATTGACAATTTAACCAATCAAAAATATTGTGTCAATATAAGGTACAGGCTAAACTACAGACGACATGTAATGTTTTTACCCAATCGTCACTACTTTTCCTGACTGCTTTTTAGAACGCAGCCAAACTTCACTTTACTGAGAGTTTACTTACTGACATTTTAACTGGTTTTCTGACATTGTAAAATTCTGATTCTTAACCATGATTATATTTTTGAAATGACAATGATTATGCTATTCTTCAAGTAGTGAGTCGATTACCAGAACTAATAGGTCAATTTTTAAAGCATCTGCCTGACTACCAAGTAATTTATTATTACTTCCTTCTCATGATCTTTCTATTATTCTCAATTTAATTTTAATATTTTAATGCATTGGTTGGGAGATCTGGGTTGGCGGGGTTGTTGGTATCAAACCTATGACTATATATATTATTATTATTGTTATTATTATTCTTATTCTCTTTTTAAATTTTTAGCTGCTATGTATACATAAGTTATATCATAAATCAGTTATTACCGGTATTTTTATATTATTTGCTTTTTTCTCATGATCTGGTGCACAACTGCTTATATTAAAGGATTTCAACTGATCAAGAAGTCAATGATTGTAGCAAAATAATTAATGAATTAGGGTTGATAATGAAACCAAACAGAAATCTAAGTAAAATTTCAAAGAATAGGGGAAAAAACAAGGTGGAGATAAAAAAATGAATCAGAGTGCTAGGTGAATCAGAGACATAGATAACAGGGATAAGCAACTTCAATTACTACCTATGTTATATCACGTGTGACTATAATTTTTCCCAAAAATTGCTGATTTTGTAGCAAGTAAAACTTCTTACCTGCTGATACCACATGCATAAAATTTACATTTTCTGAAAGTTTATTATTTAAACTATAGCTGCTGAATTTTTCAAATATCAAATTTGACTGATAGTTTTATTACACCGATGTTTATACTACCTACTTATGCCATTTTTTAACAAAATATCAACTGGTACCAATTTTTTCTGGCTGATTACATTCTAATTGGTATAGCTAAAAATTAAGAAAATACAACAAAATATTATTTCCAGCATTGGTCAAATGTTTAAACTTTCAGAAAATATATACATGTAATTTATATATGTAAATGTATGTTATTTGCTTTTTGAGTTTAAGCTGCTACAGAATGTACGCAATGATGTCATGCGTGATATTTTAAGTTGCCAAACTCTGTTATTTATGTTTCTGGTTGAATTGATTATATTTAAAAGAATAACATCTATTCCTACCATACGTGGGAGGATTAAAGAGCCATAATTCTTAGAAAGTGCTTAGCAGAGTTATTGCCCAAAATATATGGTATTGCTTTATAACTACAGTTAAACCTGTGAACCTTAGGGAAAGACAATATATGGCCTTTATTGTTGGTGGCCTTAAAAATTTATTCAGAGGTAATTTTGTTTTATTTATAATCAATGACAATTTTAAAATGAAGACCTTTATTAGCAGTGACCTTTATTTAGAGGTGGCCACTTAACACAGTGTGGTTATCACAGGTTTGAATGTAATACATATATACAGTACAAATATCAAAGCAATCACACTAATACTAGTCTAGATTATGTGGCCTATATAATAACATTAACATATAATTTTTGTACTACTAAAGGGCCATAATTTTGCCTTACTTAGTCATTTTAAAGAATTCCAAAGTTATACAATATTACTTTGATCATTGACAGAAAATTTCGACATTGACAGACAAATAAGGAAGATGTTGAAACTAATTTTAAAGGTCAGCCAACAAAAAACCATGCCATTAAATATCATTAATGGTGATTGTTATAGTATGAGATAAGTGTACCATTCTATCAAACAGATTGCATACACAAATCTTGCCTTATTTAAACAAATTTTTCAGTCTATTCACTAAAAATGGACAACTTGTCTGACACACAATTAAACAAGAGGGCCAAGATGGCCCTATATCGCTCACATAACAATCACTGTTCACTCATTAAAACATTGTTTTGAACCGGTGACCTAGTTTTGGCCCTAGACGACCTATGTTCGAATTTGTCTTACATATCATTAAGACAAACAGTCTGACTAGATTTGGTGAAGATACGATCAAAATTTGACATCTACAGTGTTAATAAGGTTTTCCTAAGATTTGACCTTGTGACCTGGTTTTTGACCCTAGGTGACCCATATTTGAACTTGTCCTTAATATCATTAAGACAAACAATCTGACAAGGTTTGGCCAAGATCCATGACATTTAGAGCTTTTACAAGATTTTTACCTAAGATTTGACCTTGTGACCCAGTTTTTGAACCCGGCTGACCCATGTTCATCCTTCACCCACATATCATTGAGGCAAACATTTTGACAAGGTTTGGTGAAGATCCAATTAAAACTGTGACATCTACAGTGTTAACAAAGTTTTCCTAAGATTTGACCTGGTGACCTAGTTATTGACCCCAGATGACCCATATTTATACTTGACCGTTATATCATTAAAACAAACGATTTGACAAAGTTTGGTGAAGATCCAATAATAACTGAAATCTACAGTGTTAACATGGTTTTTCATAAGATTTGACCTAGCGACCTAGTTTTTGACCCAAGATGACCCATGTTCGAACTCGTCCAAGATATTATAAAGACAAACATTCTGACAAGGTTTCATGATCATCCAATCAAAACAGTGACTTCTAGAGTGTTCACAAGGTTTTCCAGCAATTTGCCCTAGTGACCTAATTTTACTACAGAAATGACCCATTATCAAACTTGACCTACATATTATAAAAATAAACATTCTGACAAAGTTTCATGAAGATAAAGTCAAAACAGTGATTTCTAAAGTGTTCACAAGGTTTTCCCTTATTTGGCCCTGGTGACCTAGTTTTTGACCCCAAATGGCCCAATATCGAACTCGTTCGAGATTTTGTTGATATTAACGTTCTGACCCAGTTTTGCTAAAATTGAGCCAAAAATGTGGCCCCTAGTGTGGTCACAACAAAAAGTTTGACGACGCATGACGCCGGACGGAGAGTGATCCTAATAGCTCACTTTGTCTCTTTGTGACATGTGAGCTAAACAGCAATGCCGTAATATTTAAATGTAAACAACAGAACAATAAAAGTAAGAACATTTTTATTGGACTTTTTTTATTGACAATAGCAACACTATTGTTTCAATCATACATTTTTCCTTTTATTTCCAGCACTTCAACTATGTCCTCATTCACGAAATTTGTAATACTCGGGTTTTTTAACAATTGACCTAAACCCTTCCTCCTTTGCAAACAAATTGACACGCTTCTTTGTAGCAGGCTTTATATTTGGCAATTCATTCATAAATCTAGGAAAAACACACAAAACTTTTCGACCCTTAATAAGTCTCCTGAATAAAATTTCACGGCCGGATCTTTTACTCAATCTTGTCTCAAGTCCATGCTTTCTCATTCTCTTAGCAGAATTCGGTCTGTACGCATAAGAAACATTACGTGTACTTGTATGGTTTATTAGTGGTGCGGATGGTTGTGTAAGCTGAACTCTATTAGGAATTACATTCCTCCATGCAGGATTGATCTGTGATGATAAACTGAAACAAACAGGAAATAAAATATGATGTGGATTAGGGCTGCGGCAAGTACATCATACTACATGTATCCAAATACTTTGGTAATCACGAATCAAAATTAAACAAGAGGCCCTATATTGCTCACATGACAATCACTGTTCACTCATTAAAACATTGTTTTGAACCGGTGACCTAGTTTTTGACCCCGGATTACCCATGTTAGAACTTGTCCTACATATAAATAAGACAAACATTCTGACAAGATTTGGTGAAGATCCAATCAAAACCATGAAAACTGCAGCATAGACAAGGCTTTCCTAAGATTTGACCTCGTGACCTAGTTTTTGACCCCAGACGACCTATGTTCGAATTTGTCTTACATATCATTAAGACAAACATTCTGACTAGGTTTGGTGAAGATACGATCAAAATTTGACATCTACATTGTTAATAAGGTTTTCCTAAGATTTGACCTTTTGACCTGGTTTTTGACCCTAGGTGACCCATATTTGAACTTGTCCTTAATATCATTAAGACAAACAATCTGACAAGGTTTGGCCAAGATCCAATCAAAACCATGACATTTAGAGCTTTTACAAGATTTTTACCTAAGATTTGACCTGGTGACCCAGTTTTTTACCCCGGCTGACCCATGTTCAACCTTGACCCACATATCATTGAGGCAAACATTCTGACAAGGTTTGGTGAAGATCCAATTAAAACTGTGACATCTACAGTGTTAACAAAGTTTTCCTAAGATTTGACCTGGTGACCTAGTTATTGACCCCAGATGACCCATATTTATACTTGACCGTTATATCATTAAAACAAACGATTTGACAAAGTTTGGTGAAGATCCAATAATAACTGTGAAATCTACAGTGTTAACATGGTTTTTCATAAGATTTGACCTAGCGACCTAGTTTTTGACACAAGATGACCCATGTTCGAACTCGTCCAAGATATTATGAAGACAAACATTCTGACAAGGTTTCATGATCATCCATTCAAAACAGTGACTTCTAGAGTGTTCACAAGGCTTTCCAGCAATTTGCCCTAGTGACCTAGTTTTTCACCGGAAATGACCCATTATCAGTCTTGACCTACATATCATTAAAATAAACATTCTGACAAAGTTTCATGAAGATCCAGTCAAAACAGTTATTTCTAAAGTGTTCACAAGGTTTTCCCTTATTTGGCCCTGGTGACCTAGTTTTTTACCCAAAATGGCCCAATATCAAACTCGTCCGAGATTTTGTTGATATTAACGTTCTGACCCAGTTTTGCTAAAATTGAGCTAAAAATGTGGCCCCTAGTGTGGTCACAACATAAAGTTTGACGATGCACGACGCACACCGCAGGACGCCGGACGGAGAGTGATCCTAATAGCTCACTTTGTCACTTTGTGACATGTGAGCTAAAAATCAAGCACATATAATCCTCTTTACTGAGATTTGCAGATCGTGATCTTGTTTGTTAACATAAAATCCTTTTCTCTGAATATAATTATATTGTCTCATCAAGCTCTTTTATGTTTGCTAAGAGGTCTAATAGGAATTGTAGACAATGGGTAACAGGCTTAAACAGTAAAATAATGCTGGTAAATCAATAAACTGAAAATTAAAACATAAATTTAAGCCATAGAACCAGTTCACATTAATTAATTTCATCATTAAAAGAAAACTAAATTTAACGGTATTCAAAACTCGAATACATGTATTTTAGTTTTAGATGGGGCTGAAAATAAAAAAAGTTTGTTTGGAGCGTTCCTAGTCCTACCTACTCATGAAAATCCTAGCAAATAGGGGGAAGACTTTTTTACAGTTGTTATATACATTGTACTAGTAAAAAATCCCCTACCTACCTACCCAGTGCTGAAGATCTGGGTCAGAGGCACAGAGCACTCCAAACAAATTTATTTTTAGCCCTGGTTACTTGATAACAAAAGATTTATGATATGATTTGCAGATTGTTATTACAGAATTGTGAAACTGATTGTCACTTACCCAAAGATCCACAACACTCGTAACTTAGTAATAACTTAAAATAAAAGTAAATGTCTTCAATCAAAGGGCTAAATGTACTAATGTTCTTATAGTAAAAGCACAATTCATGAAGTTATATATCTTCTAAATTTTAAAAAAAAAATCATACCTTCTTGAACTGATGTTATTCTTTATTAATGAAATAGCATCTGGCAATTTTAATCTGAAAGAAAAATGAACAAATGATCAGTAAGTAACACAGAAATATAAATATGTAACAAATTTGCATTTATGCTCCTTGTATTCACTGTCTATTCATTACTCCTTTCACCCCATATTTCATTCATTACTCCTTTCATTCTTTGTCATATTCATTACTCCTTTCATGTTTACTTTTTTATGTATTGTTCCATTGTAGGAAGGAGCACAGGACTACTGTGGTATCCTTTAGGAGCGCAGGAGCTAACATTGTCTCCTTTTAGGAGCACTGCCTCCTATATATACTCAAGTTTTGTCATCATATGTAAGAATGAGATACGTATATACAGTGGAAATAAAGAGTCATGTTTTGAGTTATTGTGTGTTGTTCCTCATTCTGTAAAATCCTCAATTGCGTTTGAAGACTGAACTTATCAATGTAATATACATGATCATCTTTTCATTAACATTAGCTTATCTTTATTAAGAAGTTTTAGTTAGAACAAGTTACAGTTAAAGCTATTTGTGTCTATTTCAAATCTAAACTGTATTCTACAATGTGACTGTGTTCTATCATTTTTCAATCCTTGAATATAATTCCAGTGTTATCAGTAAAACTGAATGCTGAAGACCCTGGAAAGGTGAAATGTAATATCTGCTTAACATTTGTTGAGATGTTAGTGCAATACCACAGGTGCTAGGTTTCATGAGTTTATTTGTTCTGATCGATCTTTACCGTTCATCATTCTCTCTCTCTCTCTCTCTAAATAATACATAAACAACTACGTAGTTATATATATATATAGAGAGAGAGAGAACACTGAATGACCGAGTCAATCATATGAAACCAAGCACCTATGAGCAAATACCAAGCAAAACATTGCAAGGATAAGTTCAAGACATTTAGGATCAGATTCATTGAAATACAAAAGACATGAATCTACAAATGCTTCTCATTACTGAAATGAAACAACACGGACAACCAGGTTACCTACAACAATGAACTACAAAACTAAAGTGTCAATAGGCCACGGTTATCCGAATATATATTATCCGAAATATCTTACTGATCAAGTTAATGCTTATTTTAATCACACGAATCGGTACGTAATATAAATATGCTGATTAAATTTAAACATAATTTTAACGATCTTTATAAAATATTTCTTACAAAGGTTGCACGCATTTTATCTTCGACAGCATTTGAAGAATCATGTTGTGCATTTTCCTCGAAGGTCACACACCGGTAAATTGAAGAGTTATCGAACATTGAAAGCTCTTCAATTAGGAAATTTTAGTAAACATCTTTTGATTTCATTAGTCATAAATGTTGATTTTGTTTAAATGAGGCTGATAGTTTTCATATAATGCGCTACGAATAACAGAGGTATGACCAATTATTTTATTTACAGAATTGTTGACCGCGAGATATCGTCCGAGAATAAGATTTCTGTAGATTTAGTTTAAAGTCCCTCCTCGTTTCCTTGGTATTTATGTCAACAAACATCTTGAAGGATGCTGCAGTAGTATCCAGCTTCCATTATTTCAAATAGACCTTATTTTTTAAATTTTATGCGTGTTTTAAATGAAATGAAAATGAAATAAAGGATGTCTTATTCCATAAAGTAAATTAAGAGAGAAATTCTATTTTCCTCAACTAGGATTAAACACAGTATAGGACCTAAGCTAGCATTGTAAGCAGACACTCAATCACGTCACTGAAGAGTTAATCTAACAGCAAGGCTGTTGACAGTGGCCAATACTGTATTCCTACAAGCATTACACACATGTTGATGTTTAATAAAGACCTACTTTTTTTTGCAGGAAACTAGTTATAATGGTATTATAGCAGAGTTTGAATGGCCAGTGGAAGACATTCCCGGAATACTCGCAAAGTTGCCCCTGAACCTGGTTCTTGTGACAACATTGTTGAGATACGACCAAACCGTACGATACGAATAAAACATTTAAATAAGAGAGATCGCGATGAAAAGTTTGAAAAAGAAATGCAAGCATACTTGCAGTATCGAGAGATTGGAGCTCTCGGTTCAGCGGCAACTATCCCCCCTCATTTACTGGGTCATCAGGTGAAAAAAGATGAGAAAAAATTGGAGGAAGAGGAACAGACTAGAATGCCACATGAAATACTTCATGCTGATGATGATACTGACAATAACGATGGTGGTGATAATGCTAACGGTCCAAATAACCTGAACATTTCTCAGAGAAAATCTTATATACAATCACCATCAAGAAATTCAATAAATTCAGCAGGTATTCAATCCCTTACAGGAGTTCATATTGCTGTTACTAGACCTTCATCAGAGGTTCATGCTCTGGGACACATCGGAGAATCTAGCCAGGAACATGCTCATCTCAATACTATGAATGAAAATGTTAAAAATACAGATATAAGTGCCAAATCACCGCGGAAAACCAAAGACCATCGTCCGGTTAGTGCTAAAAGTGTAAGAAAAACAATGAGGTCTCCAATGGCTGATGATCTGAATGATACATTGACTAGATTACCAGATTTAGAGAATTTGTCACAACATTTTTCATCTCCTTACAAAGATGTAACTCTGTTCTTCATTCATGGTGTGGGAGGATCTGCTGATATATGGAATGCTCAGTTAGAGTTCTTTGCTAGTCTCGGACTGGAAGTTATTGCCCCTGATTTAATAGGTTTGTTTTAGATATGTTTTACTGTTTTAAAAGGTTATTAATATCATACTGAATTTGTTTAATTTATGTAAAATCATTAGATGTGAATCTAGGCTAAAACTTTTAATGAAACACTGTGGCTTAGAAAGAACATGTTTCACTTATAATACACATTGGAATAATTTTTTTTTTGTAAATGTATACCTGTTTGATTAGAAGTCAGTGGTAAGTGTCTCCAATTTATATGTTTGTTTTATAAAAGAAATAAGATTTTGTATGAAATTTCATTGGAATTGTCAAGATGGTTCAAATATTGTCATTGTTATTTACTGTAAAGTGATAATAAATTGAACATTTTTTACAACAGGCCATGGATATAGCTGTTGTCCTGATAATGAGAAAGCTTATCATTTTAATCAGATTCTTGCTGACTTAGAACAGATGTTTGACAAATACTGTAAGAGACAGAATGTCATTATTGGACATTCATATGGGTTTGTATAAACTTAAATTTCTTTCAATTTTTTTTATAAAAAATACTCCAGACATTTCAGTATGACAACCTCTCTAAATTAATATGAATCATATTTAGAGAGGTTGTCACATTGAGCTCTTTGTTAGTACATTGTAGTAAGAAAAAAATCTAGGTATTTCTTTTATAATCATGTGTTTCACATTTTAACACTTATCTAAAAATGACATATACCTTTTAAATAAATTTGCTTAAAGCATTTCTTTCAGTCAGTATTTCTATGTTTCTCAAAAAGTGTGAGGGTATAGAGGTTGTGATATTTTTTTCTGTTCTATACAATTGCATTGTTGTTGTGTTGTTTTTATCATACAATCATTGACCTTATTTCAGATGTGCATTTGCTGCAGCTCTGGGTAGGAGGAGAGCTCGTCGTGTGACAAAGTTGATATTGATCAGTGGTGGTGCCCCTGTACCACTCGCTCCCCAGCCTGGTGTATTCTCTATGCCTGTCTGTATGCTTACATGTATAAAACCATGTATACTTAGAAAATTTGAAAAGTTAGTAAAAAAATTAAATTATATATTGCCTTTCTACAAAAGTATTGATTTTCAGTATTTTTAGTGCTCAGTTACTGTAACAATATCAGGGGCTTTCTTTATGCTTTGGGGAAGGTGCCCTAGCCTTTAATATGGGGATGAAATAGTGGGTTGAAGACTCTTTTGGGGAAAACATTCTGGCCTGAAACCAATTTAGGGAATTAAATTTCAAGGAGTAAATTGCGAAATTTGGGTAAATTGCATGATTTCAGAGAAATTTTCAGAGGGGAAGGCGCCCTTTACAGACTACAGCTATATAAACAGGCGATAAAGAAAACCCCTGAATATAGACAATTTTTGCCATCAAAATGCTTGTCAACTTCTCTGTAAACCTACTAGTATAATTTTATAATAATTGTATTAGTCATACCGGTAAATAATACCAGGGCTTTTTTTCCTACTATTACCGAGGCTGAAATTCGGTGACTTCCCAATTGCAAAATGGCAGTTTTTTTCCAATTTTAGGCAAGAAATTCCCAAATATACAATGCTATTCAAACTCAGTAGTAGACTTCTCATTTGGCCAAATATTGCACTTGAATTACCTAAAATGAAAGGCTAAGGCACCTTTCCAATTTTGGACCTGAAAACACATTTCATTTATAGTTGTAATGTCCTCATTGAAGCTATAGGAGGCAGAAAAAGTTACTGTCTATGTATCCTTTTATTCATGTGTTCATTTTTGTCCAAAATAAAAGAGACAGCCCAAAAGTTCAAATTGACACAAACTTGATCAACTTGCTGTCATCCAAGTGCAATTTTATTGACATTACAAAATAATTAAAATTGTACTACTTTTTTCAGAAATGCTTTTCATAACTCTAAAATGAGTGGACTATCAAGAGAACAAGCTTTTGATCTACCACTGTATGTTCTAAGTAACATGATGAAAGGACAAGATTGGATGGATGGTGATGAATTATATCATGCCTGGCTAACTCAACCTACATTGTTACTTCATGGAAATTATGACAAATTTGTCACTATGGAAGAAGAACAGGAAATGGAACAGGTTAGGAAACATTATTTTCATTTCTGGGAATATGGTAAATAAAAATTATGGATATGACATGCATTTAACTTTAGGTATGGAACAGATCTGAGTCCTTAGAATACTGTCAAACCTATGCATTAAGGCCAACTAATACAATTTACAGGGGTGTCAATAGAGCCAAATTAAAAATCCTGAAAATCATATGTACCTGACCATTTATGCCAAACACGAGGCCTTCGTCCACATTGCTTCCATATTTAATTCGGTTTGTATTAAAAAGCAGATTGAATTGACCAAAACTTTGCCATTTCTTTTTACTCAGAAATCATAGCTCTTTCAGGACAGATACTTTTGGAATCCAGATATATCCATGATATTGTCACCCCTAAATTTAGTACAGATGTCTTGATTTGCTAGACCAAAGAAAAACCTCTGAATCAAGACCAACTGTACATAAAGATCATACATTTATTTTTGAGCTCTGATGTTTTTTTAAGAAAAAGTTGAGCTATTGTGATCACTGTGGAGTCTGTGTTGTACAAAAACTTTAGTGTGGCTCATTACTCAGAAACTATAAGATTTAGCAACATAAAACTTCATAGATGGATAGATCTCAACCTGATGGCGAACAGACGAGCATTGGCAGCGATGACGGCGCTCTTGTCTTGGTTACTGTTGTTTGCTTGTAATACTGTATATATCGGGTTGAAGGTCATGTATACTCTTCTGTTACAGGCTATATTTTATTCCAAGCTGGTTGTTATTGACAATGCAAGCCACATGGTGATGTTGGAATCCCCTAAGATGGTAAATGAACAAATATATCAGTTTATCTTCCAAAGTCAACATGAACCTCAAGACACAGACCGACCTAAAACCAGAATGTCGGGCTCAAGATCAGCGAGATATCGTAACAAGCAGTTGTCCTGAATACAGTCTTTTTTGTAGATCAAGTTTTAAAAGTATAGTGTTCCTCACACAGTGCAGTCTGCATTATGAGCTTCACATCAAAGACTGGATCTTTAGATACAGGGATGAGAATGTTCTGTTCATTGCCAGATTTCCACTTTTTCAGTGCAAGATTGACCACTGGCCTTTCAGATTTTTTCTCATTTGGCATTCTCATCCCTATAGACAAAATATTTGTGTAAATAATGCATTGATCCAGTATTTACTGCATGTTAAACTAGAAGGTGTTGATCCATTGCATTTAGTGTTTAAATGTCTACATCTTGAATGCTTGAAATCAAAATTGATATACTGGTAGATTTTCTAGCAGTACTAAAGTTCCATTTTAAATCTAAATTATTTCACAAGACCATCCCAAGAAATAGCTAGGATTTATATAAAGTTGAAGGTCATTTAATGGAAGATTCTTGGAGCTTACAACAGTGTAAATTCTACTAGTATCAAGTGTGATAGATTTCTTGTACACCTTGATAATTATTGTGCCAAACTTTCACTTACAAAACTCATCCATGTATTATTTCCTCTTATTTCAATTACAATGTGATTCACATATTTGTAATGTCAGAAATACACTGCAATCATTATAGCAGCTCTAGTCTACATTTTTATAAGTGTTATTTTTCTTGAACATATTCAAAATAGAATTGTATCAGGAACTAGTTCGGTAGTAATGATGATACATAGTATGGGTTTTATTCTATCATTATAAATATCAGAAATAACTAAACAGGATATATTTAAGTTAAATGTTGACTTTCAGTGACCTCAAAGTTTGTATTCTTGTCTAATGATAATGTTCACTGTTACCATGGCAATATTTTATTTACCGTACTTTCTGTGATAATTATTTTTACATGTCTTTATTCTTTGTTATTTACAGTATTATTTGTTATGTCATGGGTATATATTCACAAGAACGACTATGTGTTCTAACTACATTTATTCTAAAGATCATGTAAAATATCTGTTAGTTGTTAAAGCAGTGTCCGTGATTGGAATGATATAGTGCCCTGGAAACTGTACACACATTGAGTATCATATTACATGAATAACTGATAATGCTACAGTTATAATAAACATATTCTTTTATATATAATCAGGGTTATTTTATTTCATACATAGGCACTCGATTCCATGAATTTTATATATGTTTACAGACGTTATTTTTCAAGTTAACTCATCAAACAACACTAAACTGTCGAAAGAAAAATCTTCAATTTTTTCCCTTATTGAGTATATAAAAAACACCGAGGTAGTGCACTCGCCATTTTTTCGATTGACGGAAGTGATAAAATAAGCGTGGGTCCTGGCTTTCCTTCTAATCTGCATATGCTTTTCTTGAACCTTGCTTTCATTGTAGTGTGCCCCAACTTTAAATGTTTTGACAGCTTTTAGAATGACAAATGTTGAAATCATGGCATGAACATAGTCTTTATGTATCTTTAACTTATTAATGTACATGTATCTGATTAAATAACAGATGTAATACCATTCTCATAATGGATATCATACAGATAGACAGTGATATCATACATATAGACAGTGATATCATACAGATAGACAGTGATATCATACAGATAGACAGTGGTTGTTTAATTATTCTGTCATTTGGTTTAGGAACTCCATAAGTTGTACCAATTAGGCATAAAAAGTGTTTGTTCCAGGTTACCCAGCCTACCGTAATGTTTCCCTATGACCCCAGACTTTATCAGCCTGAAGAACAGAAAATTAACTCACTTTTTTTCCTTTTCATATGTATTCAAGAGCAAGAAACATTGAAAATGTCCCAACCTCCCTATCCTACTTTTGATGAGCATGTTACCAGAAACAAACAGTTTTTGGCTTTAGGGTGATATTTTAGATTCTGGTTTCCATGTTTTACAGAAAACAGATTTGCAGATAACTTATGATTTGTTTTTATACAATTTTATAATTGTATTCACTATTTTCATTGATTTTGTGTATCTTTATACAGATTATATTATTATGTTGTTTTATATATAAACAACAGTTCTGTTGCCAAGTTTTTTTTGTTTTGAATTTCAAGACAATGGATTAGGTTTGCATTTGACAAAATTATGGTGCATTTTTCTTTATCATTTATTGGGTCATAATTTTCATCTTTTACTAAGTTATTTTTATAATATTCAATCACTGACATTTTCTATACTTTGATGCATTCACACACAGTAAAAGCACATTTTAAATCACTTTTGTTGTTGTTATTATGTCAGGAGAAAATCAGTCACTTCACAATATTGTCTGCACATTTACATTGTACATGTTTTCTCATTGTTTTTAATAAACTTTATCAAATGACCTACCAGTACACACATCTTATTGGAAACTGAATGATATTTCAGCTTTCCATAAAAGCCATCACTCGCTCGGTGTATGTGTATTTTGGGGCAGACGTTTTTCTACATCTGGTATATAATTGTTAAATTTGCTTCCATTCCTTGTTGCAGTGCAAGTCTATGTAAGTTCAATATCCATGAAGACTTTCTGTATTTTGATATAGCTATTGTACATCAGGATTGGAGTAAGGTACAGAAATGGCCACTCTGTTGAACCACAAGTTAAATGTTGCAGTTTCTTACAAAGATTCTGTTTTCAAGTTTTATCTAAACTTTTGCTTTGAAATGAATTTGTATCCTAGTACATGTATCATGCCATGTTGATAATTACAATAACATACAGAAATAATATGACCAGTTTTTCAAATGGGTGTATAAAAAGTAACTGAATTATCAGCCTGCTATAACACCAATTGATTGGTAACTATCATAATTATCTCTCACTGTAGAATTATAAATCAATGACACTGCTGATCTCATTAATAATATCACATTACTTTCTATACTTGTATTGTTTTATCCAAAGATTTTACATGTTTGTTAACTATTTTCATACATCTAATTTTTGTTCCATAAATTGATATCTTTAAGTTTTTTTTTTTGTATTTATCCTATTCATGTTAGTACTGCTTGTGAAAAGAAAACAGCTAATTTCATGTCAAACCACAGTTCACTTAGACTCAAGGCCCGTACTTGCAAGCTGAACCATTTACACAGGTTATCCTTTTTATATAAGTTGTTAGAGTAGATGTCAGGTAAGATGTACAGGCAGCTTGCAATTCATATACGGTCAACTCTGTGATAGCAGCCTCCTATAAACTGTCAACATTTAGCGCAAAATGACCTTTGAACAAGCTTAGTCAGTATTGCATACAATACATGTCACCACAATCACCTATCATTGGAATGTTAGCTGATGTTTATACAGCAGCATCTGTCTAGATTTTTTAATGATGACAATTTTGTCTAAAAGAGCGGGTCAGCTGAAGTTATCACCTGGAAACCAAATTTCTATTTTTAGTAACAGTGAGCTAGATATTTGACCTATTGAACCTAAATCATTGAAATGCAATCCAACTCTAGGTTATCCCCTAAGCTATCAATATGCAACTTTCATTGAAATCCACCACCCCAAACTGAAGACCAAGTTTCTATTTATAGTAACAGTGACCTAGATATTTGACCTATTGACCCCAAATGCAAACCCGCTCTAGGTTAACCAACTTTCATTAAAATTCATCACCCTTAACTAAAGTTATTATCCAGAAACCTAAATTCTATTTTTGGTAACAGTGACCTAGATATTTGACCTATTGACCCCATGTGCAATCCCATTTTAGGTTATCCCCTAAGCTAACCATGTACCAACTTTCATTGAAATCAACCACCCTTAACTTAAGTTATCATCTGGAAACCACTTCGAGCAGACAGACAGACAGACAGACATCAACTAACACTACAGTCCCCTCTGGTACGGCCGAAGACTAATAAAGGCATTAAAATTTTGTTCACATGTTTGACTGTACATAACTGTGTCTGTCAGTCTTCATGCTGCTTTGCATGTTTACTGGCAATATTTCAGTCATGTCAGAGATCAGGACGTAAGATAATTAATGGAATCATAAGAACAAATCAGGGAATAATAGAAAAATAAACCTTGATGGAATACTAGTTAAAACCTTCTGAAGAAACATACATCTAACAGAGTAACTGACATACATTTTGTGTATTTCTTTGAGAGTGAATCAACACGGACGGGGGGTGGGCAAGTACAAACAAAAAACTGTCTCAGTTTAACTTTATTAACAAAATAATTTGCACATTATGAATATACTAAGTAAATTTACAACACTTACTATTTTGAGTTACCAGTAAATATTCTGTAAACCTAGAGAAACCTAAACAATGTAAGCCTGCAGGTTTAATCATCTGACTGAAGAATGAATTACATGAACATTATCTTATTTATGACTTAAAAACATTCCGCAAAACTACAGAATAAAATCCAGTAACAAAAATGTAATACTAAAAAGGCAACAATTCCAACAGAGTATAAGTAAATTTCTATAAACATCCGTAATTGCGACAACATGCTATTGAATTAAGAATGAGATTCATTTTCAGCAAGATGTAATGATTAAAAATAAAATTTTGATTTAGATATATTTGTAAAACACAGTCTGCACAAAATAATTCAACAGTCATTGACATTGATAATAATCTGCAGAACTGAACAAAATTTAAAGCTCAATAAAAATCTGTTTTATTTCATTGATCCTTAGTGGACTACAATTAGTACAATAATCACACATATCAATATTTGTGCTGTAATTACCCTCTTGTAAAAAATGAAGAACTACATTACATTCAGAAAACCATTATACTAATTTAACACATCTTTAACTTGTTGATGGAGAAACAATAAATAAACAAGATGCTGCATTCAATAAAACCATGTGCATCTGGTGCTGTACTCGACAAACAGGTAAAATCTACTTAACCTTGTATACATAGACTGTCAGACATGGCAATCAGCATCATTAAATCTTGGGTGCATACAAATATTTTATTATCCCTATTTGAAAATGGAAAAATGAAAAAAAATATCACATAATTATATATTTGAACAAACTCAAAAACACTCAACAAGTACACATGAAATTTATTGAAAAAAAAAATTTAATGTATACACACATATTATCGACACTGGTTTACCATGACACATGCTTTTGAATAGATCACAACAATCAATCTACAACAATACACAACAATAAAAGCAAACAAAAGAATTTAACACAATAACAACAACATTAATATAACAAAAAATAAAACAATTTCTACAGCACTTATCAACATAAGACAACTTATATACATGATTTCATGTACAGAAAGTCTTCAAACAAAGGCATATGTTCACAAGTACATTTTGTACATTTTCACTGGGGTTAAATGTCATACAAACAACCAAGATCAATTGATGACTTTACCAGCTTTGAATGTGGGGATAGACCCAAGGCTTACACCTGGTTAGAACCATTAACCTTCAGTAAGCTACCTCGACAGCTTTATCACATGTGACATTTTGATGGGATTAAAACAATGGCTATTTATTATTACCTTAACCTCTCATTCACAGAGGTCCTATTTTAACAAGTACAACTTAAAGCATATTACCGGTATTCTAAATATTAAAGCATAGATCTGACATAACATCACTTTTTTAGTAATAATGATTTTGAGAGATATAATTATTTAAACAGCCATTGTCTCTAAGAGCATGTTTGAAATTAGAAAACATGGCTAGGTTGATATTGAAAAATATATTTGAAAATAAATTTGCAAAAATAAGTTGTATTCAAATCAATTCTAAACGTAGACTATTTCAACTTTTAATACGCACCATATGCCAACAAACTGCATGTGATTATAATTGTAACCGGTCTTATAACAAAATCAGTACATTAACAGAAATAAAGTAAAAATATTAACAGAAAATACATAAAAAAAGATAAAATAAAAAAGAAATAAAAAGATAATCTTGACACAAGGAAGAATAAACAAATAAAATTTAACCAAACAAAACACAACAAACAAAATATAGAGATTTAATTCTTCTGCAAGTATCGTTCAAGAATACATAAACTGTATCTTAATGATTTTATTGATTTTAAATTGATTCTTTCTACTTAGAGCAATTAAAACCAGAATATCATCCAAATATCATTAATTAGTAAACGTAAAAATCTGTCAGCACTCATTCTTTAACATGTTGAAAAATGAAAACAAGTCATCAATTGTAATAGTGGAAACCAACTGATATTAATATTTTAAACAGAAATATAAGACAAAACATATGCATCGCCCATTTTGTGATTTTCTAAACACAGTACTGGGGATAGGGACGCTAAAAAAAGTGTCCTAGAAGCTTGAACCAAGATTCAAAACCCGAGACGTTTTGATTGGAAGTCCAACTTGTTACCACTAGACAACTGATCTGGCCCATTAAAACCATGACAAAATGATGCATGAAGGAAAGCATTAAAAACAAAAATAGTCAAAACATTCCCAACAGTAATACTGAGTATGCATCAATTAAAGATTAAAACACAAATACATATTTTTAGTATATAAACATCTTGGAGAAATCTATACAACACTGGGATAATATAGCTGTGATATGAAACAACAAAACACAAGACATTTTCCCTTACAAGGAATACATGCAAGGAGATAATAATACGGGGTAAGTTACAAAATTGAAAATAAAACACATATACACAGTACACAATGATTTGCAAAGTATATGGAGAAAGAATAAAATTTTGGCATTGATCAGTTAGTTGAGCATTTTCATTTTAAAATTCATTTTGATCACATACTGGTAGTAACAGAATGTTGGAATACAACTATAATACACATGGTGATATCAATGTGTAATTCACATAACCATGATAGTGAGAAAAATGGTAAACTAGAACTATCACTAAAGGTGATGAATACCCCCAGATGCCGCCTTGACAGTTATTGTTACATTTTACAAAGGGAAATATAACACATTTTCATTTTTTTAATACCTGCAAATTGTTGCTTAGAAATATCCTGACCATTTTCTAAATATTCATTATATAAAAAATAACAAAGGGCCATAACTCATTAAAATTTACTTGGACAAAACCTATTGTGGACATGCACAACTTGGCAAACTACTTATCACTTCTAAGAAGTTTCACTGAATTCCTGCATGTAGTTGCTGAGAAATAGTTATGACAAAATTTACCTATAGTATAAAACAAAGGGCCATAACTCAGTGAAAATTAATCCAAAGAAAACCTGGTTATTCATGCACAACTTGGCTTACTTTTTATAACTTTTGTGAAGTTTCATTGAATTCCTATGAGTAGTTGCTGAGATATTGTATAATTATACACTGTATAATAAAAACAACAAAGGGCCATAACTCAGTGAAAATTTAACAAACAAGACAAGCTTAATGCATGCACAACTAGGCTAACTACTCATCACTTCTGAGAAGTTTCATTGAATTCCTGTAGGTAGTTAATAAGAAATAGTCCAGACAAATTTGCCTACTGTATATACTTTATAAAAAAACAAAGGGCTATAACTCAGTGAAAATTGATCGAAACAAAAATTGGTTAGAGCATGCACAACTAAGCTTACTACTGATCACTTCTGTGAAGTTTCATTGAATTCCTGTCAGTAGTTAATGAGAAATAGTCCGGACAAAATCTGCCTATTGTATATACTGTATAAAAAAACAAAGGGCTATAACTCAGTGAAAATTAATCCAAACGAAAAATGATATAGCATGCACAACTATGCTTACTACTGATCACTTCTGTGAAGTTTCATTGAATTCCTGTCAGTAGATAATGAGAAATAGTCTGGACAAAATTTGCCTATTGTATATACTGTATAAAAAACAAAGGGCTATAACTCAGTGAAAATTAATCCAAACGAAAAATGCTTTAAGCTAGCACAACTAGTCTTACTACTGATCACTTCTGTGAAGTTTCATTGAAATCCTCTAAGTAGTTGCTGAGATATTGTCCGGACAAATTGTGTCTACAGACGCACAGACCGACCGACCGTCAAGCGTGAATCCAATATAGCCCCCATATATTTCATATCTGGGGGTATAATAAGAGATCATTTAAATAGCCAGGCTTTCCCAACATGTAATGATGCAAACTAACACATTGTAAACTATCAACACACAGTTATTCTTTCTTAATATCAAGAGGAGCAATTTGTCTTTCACCCTCAGCCAGAAAAATCTGTAACGCTTTCTTCAGAAGGAACACCCCCATCTTTCTTCTTTCCTTCATTGTGAATGTCACTGATACACCATAATAATCTCCCCTCTTCATGTTAGTCAAGTGATTCAATCCTGGTACAAATACAGAGTAGAATACAGAAATGACAGTCATATAACTGAACGTATAGCTAAGATTAAATACTGTACTACGCTTGTTTGTATGTATGATAACTTTAAAAATGGTTTTTATGCATAATCAAAATACTTTATCATCAAGCAAATTTTGGTACTGCATCATAGATACTAAATGGTGTGATTTCAAATATAACTAGAGCTGTCACAGAGGTGATCAATACGCCTGCCACTTTGACACTAATAATGCAATAGTACACTTTACAGCTAAGTTCAAGGGGACATAATTCTACAATGAGTGAATTGCTGGGCATCAAAATTATGTCTTGCACATCTACACTTGATGGTGATAACATATTTCAAGTTTCATTGCAAACATTTGGAAGTAGTTCGCTCCACAAACTTTTATGCAGACCGACCGACCATGTAAATTAAGGTACACCTTTCCACATTCATGATAAGCACACGCATGGTCTCATTTTATAATGGTGTATAAAATAAGGTGAAAACATATCAACTTATAAACTGAAATACAGAAATTTGAGATACACAATTTGAGACCAATTAAAGTACTAAACCACTAAAAGATGAGTAATTAATACCTATAGCATCCACCATACAAGCCTCTCTGGTATAAGCTTCTACAGGTATTACACTCTGAAAACAGTGTAAGGAGACCACACCTTGACCACTGCTCCATATATCCTGTATCTCTTGTACCTTCTTACTGACCTGAAAACAAACAATCAACTTTATTTCATCGGATTTAATGCCATTTCCAACACTATTTCAGTCATATTGTTGCGGGCAATAATCCTAACCAGCTTCCATGGTTTTCATTTAGGCATTAACCAGTACTAACCACATTCTATTCACAAGCTACTACTAAGCTACCCTACATATTTCAGATGTTGAGGACAATTTAACATAGGATCTTCAGTCAAATTTGTCACGCACAGTATGAACCTTGCCTGGGGTTCGAACTCACAACCTCTTGTGATCAGTAGATCAATGCTCTAACCACTGAGCTAACCAAGCGGGCTTAAACAATGAACTAGTGGGACTGATTATAGATGCAAAGACAAGAGGCCCTTAAAATGGCCCTATATCGCTCTCATGACCATCACTATTCACTCATTAAAACTTTGTTTTGAACCGGTGACCTAGTTTTTGACCCCAGATGACCCATGTTAATATTTGTCCTACATATAAATAAGACAAACATTCTTACAAAATTTGGTGAAGATCCAATCAAAACCAACAAAAACTACAGCATAGACAAGGTTTTCCTAAGATTTGACCTCATGACCTAGTTTTTGACCCCAGAATGAACTAGTGGGACTGATTATAGATGCAAAGACAAGAGGCCCTTAAAATGGCCCTATATCGCTCTCATGACCATCACTATTCACTCATTAAAACTTTGTTTTGAACCGGTGACCTAGTTTTTGACCCCAGATGACCCATGTTAATATTTGTCCTACATATAAATAAGACAAACATTCTTACAAAATTTGGTGAAGATCCAATCAAAACCAACAAAAACTACAGCATAGACAAGGTTTTCCTAAGATTTGACCTCATGACCTAGTTTTTGACCCCAGATGACCTATGTTCGAATTTGTCTTACATGTCATTAAGACAAACATTCTGACAAGGTTTGGTGAAGATACAATCAAAATTTGATGTCTACAGTATTAATAAGGTTTTCCTAAGATTTGATCTCGCGAACTAGTTATTGACCCTAGATGTCCCATATTTGAACGTATTCTTAATATCATTGAGACGAACAATCAGACAAGGTTTGGCCAAGATCCAATTAAAACCATGCAATTTAGAGCTTTTACAAGACTTTTACCTAAGATTTGACCTGGTGACCCAGTTTTTGGCCCCAGCTTACCAATATTCAACCTTGACACACATATCATGGGGGCAAACATTCTGACATGTTTTGGTGAAGATTCAATCAAAACTGTGACATCTACAGTGTTAACAAAGTTTTCATAAGATTTCCCTTATTTGGCCCTGGTGACCTAGTTTTTTACCCAAAATGGCCCAATATTGAACTTGTACGAGATTTTGTCAATATTAACATTCTGACCCAGTTTTGCTAAAATTGAGCAAAAATGTGGCCCCTAGTGTGTTCACGAGGTAAAGTTTGACGACGCATGAAGACTGAGCCTAAAAGCTCACCCTGTCACTTTGTGACTTTGTACAAACACATGATGTCTCATCATTAGCAAATGATTTTCTTTGTAAAAAAATACAAAAAGATAGGATAAATAATATATAATGTATACTATATGACCTTGAACCTCTTGGAAAAGGTTAAGTTTTACACTACATGTGCTTTATAAATTTATCAAACAAGAGGGCAAAGATGGCCCTTTATCGCTCACCTGAGAACAAAGTCAAAATAATTAATGAACAGATAATATAGTTTCCAACGCGTATAAGCCATTTTTATGTAGATTTTAAGATCAAAACCAACAATGAAGGTATAATACTGTTAAACAAGCTAAAAGCTAAAACATAGCAAATTTTCTAATCCAAGGGCCCATAACTCTTGAAGTTCTGGTCCGATTCCACCCATAACTGAACTTGTCCAATACCGTAAGGTCATAAACATTCATTGTAAATATGATTTGGATCGGTGAATAAATGAAGGCGCTAGAGTGTAAACAAGCTAAAATACAGCAAATTTTCTAAGTCAGGGGCCCATAACTCTTGAAGATGTGGTCCGATTCCGCCCATAATCGAACTTGTTCAAGATCTTTTGGTTATACTCATTTACTGAAAACATTATTACGATAGGTGAATAAATGAATGCACTTGAGTGTAAACAAACTCAAATACAGCAAATTTTGTAATTCAAGGGCCCATAACTCTATTGTCCGATTTTGCCCATAATCGAACTTAGGCGAGACATTGTGGCCATATACATTGTGAGCAAGTTTAATCACGATTCGTTAAGAGCTGCAGATGCTAGAGTGTAAACAAACTAATTGTGGACGGACGACGTACAACGGACATTCAACGATCCTAAAAGCTCACCTGATGAATCAGGTGAGCTAAAAAGTACTGATCTTGTATTTCAAAATTTGTGAACTCAAAAATAAATACATTTATATAACATCATAATTACTGACGGTCATCTATATTATAATATCTATATAACATATCTATATAACATATTTATAACAACCTTCTGAACGTTCTTCTGCTGTTGTTTGATAGCTTCATATAAATGTGAGTATGGTCTAGCACGCTTGCCTTTACCAACATAGAATATGGCCGTGATAAAGGTGCTGAAAACATCTTGATCACCTGGAAAACAAACATTATCACATATTATATAACAGCAATATAAATTCAATATTACAAACATAAAACATATGAGAACTTTCAAATTAAAATATAATGTATCTTCTGTTGTTAACGAAAATAATAGATTTCAGTCATTAGCATCAGTTTGAATTAAAGTAACTAACTGTCGAAGGGGGAGAAACATGGCGTTAATGCTTTAATGACTTATAGTCGGAGGTCTGACCGTCTCAATTACCCTAATTGTTTTATAGTAAATGGTATCTACAGTAACCTACACAGATGGCTTTCAGCTTATGTTTGACAGTATCAAGATTTTCGTATATATATACAAGACAACCTACTCATATTACAAGATCTATTGGGAAGATTTTTGGTGACTCTAGGATCTAAAAGAATGTAGTTAAAACTAGATTTTAGAGTGCCCTCTCTCCATTTTCTATGTCTGTCAGGATTCTGAAAAGCTGCTACCATCTTTGATTCTAAAGCGGGCATTTCTGACAGATCCAAATTCCCAGCGAGAGCATGTTTTAATTCTAGAGGATATTCTGAAATAAAAATTGAAATACATATGAGCATTGGGAATAGCTTATTAAATCTGCAGAGTGATACAAATACCTGGAAATTGTACAACAGAAATCATTTACACTGACCAGGGCTTTTTTCCTTCTATAGCAGGGGCCGCTAACAAGCGTCTTCCCCTCAGGAAAATTCTTTAAAATCATGAAGTTTTCCCCTAAAATTCAATTTACATCAAGTTTTTTCTTCCCCTTTTGCAAAAATTATGCATTATTTTTACCCAACTTTAAAAGAAAAGGCCCCTTCCCCTACCTGTGAAAAAAGGCCTGCTGACATATACAACTTTTTTGAACTGCTTTTCAACAAGTTTTAAATATTTTCATTTTACTCACAACTTTGAAGTTTGAACATTTACAAGTCTGAAAAAAATCAATACACCCTGAGTGCCAAATTAATCATTCCATTAAAAAAAAACGACAATTCAAGGCAAAAAGTATATTGTTCAGTCAGAGAAGATACATGTATGACCAAATTTGATGAATTCTGATGTTTCTTTGATATTTCTGAGTACATTTTTCTGTTAGATGGGAAATACTTAATAGTTTGTCTTACCTGGAGATTTATGACAGATTTGATTGTAGTTTGGATCATTTTTGTATTTATTCAGTCGATTGAGGTAACACTGTCTTGTTGTCATGGTAACAGGACCAGGATTATCTCCATGATTACTAAGTTGTTTTTTGATTTCTTCATTATTAAGCTTGAGTAAATCTTGTGATAACGGCAAGGTGCTAGCCTGAGAACTTGACCCAGACGACTGTGAATCAGTCTGACATGAGTCACCACGCCCGTTATCTCTTGACATTATCATAGCATTATCCCTCCAGTTATATAACACTGTATCCTGAGATGAATCACTCTCGTGTCCATATATGGCTCTATCTACATCAGTGTTTGTACTAAACTGACTATCCACAGACCGTCTACTACCTTGACTGCCACAAACAGAAGGGATATGTCTCTCAACTAAAGTTATACCATTCTCTTGATCTGTGTACACATAGTCAATAGTTGAACCATCACTAAACATGCTACTCATTGAATCACGTCCACAGAAACCAGTATCAAGTACAGTTTTCCTGTCTCTATGAGCTTGTCTCTTGTGTTTGCAAGCCTGAACTTGTGTCCATAAATCATCATATTCATCACTTATAATAATTTCAGGATTCAAGATTTCAGGATGTTTATCTTTCAGCTTTACTGCATCAGAAGGAAACTTCACATCACTTTCATTAAGAAAATATTTTTGAGAAGAGACTTGCCCTGGGACCATCAATGTGTCATCTACAGTCAGTATTGAATCATTCCAAATACAACCAAGATCAAGTTCATTCACAGTACTGCTTACAGTTGACAAGATAGAATCTTCAAATGGATTAGGCATATTTGAGAGTCCAGCATCAGGCTGAGTATTTGATGTAATTATATTTGTTCCATTTGATTTTTCAGTTCGTACTATATCACGTTTCTGGTGAGTTACTGCTCCTTTGTTTAATTTTGTCTTCTCTAGTTTATCTATCATTGTTTTCACACAATCCTCATCAGAATTAGTTTCATTAAGTTCATTGTGATACTTGGATCTAGATCTGTTTGTTATATTCTTTCCAACATTTGATTTTCTTGACTTACATCTTGCATCATTGTTTAGGATATCATAATCATTATCTTGAGATTCACCAACCAGTCTATCTAATTCAAGACCTAATTTTTCACATGAAAGACAAACTGCTCCATCATCAATATCTTTTTCAGCAACACCACCACAAAAATCACATTTTTTGTTTACAGTCTCATTTCTTATTTGAGCAAGATAACTGCCAGGTACTTTGGTATCTGTTTCATAGAGATCTTGGGTTTGAAGAACTGGTTCAAAAATTCTTCTACAGTATTTACTGGTTCGACTATATCCATTTTTATTCCCTTTGCTAACTGAACTACATCTTCTATCTCTATCATTCATGAGATCAGTAGATCTATGCAGTTCAGCTCCATCACATGTTGGGTTATTAAAATACTTTGGGTTCTTTTTAACAGTTTCAAAATGTTCATGAAGAGGTGAACAGTCTGGACTGGGTACCTGAGGACTATCTGAATCATGGAGAGATTTCTGTATCATTGTTTCAGGATCCTGGAATTAATGCTTAAATTATTTTTATACTTTACAATGCTTACAAATTAAGTAACAAAAAGAAATTCAAGCTTACTTATTAACCAATTCCAAAACGAGTACTCCTGTTACGTAGATAAATATGCGGGTATTAGTGGCGACAGGTATACTCGTCTTTTGGCAAATATGACAAGATTTGTGGAGATGGGTATGTCAGTCTCATTGGCAGTGAAAGTGTTAAGGCTATGTTTAGGAATTCTGATTAAACATCTCTGAGAAATTTTTAACATAATAATAGCATTATTAATCTCATTTTTTTAGATTTAAGACAGTTTATAATTTAGAAGCTCTGTAACAACCAGACATCTTCAAAATAGCCAAATAAATTTATGAAACATCAATTCTTTTGAAATGAAAATAAAGTTGAAAAACTCGACATTAAGAATCTTAAAATTTGAGCATTTTTACTTCTTACACTCTAAAACCAGTATTTCTTATAAAAATTGGTTTTATACTACAGTACAAGACTTTCTTGAGATATAAAATAAGTGACAGAACACTAACTTCTCTGAAGAAACTAAAACTGCCACAGAGTGACTTAAAATACCCCCACATACCGCCTTGTCACAGATCCAAGTGTGACCTTGACCTTGGAGATATTGACGTAATTCTTTCGCATGACACACCGTCCCATGATGGTGAACAAATGTACCAAGCAATTAAAAAATATCACAATGAATGACATAGTTATGGCCCGTACAAGCTCATTTTTTACATTTGACCTCCAAGTGTGACCTTGACCTTGGGGATATTGATGTCATTCTTCCGCATGACACACCGTCCCATGATGGTAAACAAATGTACCAAGCAATTAAAAAATCTCACAATGAATTACATAGTTATGGCCCGTACAAGCTCATTTTTTACATTTGACCTCCAAGTGTGACCTTGACCTTTGGGATATTGACGTCATTCTTCCGCATGACACACCTTCCCATGATGGTTAACAAATGTACCAAGCAATTAAAAAATCTCACAATGAATTACATAGTTATGGCCCGTACAAGCTCATTTTTTACATTTGACCTCCAAGCGTGACCTTGACGATATTGACGTAATTCTTTCACATGACACACCATCCCATGATAGTGAACAAATGTACCAAGCAATTAAAAAATCTCACATTGAATTATCTAGTTATGGCCCGTACAAGCTCATTTTTTACATTTGACCTCCAAGTGTGACCTTGACCTTGGAGATATTGACGTAATTCTTTTGCATGACACACTGTCCCATGATGATGACACACCGTCCCATGATGGTGAACAAAAGTACCAAGCAATTAAAAAATCTCACAATGAATGACATAGTTATGGCCCGTACAAGCTCATTTTTTACCTTTGACCTCCAAGTGTGACCTTGACCTTGGAGATATTGACGTAATTCTTTCGCATGACACACCGTCCCATAATGGTGAACTAAAGTACCAAGTAATAAAAAAATCCTTTGATCCATAGAGAAGTTACAGTGCGGACAAGTTTCAGGACCGACCGACCGACAAAGTGACTCCTATATACTACCAATAGTAGTGGGGGTATAATTAAGTTAAACAGAAATTACACTTCAGTAAGGTGGGTAGATTGGTGAACAGACCAAAATGCCCAGGCCAGGTATTTCATTTTTCCCACTTTCACAAATGATAATATTTACTAAGAATGCTCTCAGAACTTAACAGTTGTTAAAAATATCAGTTTATGGTGACCCCTAGATCTCTTATGGAAATAGCATGCCTTCACTCTATTATAAATTCAGCTTAAACCTTACCTCTCCGTAACAGGTAACAAAGCTATCATCAATTGTTGAAGAACTCAGATGTAAACATAGAGAAGAGTCTTCACTGTTTATTGTGGCACAATCATCATGATCTATGTAGTTATTATCAAGACTGCTTCGCACGTCTATATACGGATGGTCTAAAACAATTAATTTTTGTCTTTTAATTTTATTCTAATACAAGGTACATAATACACACAAGCGGAAAAAGTTTCAGCAGCGGTTGCCCAGTATCACTGTATCAGACACGATTAAAACCAATAATATTATTTACAAAGCAGAGTTTTTCTACAATTAAACAATCTAACTAATTACAAAAAGCAAAGTATATCACATAGAATTATTCAAATATTTCGAAGTATTCTGGGTCACAAATATTTAGCATTGCCTTAAATGGTTCCAAGTGTAGCAATAAGATATCATCTTTTCATGAAACGTTACCTGGTGAAGTAACATCAACAAGATGTGTTCTTTTACCGGATGTAATATATCTGTCTAACTGTTGCTGAACATTCTCCAAGTAAACACTCGACCGTCTACGAGAAGCAAACTGAAGAAGATCTTTTCTATGTTTAGTGAATTTGTACGATGGTTGTTTCTGATCTTGAAAAGATTGATCGTTAGCATCAGAATCCTCAAAATATGAGGAGTTCTCTGACCTTGGATAATTTGGCTGTGAATTTACACTGTCTACACTTAGTCCTGAAGATACATAAGAAGATGACATAATTTATACACACAGTGGTTATTATCATATAAAGTTTCTTCGGAAAGTTGAACCAATCAATTTGAATCCTGATTCAATCAGCCATCAATATTAGTAGTAGTAAAAATATGGCATCAAAATGATGAAGATAAAACTATCAAATTTTAACAAGACCATGACAAATATACAGAAGAATCTCTGTAATTCAATTGACATTTTTACTATATATTCAGTATATCAATAAACCTTTTGGATGCATTTGGACAATGTGAAATTCTATGGTAATACTAACTACTAGTATTATCATCAATTGTCTTAAAATGCAGTTTACTCCATTTCTTAGCATCCTACTTGTTTGTATAACCAAAGCATTATATCAACTTTACAAGATCATACTCCAATGATCATTACGAAAGAAATGATAGTTTGATAGTGCCTTACGTTTGAACGTGTATTTTGGAGTCATAGTCTGTTCTTCCTCCAGGTTTAGTTCATATTTGTATTGGTTTAATACCTGTACAACGTCATCATGTTGATATTTAGCAGCAAAATCCATGGCACTTAAACCATCCTGAAAGAAATTACACTAACTGTAACTAGAATGGATCAAATTTTCAAACTTCTGCTAGAACATAATTATATATTCATATTAAATTATATTAATTAATATTATTAAAGAAAATTTCAATAGAACTATTAGAAGTGCCACTTTAAAAAAATACATATGCTCATTTTTGACTGTATCTGAAAGGAACAATCAAAGTAAATTTAAATTCAAATTTGATTTTGAAATATATGAAAAAAACAAATCCATGTCTAAAATTTGACATGAAATTCCGCCACAAAAGTCACATCAAATTAATTTCTTTGTATGCATGACAAAAGAGGAAAATTAACATCAATTCATGATTCTATGTAATTATATACGAGGGGTGATCCAGAAATAACCAGACTGAGTCTATAACTTATGAACAAAATGAGAAAAATTTAGGAAAATCATGCATTATGATTTTCAATCTTTAATACATGATATCTGAAAATTTCAGAAATATTGATCGAGTGACATTTGCACACTATTATTTGACAGACACCATGGTATGGACTTGTGGGGCACAGTCAACTTAATATGATGTCCTGTTGCTTGATGTGGCATTACGTTCGCAATCACTTTTCTGTTTGATCAACCTTTGCATGCAATAAAAAGTATGCAATAAATCCAAAAATGTTTAGCACTGACTTTTCTCATGTATTAATGTTTTGTAATATATCGCTGAACCTTTCCATAAGTGTATTCTATTAAATGAAAGACACGGGCTGACAGCGCTCACAAGCGTCATGTCCGCGGAAGTTTTACGGCCCACCTTCCACATCTTCTAACAAAACTCTACAGTCTCGGAACCACTGATGCCACTAAAAAATCTGCGTTAGTGACATTGTCTTTCTCGCTGATGTATTCTGATTTATGTCAAGCGTTTTAGTTAGTGAATGTCCATGCTGAGAGCAAAATTGTGTTATGAAGCGTATTTCTTGTGACTCTGATGATGTAATGCTCGATGACAGATAGTATCACATTAAATGTTGCTGTTTACTAACGGTGACAGTAATCACTTCGATATTTCATGATATGATGTCACACACGTTGTGGTAGGCACAGACTTATTTGCGCCGATATTTCTCATGTGGAAATGAAAATTATTTACGTCAACTTTACAAATTTATCCTTGAAGTGACACCTGCCCCGCTAACATGCCACATAAGTTGCTATAGCGACGATTAAATATATAATTTCTCTTTCCAGAAATATTTTAGTTTTGTTCTGGGTTTGATTACGATTAATGTGTATTTACACAAAATTTGATGGAAATAATATCACGTATAAAAAAATTACAGAGGCAGTCTGGTTATTTCTGGATAACCCTTCATACAAGGAATAAATTAAATATTGAATTTGTTTAATCTTTTTTTATTGTATTTTGATATCAAGCAAATGCATAATTTTGTTTACAGGAAAAAATCCCAATTTTCATGTAATGATTATTTTAATAATACACTTTAAGGTATCTGGTGTGGATGTGAGGTCAAATCAAGTTTCACCAATTTATAGATTTAAAAACTAAACCATAATTATATATACTAAAATAAACCCACTGTATAAAGAGAATTGCAAGTATTTTGAAACAAATATTACATTTGATTGGTCTTCTATAAACCAATATCGCACGTAATTTTCGATTTTTTGAACAACGCTAACTACTCTGTATTTAGGAATTTATTACAACAAATAGCCTTAAAATCACTATAAATGTATAATGCGGGGAACCGTGCCTCAGTTTTTTTATAATGACCTCGGTTCGTTAGATACTTGACTTTAAAGAAATTCCGTACCCAAAGCCCCGCTGTTTATTACGTAATACGCCATAGATAAAAAATAATACAAGTATCAAAATTCTGAGGCACGGTTCCCTACATTAACATTTCCGCTACAAAATACCGAAAACTGCTTTGAAATCCGTCATCAAATAAGACGGCAATGTTAATTCAAAAATGACACCTACTATGTTTTTTTAAGCTGAGCAATTAACAATTGAAGTGTCGGATCATTATCGTCTCTTGAAATCAACGAATTTGACTCACCCCTTTCAATTTTGATAGCCAATCAAAATTGCTAATGTTTATGGTTCAATAATTGAAACCACGCCCATGTTTGATATCTAGTAAGAGATTTCATAACAAATTTTTTGTCATTAATGAATTAATAGTATCATATCGTACCAATACAATGTGCATTACGTTACTGATTTTTAACGCTGATAAGGAAAAGTCGATACAGGGGTGCAGTATTTATCGCAATAAAACAACATTTTTTTGCGTTCGGTTAAAAGTTTTTGTTGCTTGGTGTTAAAGTATGATATTCAACCTTTGTAAATAACGTAAAATATCATTTTACGTTATTTTAGCTATTTCAACCTATGCCGATACTTTAATCCATCCCAGAACAAACCTGATCATTGAGGTAAGGGTTTCCACCATTAGCCAGCAGTATCTGCATACATTCCTGAATACCCCAGATAGCAGATACATGAACTGGTGTTGTTCCATCCTGTACTCTGTACAAGAAAAAATCACAAAATCTTACAGTTATAATTCATCATAGATACAAATACAGTACACATATATCATTCCATAGTAAAAACTAGTCAATTTATTATTTATGGAACATCACTATTTTTTAACGTCTCTGTTGGAAGTTTGAGGAAGAAGGTATTTCAGGAAAGATATGATTGTTGTGTGCATACCTTATTTATAATCAAGTAAGTAGAACAAAGATTAATTGAAGAGGAGACATAAATAGTGCTTGATGCCGTTACATAAAAATGAAAAAAAATTACCTGATATTAGGATCACCATAAAATTGTAATAACAAAGACAAAGGCTCTATTCCTATCCCAGCTGCTATATGCATAGGTGATACACCTTCTTCCGCATCAATATGATTGGGATTAGCTCCATTTTCCAGCAATATTCTTGATTTTCTGAAATTTTAATATTCATCTTTCATGATGGACATTTTGCACAATACACAAAAACATTATAAAAATTACCAGGTTATATTAGGATTGAAATATATGGAAGAATGCTGGGACAGGATGGTAAAAGGGAAAAATAACACGAAAGAGGCATTTTTTGAGAACATTCACAACACAAATCTATAGGGCTGCCTCTCAGTGTCATAATCAGGTTTATATATTGTATGGAGTGTTTTCCTGTAGTTTTCAGTGTTTTCCGGTTATCAAGTGTTTTCCGGTATTTCCATGGACCGCCGAGGGGATGGCCCTTCCAAATTCATCTATGAAATCGCCCAATGCAGATGGTAATAATATACACAAACACATTATTTGAGCATTTTAGAATTAGACAGTATTCAAACTGTACTTCAGCTCTAGCACATTCCTTTTCAGGGTTAGAAAATTACTCTGACATTGGTATTCTAGTCTCTATGAATCATATTCATACATGTGTATATCATTTTCATAAACAAAGTTCAGGTATCATGACAAGAAAGTAGCCCTACTAATTTTACTTTCTGGTGGGCCGATTTTCGTGAACAAATTCAAAAGGGCCATCCTCTCAGACTAACAAACATCTGTATTTTTAATTAATTTTTATGTGCGGAAATTAAAATTATAAATGTCAAAACTCTTCAATTACTTCAATTTACTTGTATAACTTACTTAATGGATTAGAAATGGCAATAATCTGCGTGAATGTGCGTTAAAAATCTGTGTAAATCACTGAATGTCAAATTTGAAATATTAAACTTAAATGTTACGTTGCGTGAAAATAAATGGTACAGACGGACTTTAGCCACATCCAGTTCCACTCCTTAATACAAATACCGTTGGACAGTTTAATTTTCGAGAATAGGCAATGTTTACCACCGTCATTACATCGGTTTCATTTTCAGTTGGGAAATAGTCATAAACATTAATGCATCTTTCAGAAAAGGTATGTTGGAATAATTTATAAATACTCATAATCATGAGTATAGAAATGTGTGTTCTACCTACTGAACGGTTCATTTTGGTCACAGATATTGTAGTTATCGTGCCTAACGGGTTTTAATTAGGGTAGTGTTTCCTGCAGAGTTTAAGTGAGGCATGGCGATTTTACGCTAAAGGGGCACTTTCAGAGCGCGATTCGAACCATGCAGGGCAAGTTGCCAGATTACTCCTTTAGTTAGTGATATTCCTTGTCACTGCATAGTTTAATTTGCTATTACAGCAATCTGTGCAAGATTATGTCTGAATTAATTGTGCTGCTAATTAATGTATATTGCTTAAAATGACTCATCAGACCAGCAAAAGGGGCATATTTATGACAATTGGCCCTGTATACAATTTATAAAGGCAGCATGGCGATTTGTCTTTGAGGCATGGCGCAGCGCTGTCCTAAAAAGGTCTGGAGGAAACACTATAGGGATTATCATTTTCCACACACAAATATGCAGATCTTTGTTAGACTGTGCAGGACGGGCCAAGTCGAAAAAGTATCTCGTAGTCACAGTCTAATTACTTTAATTAGTAGGACTAGACAAGAAAGCATACAAAAATCTACAGACACATTAGTTCTGGGTCCCATAACTAAATTGGTCTTTTTTATTTCGTCTTGTTGACCATTTTAGTTATGGAATTGTCCTCTTACAAAGTCAACAGCTTAAGACGCTTGTTCATGCGTCTATTGAATCAGATAAATTTACATACTTTCCGGAATGCTACGGACCTAATCCAAAGCATTTACGAGGACAATTTTGAAACTAAGGGTAGTATGAAACATAGGCAATATATTTGATAACTTTCGTCTGTTGAAGGTATATTTTTGGTCATGTTGATAGATTATACTATAATTCATCGAATTATACACAAGTTTTACGGAAATTTGTGCTTTAAATAGGAAAACGAACGCGACTCAGATTGAGTCGTTTACCTGTTAGCTTTTAAAGAACAAGTGGCTTTGACGATGAACTGCAATGTAATGCAAATGTATCATCGTCAAAGACCCTTCGACTACAAATACATCAAATGTAACACGGACATCGTGGATAACACACGTAAACAAGATTGTTTTTGATTTGTTACGTCTTAGAAAACCAAAAATGGCCATCATCATTGCTGATGATCAACTTTCATTTTTACGGGTCGGTATACTTTGCAGGCGAATTGTGCAGGCAATATAAACAAAGAAGGATTTTGCAGGCAATATACACAAAGAAGGATTTTGCAGGCACTATAGATTTAATAGAGGTTTATTGTATTGGATGAGGTGAGAATACGGTCTTATTGTTCAAATGTCACACCTGCTGTGTTGACATAATATACATCATTATATTGTAAAATTACAATGGAGATTCAAATCTGATTAGGTGATTGTTTTTACAAGTTACAAATAAATACACTAGATATATTTTATAAAATAAGAATTTAATGATTCATAAATGTAATACATTTCAAATCCAATTATTTGCAAAATGAAAGATCATAAAATCATTGTAAAGAAAAGACAATTATATGTTAGATGATCAAAGTTTGAATTTATTATACAAGTAATTAATTTTAAAGCATTGATATGCATAAATATATGTAAATAACTGTGATTACTTAAACAATTAAATAAGTTTGCCATTAAAGTCAGTGTTTTGTAGTGATTGATAAATAACAATTGCTTTCACTACAAATTGTGAAATTTTAATTGATCAAAATCATTTTAATCACAATAAGACAGCAGTTTTGGTTGTTAAATATTTTTTGTAAATTGCAAGCAGATGTAGTGTAGTTGAATTTTGCAGGCAAGTTAAATACTGTACAAAACTGTATATAGCAGGTTTATTTGTAGATTGCAGGCAGATGTAGTGTAGTTGAATTTTGCAGGCAAGTTAAATACTGTACAAAACTGTATATAGCAGGTTTATTTGTAAATTGCAGACAGATGTAGTGTAGTTGAATTTTGCAGGCAAGTTAAATACTGTACAAAACTGTATATAGCAGGTTTATTTGTAAATTGCAGGCAGATGTAGTGTAGTTGAATTTTGCAGGCAAGTTAAATACTGTACAAAACTGTATATATAGCAGGTTTATTTGTAAATTGCAGGCAGATGTAGTATAGTTGAATTTTGCAGGCAAGTTAAATACTTAACTATGTTAATTAATAATTATATCATTACAAATACATTATGCAACAATTAATAGATTCAGCACATAATAAAGTAATAAATCAAAGGAATTCTGCATAAAAATATAACTAAATAAAAATTTAATCTAATCAATAATGCTCTGATATTCACAATAAAATAAATCTGGTTATGATCCAGAATTGAAAACATGAAATATAAATTGCTATCTCAATTAATACAGCAGGTGTGACATTTTGAATAATAAGACCCTGTTAACATTCACACCTCATGAATCCTTAACAATAAACCCCTATTAAATCTATAGTGCCTGTCAAATCTAATATCCTTCTTTGTGTATATTGCCTGCAAAATCCTTCTTTGTGTATATTGCCTGCAAAATCCTTCTTTGTTTATATTGCCTGCACAATTCGCCTGCAAAGTATACCGACCCCATTTTTACTCGTTTTGACTTGTAACATAACAGTATGTAAATACAAAATCTAAATGCATTTTTCTGATATCATTCAATATTGACTGTAAGGTCTAATCAATGTCACATAGAAAGATTAAGTAATATTACGCTAGATTCGATTTTTTCACACATTCGAGTAAAATCTTGTTGTTGTCCACCATATTGAATTTCGCGCGTCAAAGTTACGAACGACTATTAGTATTACTGCATCGTTGTCGGTCATAACATCTGCACATCTACTCTACTTTGCAGTCAGACTTAAAATAATGTATCGTTATTTAAGAAGTTGATATGTTAATTAAATGAATACAATTGTTTAATTTTTAACTATCGAATTCTCAGAATAAACAAGTATCAATGAATTAGAAATGCATAAGTCAGTATGGCTCTAAAAACATTTTTTTAAAGAGATGTACGTTTCCTTCAATATGGGAATGTTTTGTTTTTATAATAAGATTATGTCTTCCGGATCAATTAATGTATTTCATATAGTGTATATGATAAAACTAAAATGAAAAAAATGTTTCTAATATGCGCTAGCTATGATAAGTCATACATTAATAATTAATTATCAGTTTTAGTTGGTATCTATTATAAGCACTGCTTTTTTAACAATCAACCTTTTTAAGTCTAGTTGTTAGTTTTGGCTTCGGTATGTTTTAATTTTTACCAAAAATCTTAATTTTATAATTTTAAGCATGAGATTCAATGGTTTGCTGACAGTGCAATTTGCAGATACTTAGGTTTTCAGTATTGTGGTAATTAATTATTCCAGTTACATATAATTATGTTTTCTTCATTAATTTACAATGAATGTTTAACTTAATTATTGATACATGTATGTGTACTATCAAATTGATTTCAATGTGATAATTATATTCCAATGTTCAACTATGATATGTAATTGAATTATTATCAATGTTTTATTACTCAGTGGTCATCTTTCAAGTTTGGCTCTTTATGTCATGTCACCAAGGACTTATATGTTTATGGATGTATGTATATAAGTCCTTGATGTCACCAATACAAGCTAGGACCAGAATGGAATCAAGCGCTAGCACTTTTTTGTGTTATCCTTGGTATTGGAAGCATGTCATGGTTTGATTTTGTCTTATTTTGTCTTCCTTAATTTCTATCTTAATGTTCTTGTTATTTTAATAGATATTTTTCTTGTTTTATCTGTCTATTGTAAACCTTGCTTCGTATGCCGAAATAAATCTATCTAAATCTATCTAAAGTATCTTTATTTGTAAAAATAACCATAAAATTGAAAAATTTATTGACAAATAACATTTAACAACTCTGATCATCTTCACTTATAATAATTTGATATTTTTTCTTTTGTAGTTGTATATCCTGGTACAATCAGAATCACAACCATATACATACAGTTGTAGCCTATATGTTACGCTGTTCCAGCCATCGGTAGCTCAAACAATGATTGCATTAAACAGTTGTCAATAAAGAAAAAAAACGTTCCTTAGTGTCCAAAGCAATTATATAATTGTTTGAGCTACCGATGGCTGGAACAGCGTGAACATAAAACTGCATGCACATGATCGTGATTGTAAAAGAATTTAATGAACCTCAAACAACTGCCATATACAATATATAGTATTGTGTTGTAATTGTAATAGATGGCAAACAACTGTCACTATGAAAAGTCTGTTTCCAATGACAGCTCAACAAACCTCACATTTTCAATGGAGCAGTAATGGAATAGTAGCAGTTGAGGGGCGGAGCTTATATAGTATCAAAAGTGTTCGTTGAAAGGACCACCAGCGGACGATAAACCTCGAAAACGTCGTTTGTTTGGCAGTTGTTTGAGGCTTTAGTCGCAATTACTACAATCTTTTTATTTGTTTCAATGATATTTCAGAAAAAAACACAAACAAGTTCGTTATTATGATATGCTACAACCCGATTGTTAGATAATAAACCACATTCCTATGCCATACACAGATATTCAAGCGGCTATCGGATGTTTTTCTTTTTTATGGTGTCGAACACAGTGGTTGACAGTTATTTGCTATACCATCTGGTGGTCACACTAGTCACAATATTGCCTATTTCATGCTTTTGTTTCATGTCACTGCCTGTCAGTAAACGGTATAAGCCTGTCCCTTTTATGGAAAAGAACCCAGCAAGATTCAGACTAGGTTCATTTACATAAAATGACCAACTTATACCGTATATTGGCGGCGACATAGAACGATATTTCAGTGTTATACAGCGGTTGGTACCGTAACCAGTTTTTCTAGGCTGTATACCCAGTACTTACCATTCCACAAGGAGCCAGATTTCTCCACATATGGAGGAAAATTGACCCTTTTGTCAAATTTTCATAGAAGGGTTAATTTATACCTGACACGACTGGGATTCTAATCCGGTTCGCCAGGTAACAAGTCATTTGCAAGTAAGATGCTTATCAGTAAATATATACAATAACAATATATCTTGCAAAATATTTTAATGCTTTGGAATGTCTTGAGAGTACATGTAGTTGTTGAGTAATTAAGTTAACAAATATATTATTATAAAATTTTACGTTCCAAAATATCTTACGTAAATTAACAATGTCAGTTTTATTATGAAATCAAGTAAGTCTTATGGCTGTAGAAAATTCTTTCATTGCAAGTAACATAGCTTGACCAGCAGGAGTTAGCAGATTATGATCTGTCTGTGTTGTAATCAGTTCCTCTAGGGTTGTATTAATCGTCTCAGCAAGTAGTCGAGCTCTCGTCCAAAACCCAGCTTTAGCATGGAAAGCGACAAGACCTGTAATATTAACGTTGCAGTGTTGATATTAAACTCAATGTCACTACTTATTTAACATTATATCACCTTTTATGTGAATGTCTATGACCTAAATAAACGCCAGTCGATGATTAATTTATTATATACTCACTATTAATTTAAAAGTGAGTAAAAACCTAACCTATAAATATAATTTAATAATGTATTACAATGGTGGGTATTCTACATATTATAAGTACAATCAAATACTTATATACACATTTGGGTATATCTAAGTCCTTGGTACGACACCTCGAGATACAATAAAACCTCGTTATCTCGAACGTCATCGGAACGGACTAAATGCTCGAGATAAACCTGGTGCTAGTAATAAACGGGTTTTTGTCCACTGAATGAACAAGAGGGCCATGATGGCCCTATAAATGCTCACCAGGAAAAAAGGTCATTTGGAGACGAACATTGTTAAAATAGTTCTACACGAGTCCAAGTAAAATCAAGTGACCCTAAGGTCAGGGCCAATTTTTACCCTAGGGCCATAATATGAACAAATTTGGAAGAGGTCTGCTAGACAATACTACATACAAAATATCTTAACTCTAGGCCTTGTGGTTTCGGAAAAGATTTTTTAAATTTTCCTACATAAGCCTATATAAATCAAGTGATCCCCGGGGCGGGGCCAATTTTGACCCTAAAGCAATAATTTGAACAAACTTGGTAGAGGTCCACTAGACAATGCTACATACCAAATATCTTAGCTCTAGGCCTTGTGGTTAAGGAGAAGAAGATTTTTCAAATTTTCCTATATAAAATAGAATAAACCCCAGGGCAGGGCCAATTTTGACCCCGGGGCCATAATTTGAACAAACTTGGTAGAGGTCCACTAGACAATGCCACATACAAAATATCTAAGCTATAGGCCTTGCGGTTTCGGAGAAGAAAATTTTCTAAATTTTCCTATATAAGTCTATATAAATCAAGTGACCCCCGGGGCGGGGCCAATTTTAACCCTAGGGCAATAATTTGAACAAACTTGGTAGAGGTCCACTAGACTATGCTACACACCAAATATCAAAGCTCTAGGCATTGTAGTTTTTGACAAGAAGATTTTTTAAATTTCCTATATAAGTCTATGTAAAATCAAGTTACCCCCGGGGCGGAGCCAATTTTGACCCCAGCTAGAGGAATAATTTGAACAAACTTTGTAGAGTTCCATTAGACAATGCTACATACCAAATATCTCAGCTCTAGGCCCTGTGGTTTCGGACAAGAAGATTTTTTAAGTTTTTTCTATTTGTTGCCATAGCAACCAGAGTTGTTTAAGAAATTTAATTTTTTGAACAACTTTGAAAGGGGCCACCCAAGGATCATTTCAGCAAAGTTTGGTTGCAATCGGAATAGTGGTGTAGGAAGAGATGTTGTTTTAAGTAAATATTGACGCCGCTTCACGACGAACGACGCACGATGGACGCAGGGCGATCACAAAAGCTCACCCTGAGCACATTCGTGCTCTGGTGAGCTAAAAATAACTGTGTATCATGCGCGTTAATGGGCGTATTTACAGTAATAATACGAAATGCTTACGCAAAATGTACACCATGATTTATAAGATGAAAATACATGTTCGCTGAATGTATAAAATATGCATAGTTTGTTAAAATAAGTTATCTATCCATAAAACGTTTCGTGTTTTCATTTGTGCAATATAATGTCTTATTGACATGCGGTGAAACGTAATAGTTGCACAACGTGAAAGTTACTTATGTAGTGTACGTCTGAAGGTAACGCATCGGAAAATAGTAATAAGTCTAGTGGTCATAATATTGATGCTCGTAATAACGAAGTTTTACTGTAACAATATTTATGTATGTAATAAGGGTATCTTTGAGACACATACCTGTTGACACATAGCATGCATGGAAACTCTTATCATAGTCTCGCTTCTCTAAACGAATCGATGACATGACTTTAGCACCAGGGAGCTTTCTGTGATCAGAGAATAATCCGTGAACCATTTCTGCCACGTACAATGATGTATGGATGTACTCGTGAACTATCTGTTCAGCATAGAATGGAATTGTCCACTCTTCTGTTGCACTAGGATCGAACCATATGATACCAATTGCTGAATTCATTGATCCACTGATATGTGCTCTGTATTGAGCTTGATAAAACGCTATACAACCTACCATCTGATTGATAGCTTTATGTAGATCTGGCATAGTTTCTTTTATCAGTTCAAGCGCCGCGTCTGTTTTCCTTGTGATTTCCCTGCGTTCTTTGACGTTAAACATATGCTTCTCTGAATTGTTCGATGTAACCTCGTTACTAAAACCATCATAATGTACCATGCTACCAAGGATGTCCATATCATAAAAACTATAAGTGATTTTTCTTTCTACTATCGGTATCTTTACAGCTTGAATATTCTCTAGCGCATCATAAAATGCTGATTTTTGAATTCGAGATGGCACCTCTCTGCCGGTTAACCCCAACAAAGCCAATTTCTGATTCATGAATGCCACCTCGTAGACGAACGGCCAAAACAATCTCTGAAATGCATTCGTTGTACTAATTCCCGAAACCACGTCATTCACGGGCAACTTCGAAAAAACATGAGAGAATTCCTCACGTTTTACTGTGTCGTCAGAGAAAGGCTTGATACGACTGGTCCAATGTTTGAAGAATACTTCCTCTTCAATTGGAAAGTACAATCTTAGTGCATTAGCCACTGTTATCCACTTTTGTTCCAGGTGATCATCAGTAATGTTATCTGAACAACCTTGTAGTAAATAAAGCATTTCATTTTTTCTTGTTGTTGGTGCATGTCGGACGCTTCTTTTGTTTATTCTGGATTCTTCGAATGTTATTGTGTCTGCTATTTTCTTACTTAGTCTGTTCACAGGTTCAAAACCCATACTTCGTTTTTGGCGGATAACAGTATTGTAGTAATGAGTTTCTTTATACCTTTCAATGTTGGATCTCAATTCATGGTAGAACTTATCTCCTGAAATAGTTCAATATTAGCGTACACAGTACAAGTACATGTAAACATATATTCTATATACCGAAACATATACCGAATGCATCTTGATAGTAAGCTATTGCCATCTTGATGGTAAGCTATTGCCATCTTGATGGTAAGCTATTGCCATCTTGATGGTAAGCTATTGCCATCTTGATGGTAAGCTATTGCCATCTTGATAGTAAGCTATTGCCATCTTGATGGTAAGCTATTGCCATCTTGATGGTAAGCTATTGCCATCTTGATAGTAAGCTATTGCCATCTTGATAGTAAGCTATTGCCATCTTGATAGTAAGCTATTGCCATCTTGATAGTAAGCTATTGTCATTAGTCACAAACCTGATAAATTTGTCGCTCAGTCAATTAATTTTTCCATCACAGTGGAAACATGTCACAGTAAGACCTATATTGATATTGAAAAAGGCAAGACTAGAACTTGTATTTTCCAATAATTGCTCTGTTAGCAACTTACCTTTTCTATCAAAACTCATACAAAAAGCAGTCCTGTCCAGACTAAATGAACATGTCAATGAAAACCACCTACTACCAAAGAATCGGTTTGCATACAGACGCTATCAATCATGTGAAACTGCAATATGTAGATTACTAAGTGATTTGCTGGATGGTGTGGAAAACTACTGAGTGACTTGCTTGATGGTGTAGAAAACTACTGAGTGACTTTCTGGATGGTGTGGAAAACCAAGAAGACAGTCCCCTTATTGCACCATTATTGCTGCGTCAGGTTGATCATGATATTCTGATGCAATTGTTTAAATCTCAGTATGGTCTGTCTTGTACTACTTACTATTCAATAGGTCGACTCTTATCTAAGACCATGCAGTGTGGTGTAAGCCTAGACTCAGCGATATCAACTCCACGTCCATTACATTGTATGACGTTCCTCGAGGCAGCTGTTGGGGTCCCTGGCTCTATTTTACTTATGATGGAACCTTATTTTATATCATTCCCCAATCAATTTAATGTCCCCAATCACGAACTTGAATATTTTGCATCGCCCGTCCATTAATAATTGGATCAATCAAAATAAACTTAAAATGAACTCATCAAAAACAGAATTTGTCTTATTTGGTAGCAGACAGCAACTTGAAAAATGTTAAAGATATACACATTGGTGGTGATGGTATAAGGTTTGTAGACTGTATTAGGTATCATGGGGTATTCTAAAATGACCATCTTAGTTTTAAAAGTGATATCAAACGGAAATAACAGAAAGCAATGTTTAACTATTTAGAATAAAAAATATCAGAAAATACCTTTCTAAAGACGCAACGGTAATTGTCGTATATTCACTGGTCATTTCACATCTAGATTATTGTAATGTAATTCTATAATATGGTGTTCCTACATGTGATATTCAAAAGATGCAAAGGATTCAAAACATGTGTGCCAAACTTGTTTCGAAAATTAGCAAGTATGATAGTTCAAAACAAGAATTGTTCCAACTTCTTTGGCGTCCATTGATTTCAAAATTTCAACTGTCATGCACAACTGTTCAAAAGGTCATGCTCCGACTTATCTAACTGAATTGTTGCGTGAACAAGACTAGTACCAAGCCATAGATTAAGATCTTCAGACAATGTTACTGGTTGTTAAAATGTACCTTATAATAAACACAAAACGTTAACGTTCCATGACAGGAGTTTTAAAACTGTGGGTCCGATGCTATGTAACAATCGACCGGAAGATCTGCGAAATTCTGGTACTGTGAACACTTTCAATAAAAAAGTTATCATTTCTTTGATCTAATGTACAACGCAAGTGAATATGCTTTGTGTAAAATTAGGCGATCAATCAAACAAATAGTTTCAGCATATATCATAGTCTTTGAACAGCTCGATGTTAGAATCTATGACAAGTTATTTGCTCCACTTTATAGACTAACGTACTTTTTACCTATTCATTATTTCGCCCTTAAGTCAGTCCATAGGTAATTCTTTTCAGAATGGCAGAAAAACAAGACAAAATATATATTGTCATGGAAATATGTTCATATTTGTATCACCTCACCTTGGGCAATATCCTGTTCACAAACACATGTTCCGTATGCACAAGAGGAGATGATGCCAAACTCGCAGTCCTGGGTACAATCCTGGTGACTATAACATGATAAACCCATGGCATTGTATGTCACCTGTGCCTGCGTCATTAGACATAAGCCTGTAAGAGAATTCGTAACATCTTTAATAGGGTAAACATACGTTAGAACTTCATGAATGTAACAAATAAACAACGATTGAAGGTCTGTGAGAACGTTCTCTGTGAATACAATATACGGCTAAGTTGAGTATTAAAATAAAAAAAAGCATTTAAATCGATTTAAATGAATGAACATTAATAACATAATTTCATGTCTTATAAGAGTTATTCAATCTTCATTCATATAATAAGAATTAATTTCTAAAGATGCTGTAGTATCTGATGCACAATAAATAAACAATATAATAAAATGTAAGATATATGATACAAATTATTGATGAACTTACCTAAGACAGAGATAACTGTAGCGACAATCATGGTTATGAAGCGTTTGTTCTCTCGTCGCAGTAAATTAATGGTTTATATAACAATAATACTGCAAAAAGATTTCACGGATGTTTATCACGTGTGTCTGAAAAATAATAGCTCTCATTATTTCATTTTTCCTCGAAAATAAATCTACGTTAATTTTGTAAACAACTAGAAATTAGACATAACAGTCAAACCTGTGTATATATTACATGTATGTAGTACATGTGTATCATAAAATAGATGTGACAGTAAAATCTCTAGTATATACCACCAAATGGACATGACAGTCAATTTGTTTGTTCGTTTATATTGGGTTTTACGCCCCTTATCAACAATTAGAGACATATGAGGCGGACAGTTTACCTAATTATCTTTCTTGGAAAGAACCAGTACTAGACTCCCATTCTACGTATGCAACTTCTTACTTTCTCACATAAAGAGACATGGTCGATAGCGGGGCTCGAACCCACGACCCTCTATCAATGACATATTACAGTGATTTGAAGTCAACGACCTTTACCATTCGGCCACGGAGACAGTTAAAGTTCAATCTTTAGGTCAGCAATGTTATTGTATACATGGAAGATCCCATTTGTAAATGTTTAGGTAATACCAATACTATTGTAATATGCTATGGAGCAATCTATGAAACATATACATGTATATCACTGTCCTCTGTGGCGCAGTTGGTAAAGCAAAAGGTTTGTGAATCTTGTCGACTTTGTTAGACATCGCTTCTTATGTTTATCTTATTTCATTTTAATAAAAAGTTAACTTTACATATATCGATAGGAAAATATGTTTAAAATGTTATTTTTTTACATTTAAATTGTTCCGTTAAATAAATAAAATATACTGATGATATTCGCGGTGTCATGCAATAAAATGTATAAATGAAATACAAAAAACGAGAAATACACAAGTGACAACAAATGCATTCATTCTTCCCCTTTTCACTTTTGAAATACATAAGGTACTAATCAGTGTGTGATATACATACATGTAACAAAAACAAAACATATTTAGTCAATAAATTACAAAAAATAAAAATATTTGTATATAATAATTAAAAAAGAAAGTGCCATTGACTGAGTTCGAACCACCCGCATGTACCTGCCATCTTATCCAATACACCATGACTGTGGTTACCTTGACTTTACTACGGATTTAAAAATATTTCGGCATTCAATTTACTATGATTACCTTTACAATGGTATCGTCAAATATTCGACCTTGACTATAAGAAAATTGAACTATACATGACCACAGGTAACTGTATCATGAATAGATTTTAAAAATATGACAAAATAACATTAACATAATATAGTAATAAATATTTTTTTTAAATATTTTTTTTCATTTTTTTATAATCTATTCATGATACAGTTACCTGTGTACATGACAGTCAAACCCGTGTTTTTGTAGCATAATATAAAATAGACATAACAGTTAGACCTGTGTATATGTAGTATATATCATAAAATGACTTTTTGTTGATTTAGCCACCGTAAGTACGAGTCCTGCATTTCTGTAGTTTCCTTTGTTTAGAATGATAAATCATATTCGACAGCCTAACCGTCACTATATCTCTGTTACTGATAGAGTAATACATGTATTCAAATGTTTGTAAAACAAGTCACATTGTGTAAGAAGACAAGAAATATTTAAAGTATCAAGATGTCGGTTATGTACATGTTTATAATATACACGCGTAAAACTGTACTCATATTTACAATTTTACCAGGTTGTTCAGAAAATGATCTTGCCTTGAAATAAGACTGATTCACCTTAACACAAAGAACGGATTTTATGCTCCATCGTTCGTCAAATTCACAAACAATTTAGTAAAAATGGTGGCTGTTTTGGGGTCGGAATGTGTGCGTTTACAGTACGTGTCTGTAATACAGTGCATGCATAGGGTAATCTTAAATATATCATCAAAATGCATTGGCGCCGGGCGATTGACGGCTATGGAAAGGTCGTTCACTTTCCAAAAATCATAAATAGATCACGTTCACGATGTTAAATACGAGTTACAATTCAACGGTTGAATGTGACATTGTGCAATGCGCAGATTGTGTCGGTAAAGGACGTTTAATTTAATAAAGATTGATATAACTGGTGACGCCTGTTACATTTGCACATTTTTTGATCGCTGACGATAAATTGTGGTTAGGCAGTAATTACGTACGTTTGTATTTCCCGGTGCATTTTTCAAACCGTAGTTGTATCATGTGATTTTAATTATGTGCATACAATGCCATACTAGTACATAATATTTTTCCTTGAATGTTTTTGCTTTGTTTACAAGTTCTATTAAGACTGGCGAAATAAATATCAAGATGTGGCCTTGAATAAGAACGTGGGAACTGGAGGCTAAGTCCTCCCACTGGTCGTTTAATTTCTGCAAAATACCACTAGTTTAACATTGTATCTCCTGGATCTAGTGTATTAATACATGGGCAACACAAGCTACCGGGCTGTGTAACTTATTTACAGATGGATATAATAATTTTCCTTGTGCCTATCTTGACTAGTTGATTGGTAAAAAAAGATATACGTAATATTTACAAACGAATGGATAGAAATACAACTATATGTACGGGAATAAATAATACACAAGTTGTTCACAAGAACTGCTACATGTAAATAGAACACTCGAAGCTAACCTCACATATCTAACTTATCTAGTCGATGTGAGCAAATACGTGTTAACATTTAATCCAAAACTTATACTTTAGTACTGAAGGTACTGATGATGGGGAGGCTTTGTACAGAAATGCTGACAAAATAGTTTATGGACATAAATATGTTAATATTCTAGGACTATTCATCATGCCAATTTGTTAGGACAGTGCATAATGTCAATATATTTTAGGACCGTTCATAATATATTTTAGGACTGTGCATAATGTTAATGTTTTAGGACTGTGCAAAATGTTAATATTTTAGGACTGTGCATAATGTCAATATTTTAGAACTGTGCATTATGTCAATATTTTCGGACGGTGCATTATGCCAACATTTGATGACAGTTTATCATGTCAACATGTAATCATGCAACAGTTCATACTCATAATAGCAATATGTAACAGATTATTTTTGTGTCAATATTCTAGAACTGTCCATTATACCAGCATTATAATGTTATTTATTATTGAATGACAATTGCACCTGCAAGCTGTGCAAAATTTTTATTCAACCTAAATTTATTACACGTAACATCAATCAGGTGTGTGTTTATACCTACATCAGTTGAGATCATTTTAGAAAACTTCACTATATACATGCTGACCCTAAGATTTGGTGATATGCATACATCTATGTAATGAAAAAAAGAGACAAATGAAAATCTACAAACACAATATTTGAAACTTTGGATTTAGGTGCTGCGCCGCACTGTTTATATAGCTATATGTTACAGCTTATATAAAGAGTTACACAGGCTTATAATTGTAATGTATCAATGTTGAAATACAGCTAAGCTGCTTATCACAGACGTCGTCAGCCGAGCTCCATCCGTCAACAGATAATTCTCCCCCTTATGCTCGGAACATACTCGGGGTGGCGGGGCAGGTAGTGATGATCAGTCACTACCCCGTCTATGATAGCTGCCAAGTTGGTTCATGACGACGTAGCCATAGCCAACTGGACCCTCTTTCTGCAGCTTTCACAGTCAATTGGATTGTGAACAATTGCCGAACAATTTCCACACTGAGTTGGATGGGAAGCCTCTGCAGCCAACTTCCACAGGGTACACCAAAGTCTTCCACCCTTTTCTCTGACACTCTTCTGCTAAGTCCTGATATTTTGTCTTCTTAAGTTGGTAGGCTTCTTCCATTCGCTCTTCCCATGGTACTGTGAGCTCCACGAAGATCACTCGCCTAGGAGTTCTTGACCAAGAACAATGTCTGATCGCTGGGTTGTGTGCACTACTTCCTCGGGAAATGTTAGCTTCTTCTCAAAATCTACCAACAGGGACCAGCTTGCAAGTAGACCATTCTGAAAGATTCCGGCCTTGAACTTTCCAGGGAGTTCTGTCTTGTCTATTCTATGTAGTCCCTCTTCAACATGTTTCTGGAGTCGATCTTGGCTTCCAATATCAGTCAGAGTTGTATCGAACCATTTCCCCAAGCACTTGATTGGATTGTTTACGAGTGATGGAATTTATTCATTCTGGATAGTTAACTTAACCTTATCATTAACCTTTCCTTTCGTTACAACTACACACCTCAAAGTAGTACCGCGGTGCTCGTAAATCAATGTATACACTATTTATAAACAACAATTGAAGTATAGGGTCGAGCCCAGTTATAAAATAATCAGTATTAATAGTACAGACACTCCGGAAAATCAATAACGGCTGCTGCTGTACGTCGTACAGTACGTGTCGATTCTACAAGCAGTGGGCGGCGTTAATAATAATGTAGTGGACGGCGCGATACCTATATATACAGAGCATCGGAGTATGACGAAAGGCGATGTTAAAAGACTTATCCGACGTTATTAGAAGAAATATACCAGGTACGTCTGTATATTCACACTATTGAGTTGAGACCTATTTTCTTGTGCAACTTTCCTTTAACCAAACTGTTATGAGTCGCACGGCCTTAGTGGTGACATTGACCAATCAAGCCACAATGAAACTTTGGGTTTACCAGTGCTATAACTTCAACAGTGACTGTCATTGTAGACACTGTCACACATCCTCACCTCTGACGTTCACTTTTCTATGAATCAAGTCGTAAGAGCCCTGTAACAATTGATATACGTGCATCTGAAAAGCTTTATTCAGCCTACACTAAGCAACAAGTACAAGACACAAGGTTATTTGAAAAGGTACTGGTAACTTTAGGAAAGAACAAGTTCAGTAAATAGTTTTATAATATGGTGCATCTATTGGAAGTTTTGATAAATTGAATTTTCAGTATGATTTAACAATGCTTATGCTGAACAATGCATTTTGACAGAATCAAAATTAAAATAATTAGTGGCCTTGCTAATTGGTATATGTAGAGTGCAAATTCATAATTAGCGAATTCCTTATCAATCAAGTTTGTCTTAATGTTTAAACGAATCCATCTTTATTTTAAAACAAAATAGAAAAGACAGTATAATCAGAAGTGTTTACTATCAAAACTTTAAATCAAATTGTTGTTAAGTGCTGATAAATATTCTAAATTCATATTAACCTTTTCAACAGTTTATATTTTGGTAAACATAACATAACATAATTTCTATTAGGCATTGTATACATAGTACATTAATACATAGCCAAAAAAACTATGCGCAAATGGTGAAAGAATATTACATGTTATCAACTTAGATGATGTGAAAATATAAAATTGAGAATCAAATCAGAAAGTGTTTACAGAGAAAAACGCTTTAACAAAATCAAGGTACAGAAATGCGTTTAAGGGCCTCTTTGCTTGAAAGCGAAATATAGATATTTAGGTAAATCATTCAATGTTTGTGAATGTTTTGAAAGTTACAAAAGTCAAGTTTCTGTATTGTTGGCCAATGCCAAAAATATGGTTTAAGATATTGCCGCAGTCTACGTAGTGTCTATAGTATTTTGGACAAGCAAGCAAGAAGTGAAATTCGTTTTCTATACATTTCATATTACAATGATTACATTGATTAATTCTTCTTAGCTGTATTTGTGTGTCTCCTTTTTTAATTTCCAGATTGTGTGATGAAAGCCTAAATTTTGCCAGTTCTACTTTATATTTATAACTTTTAGATGTTCTTCAAATTAAAATTCATGTTTATGAAGATTATACGTTTCTAATCTACTAGAGTTATTGCTGGCATACCAGTTTTGTTAATAAATATCTAATATTCTTAGTTTGATTAAATTTAGATTAATTATGATATCATTATTATTTTGATTTAGCCATATATTCGACTTTCAAATTTCATTGAGAATACTTTTTACGTGAAAAGCCCAGTTTTTGCCATTACAGTAAAACCTCGATTATCCGAACACCGATTATCCGAATACCCGGTATTATCCGAATAAAATCTACGGTCCCAATTACGTCACTATATATTTCAAGTACAACGAACCCCGGTTATACGAATCGGATTTTACGAATACCTGGTGTAATCCGAATGCATTATTTGGTCCCTAAAGTTACAAATGCGCGTATTTTCACACCTATTATTCGAAGTCGTCAATTTAACAATGGCCGATTGAGAATCAAATGTCGTGTGACAAACAATGTGTCACATCAATTCATACACGAAGCGTGTCAACAGTTTAATTATCGTTAAGTTGACCATATTGTTTGTTACGCTTTTATACTAATCGCGACGAATATTACACTATGATCTCGGGTATAATAAGTTAATATGCGTACGTACCTGCATGGTGATCTGTATGAACTTATTTGCATTTCAGCGTCAATAAAAATTTAAAAACAGATTCGAACACAGTTAAACAAAGCTAACTAGAATATGATGAAAAAACGTACCAAACCTAAAAACATTACGTCTTCGATTCTTTAATTGTCTTAGAATGTTACGATAGCGATGCCTAGTCGATCGTTAAGTGAAGTGAGAATGACATATTATTGTGTCGGATTGTGTTCTGCATAATCCATAAATGCGCGGGTACTTATTTAACAAGAATTATTGTTTCATTGGTTAACTCATATACATTCATAAAACAATGATAAATAATAAGTGTTTGTTGTACATTTTATTTTATTCTTATTATCACTCAAATAAATAACTAAACTGGTTCAATAAATAACGTCATGTTTACATACGAGAGTTAACTCCCTTGCAATATATGGACAGTACGGAATTTATCGTTTCCAACCAATACATTATACTGAAATGGATTATTCGAAACCATGGATTATCCGAATAATTTTTCAGGTCCCAATGACATTCGAATAATCGGGGTTTTACTGTATATGATACATGCATATCGTCATCGTGTTTAGGTTCACTATATACACGCTTTATTACAGTTGTTGTGTAGTTTTAGTATCTTTAACCAGAATTGATTGATAATGAGTTTACGCTGTGTTTTCATGGGATGTCGTAAACAATATGTTGGTAAACTACTACACGGTGCAAGTCTCATCCCTGTTATCATACAGAAAGTTTAAAAACTAATATTTTTCCTCAATAATTAGCAACAACATTTGACAAAGTTTTGCCATTATTCAAAATGTTTGTACAAGATACCATGACTTAAGAATAGGTGAGAATGAAACGGAGGACTTAGAAAGGAGACTGAATTAGCAGTTTTTTAGAACCATAGATCCTTGAGAGGCCTGGCCTGGTCATAACTTTCAGAACAATACGCACAAAATTATATAAATATTATCATAATCTTTATAAATAAAACAGCTTTTGTTGACTTTTACCTTGTTGGGCTTTGAAATACAAACATCTTCTAGAAGGTCTTACTGTAGGTTTAGATTGAGGGGTGTAAATTCAACAGAAGTTGATCTGAATATTAATTCACTGGTAGACCTACTCAGGTTCATGTGCTGGCAAAAACAACCAAGAACATGTTAAAATGTTCAAAGGGTACCAATAGAATTACAGATTCAAGTGTTTATAAGTCAGTCTAGTGACAACTTCCTACTCTAAGTATGAATCAAAGTGGTTTATGACTTAATTGTATATACTCATGTTGAATCCGCGCGCATGGCATTAATTAAATAGTGACACTGATAGACTCAGGGGTGATATTATTCAGTATTGAATAATAGTCTTTAGTTTGGCTTTGAATTGAGATTCAAAGTGCAATCCTTAAGATACAGTCTAAATCAATTCAGTCGGCAGTAAATACATCTCTGTATTGTTACGCTGTTAGTGTATCTGTTGAGGATACACCCACAGTAACAATGTTGATGTTTTATCAAAAGAAAATCCAGATTTGAAAAGGCCCATACTTAGCAATATCAAGGCTCGTCAGTAATAATACATTTTGAAGAATTTTTGCAGGTTGATTCAATTTTATGGGCAACATATTTAAAAGGCACTTGGTATCTTATTCTGGAAATAAAGTTTATGATGTGATTTACCGATATTTATCAGTTTTAATTCACTTTAAGTCGATTAATGTATGTTTGCATCAACATATACTCGCGAATATGATATTGTGTTGCGATTATGACATTTTAACTCTATGAAGTATCCGGTTGAATACAATATTAATAAACCTCTCAGTATAATTTCTCCTTTTATTTAACTTTTCTGCTACCGCCTTTATCAAAAGATGGATATTAGTGATAATCTTCATGCTTTCAGTTTTACATAAATCTTCCCATAAAATGTTTGTTGTTTTGACGTCAAAGGCGTCACATAATAAATACGCATGTCACAGACAACATACTGACGGGTACATCTGTCTGTGATGGCTGTGCACATTGATTACTTTGTTTGTCTTTCCGTTTTAATCTGTTTGATGTATAAAGTATTTCTGAGTGTTTCTTTAAATATACTGAATATTCGGAAGGCATCTGGAGTATGTTATTGCTAATGTTACTCTTTCGTTCTTTTTCTCTTGTTTCTTTTTTTTCAAAAGATTTGCTCTCTCTCCATCCTGTCTACTCGGGCAAGTTGTTGCTACAAATCTCTTAGGATAACCTCTTTGTTTTAGTTGTTCTTTAAATTTCCTTCTTTGTTTCTTGTACTTGAACAAATCCTTTTTAGTCCTAGTTGATCCCGAGTCCAAAAGGAATGGCTTGTTAACATTCTTAGGGTGGCTCGCGTTGCACTTGACATTCAAGTGTTGTTCTGTAGGTTTAAAGTAGAGGTCTGTGGAGATCCTTCTGACCGTAGTGTCTAAGAATTCAATTTCTGCAATACTCTATCTAAGTTCCACTTTAAAATCATTGTGCATACTCTAAGAACTTGTCTAGCTCCACCTTGCAATGTGTCCATACGCAAAAATCATCATCAATAAACCTTTTATAAAACGTGGGTTGTCTATCGTATGCAAGCAGTTTCTCGTCCCATTTTCTCATATAGCAGCACGCAAACTTCCGTCCCGTCTTGGGTCCTATTGCTATCCCTTCTTTCTGTCTATATTCTTGACCAGCAAAGTGTGTGACATTATTATATAATACCATTTCAATCATTTTAAAAATGTCTTCTGTCTGAATTGGCCATGACTCGTATCTAGTGCTTATCTACAGGCTTCCAGACCTTCTTTTCTTGGGATGGATAGAGTTTCACGACATCGACGCAGAATAGACTAGCATCTGCCGGCAATGTCTCACATAACTCATTCTGTAATGAGTTAAGGAAATGAGTCATGTCTTTTATGTAGCTTGGTGTTGCCTCAACAAAACCATTTAACTCTTTCTCTGCAACTTTTGCAATATTCTCTGTAGAGGTGCCTATTCCATTCACGAGGGGTCTGTAAGGATTATTCATCTTGTGAATTTTTGGGTTCCCCCTCACCTTTCCTATTGAAGGGTGCTTTGGTATCAAGTATTACTGGAAGTTATTTGAAAGTACTCCATCCATGTACAACCTACTAGCTAAGTGTTTAAAGGAATTTCCCGCTTTCTTCAACCCTTGCCCATCAGTTAGCTCATAGGATTCCTCATCACCCGGTTCTGCTCTTAAGTTTTGTAAGATAATCCTGAGAATTTGTTATCACCGACACTGATCCTTTATCTGCTAGCCTTATCACTATCATTCGTAAGATTTATTTGTGCACGTTTTCCTTCTTATATTCAGTCTTTTATGCCATTTATTACATCATTCTTCACTGCCTCAATGTATGCGTCTAAAAATGTGTTCATCCTTGTTAAAGCGACGTTCTTTTTTAGGAGCATATTAGTCTTCATCCTCATCATCTATGCTTGTTGATTCTTTGTCAAGAAAATACTCTACGAGGCGCATTCGTCTTTCCCATTCAGCCGGGTCACTGTGAACTTTGGAAAGGTTCATGTTCCTTTATAAATGTAGATATAAAGGGTATTCCTTTACCTAGCAGGCTCTTCTCTGCTTCAGATAATGAAAACAAACAGTGACAATAATTCGAATATTCCATCAACATTGCATGTTTTAATATCTTCCTTTACAATAGATCAATGCCTATTTCTTTTTGAGCATGTTATACAGCATGTTATTAAGAAAAAAATCCCATTGATTGTATATACATATTTACTACTATAGTTATATTTATTACAACTATGTATATTACAATACTCATAATTTACACAATATTTTGACGTTGTGGGAAATTTTGGCGTATTATTTTGTAAGGTCAAGTTTGGCGGTATTTATTATATGACGTCATTGATGTAAAAAAAGCAACAACATTACATTAAAATATTGATTTTATGTAAAACTAATATCCATGTTTTGATGTTAAAGTTAAATAAAAGGAGAAAGTATACTGAGAATATGACATTTTCTGAGCCTTTTTTGCCTTCATTTAAGATTTAAAGGTAAAATAAAAAAATAAGATCCTTATTGTTGTCTTAATTAATGTGAAAACAAGTTTTATGATGCATATTGCCAATATTTATCAAGTTTAATGCATCTTAATTAGAATATTGCACGCATGAGCTTGTATACTCGCCAGTCGCGAATTTATTATTTTCCAAGCCTTTTTGCCTTTGTTTAAGATTAAACGGTAAAATAAAATATGAGATTGCATTGCGAATGTGACATTTCAAGCGCTTTGCAGCTTTATTTAAGATTTAATGTAAAATATAAATAAAATCCTTGTAATCTAATTTATTGTTTCATGCTAAAACCCGTAATGCTTTTAATCAAATCAAATTACAATGTAGTCATATTGGCAATGTAATCTCATATTCACGAGTATATAATGCCAATGCATGCAATGTTCAACTTAAATTAACTTAAATTTGATACATAATAATAATAATAAAATCTTTATTTCTTGAAGGTAACATATAAAGTATAAAACTTATTTACAATATGGCCTTCAGTAAAAATATATGTAATTTAATAACCATATAAAGGCAAAATTAAAAAGCATAAAAATATATATGAACAAAATATTATAACAAAACATAATAACTATAAGTTAAAAAAGAAGAAAAAGCTTAAACATTTATACATATTTAAACACTATAAATTTCAATATTTAATGTCACTTGACTATTAATCATAATAATATAACAAGTTTTTTTTTTCTGTCAAACATTGACAGTCATTCCAGAGAAAAGTCTGCACATAAATAAAGTCATGAAAAAATAAAAAATAACTTTCAGCTAATAACCCCCCCCCCCAGAAAAACAACAACAACTGCATAATGTTTAAAGTAATTGTAATTGAAATAAATGGTGTTTGCAATTTCTTTTTAAAGATTTAATTGTTGCTGCAGAGCGTACTGTGCTAGGTAAACTGTTCCAAAAAAAGTCCTACTGTGAATTGAAAATGAATATTGTCTTGAGTTTAGTTTTGAATTTTTTCATGGCAATGTCTTTATTTGTTGATGATCGTAGGTTGTGATTTTCATTATTTGAAAAAGAAATTATCTCCTTCATATATTGGGGACATTGTCCATTTAACGTTTTATAAATTAAAATACAACAATGGTATTTGATCCTATTTTCAAACGTTAACCATTTCATCGCTTTAAAAATTTCAATACTTGGCGTTCTTTTTGGCTTACATAATATTATTTTACCTGTTCGTTTTTGTAATAATGTTATTTTTCTGATGTGTGCTTGTTTAACGGCCCATACAGGGCAGCAATAATCAAATGTTGACATGATGTATGAATTATAAAATAAAGATTTCATTTTATCATTCAAAAAATAGTTAATCCGTTTAAGAAGAGATATTTTATAATTTATTCTATTACAGATATATGTGACTTATTCATCCCATAACAAGTGCTGATCAATATAAACTCCTAATATTTTCTGAGATTTAACATTTTTTATCTTTATATTATCTATAAATACATTAAAATCATTCATGCGCCTAAGTTTATTTCGAGAGCATATAAGCATGCATTTTGTTTTATTCGGATGTAAAGCCATATTATTGGCTGAACACCATTTCATTACATTATTAACACTTTCTTGGAGTGTCGTTTCTATCTCTTTAGAGGTATCTCCGATGGCGTAAAGTGTCGAATCATCTGCATACAGATCAACTGAGGAATTTTGCACATTGAAACTAATATCATTTATGTATAAAATAAATAGCAATATTACAAAATTTGTTTCATATTAAGATAACAATAATTCTACCTTTATTTTACCATAAAGCCAAAAAACACGGCTTGGAAAATGTCTTATCAGCAACGCAGTCTCATATTCGCAAGTATGAGCTAATGCGATGTTCGACTAAAAGTGAATTAAACTTGATAAATATTAATAATAAAGTTTGTTTCCACAACAAGTTAACACTCCTTTTATTTAAAGGGGTATGCCTAGGAACTGCTGTGTCTTTTTTTTCGTACACCAAAAATGCGTTTTTCACTTGTAAAACCAATTATTACCGAAAAGTAAAAGAAGAATCTGCGTTCAAAAATGACCCTATAACGCGCACGTCGGTATTTGTATGTCGGTTTGAATACAACCTTTTATTGACGACAACGATATTTCCGATACGTCTGAGAGTTTAACTGAGCATGTGCGCAGCCTTTCAAGTGAACATAACATGAGCAATACTTACCATTTCAGTTTGTTGACATTTTTCAGCGAGGTTTTCGGTTTTTACAGATCCCAAAAGGGTGGAGTTGTGAAAATGACGAATAATTTCTGAGACCGAAATTGGCAGGTTTGGTAAATCTTGAAATGTGTTTTTTTAGTAAACTAGCGGGATGTTTTGTAAATAATTTACAGGGCTTTCATTACTTGATTTAGGCATTAAAATGATACCAATTTGATTGCTATTCGAGACGCATCAGTTCCAGGGCATGCCCCTTTAACATTTACCTGTAAATCTTTAGTAAAGACACAAACACTAAGCAAATGTCATATTCACAACGCAATCTACCGGAAATATACATCATAAAATATGTTTCCACAGTATGATACCAACAATAGATTTTACCGTTACATCTTACATAACTAGTTAAAATTGCTTTAGCGTATCGGTATTGGCTAAAATCTCTTAAATAACGTAAATGATATTTTACGTTATTTACAAAGATTAAATATCATACTTTAATACCAAGCAACATAGAATTCTGACCGAACGCTCAAAAGTGTTTTTTATAGCGATAAATACTGTACCCCTTTATCGACTTTTCCTTATTAGCGTTAAACATCTCTAGCGTAATGTGCATTGTATTGGTACAATATGATACTATCAATTCATTAATGAAATTGTTATAAAATCTCTTACTAGACATCAAACCTGGGCCAGGTTTCAAATATTGAACCGTAAATATTAGCGAGTTTGATTGGCTATCAAAATTGAAAGGGGTGCGTCAAATTCGTTGATTTCACGAGACGATAATGATCGTAGTTATCGTTGTAAAAAAATGTACATTACGTGCCATATTGGTTTATAGAAGACTAATCAAAAGTAATCTTTGTTTTAAATCACTTGCAATGCACTTTATACAGTTGGTTTATTTTAGTATATAATTATGCTTTAGTTCTTAATTCTATAAATTGGCAACACTTGATTTGTCTTTGTCATCCAAGCCCGTTACCTTAAAATAACATATTCGTAAAACCAACGTCATATTCGAAAATATGAATTCATATTCACAATTTAGCTATTACCAAGGAATTACATACATGTGCACATGTATGTATATAAGTCCTTGCTATAACCCATCAACAGACAATCAAAAAGCCACACTTTATTTACAAACGTCTAAAGACAGAATTTGGATTTCCAAGCTCGGATAACAAAGACAAAGTCAAATATAGGTGTAAATCGATTCCGTACATTGTACCTACAGTATGTAAATGTTCATTACACGAGCGGAAGGGGAAAATAGTAAGAACTCGATACATACGTATTTTAAGTAGACCAGTTGTACAAGTTACAAATTGTTATGAACATTACTAGACCAGACCGACAGTCTATAAAACAATGTCGTTCGGTCGTAGGTTAATGTCGATAAATATCGTCTCAATAAATATGAACTCATCTCTAAACTGACGAAATATCAATTGTCCGGTAATATGTTTCTTGTCTGAGCTTGCATATGGTAATATTTAGGGGATGGTATGGCATACGGATGGATACATGTGCTGGGTGTGTGTGATAATACGATGATTTAATTGGCCAATAGGCAGTTCTGTGTGGTCACCTTTGATCGTAAATACTCGTAATACCGTAACTTGACATACGCCTTGTACATAGGTGTAGGGTTACGAATTTTGGTTATGTAGTTTCCGGACACTACTTTCCAGAACAAGGTATTCGTTTTCAAGAATCATTCTCAGAAGCACAGCCTTTAAAACGTGTTTATCGTTCGCAATTGATAAAATGGGCTGAAACAGAAATGGGTTGTTTCCATCGGTGGTGGATACATGTTATGGAAGGTAGCCCGTGAACAACAACATAATGGCGGATCCGAGGCACTATTCTTTAGACAAATACCAACCTAGCCAGCAAACCTATGTCCGCCCGACATCAAGCCGATATTGTCATCAATGTCGGCCCTACATCGGTATCTTGATCGTTTTGACATCGGCCCGCCTTGAATCTCTCTGATCCGCGGCTCGATGTCGGCCCGACAGGATTTCCCCGATATTGATTCGATGTTCTGCCGATGTAAAACCGATATTCCAGGAATCGCTCTAATGACCCCTAAAATACTGGTATAGACCTACTGCGAACAGAAGCTAGTAAGATAAATATTGTATGAACTCAAACTTGTTCATACATGGATCAGAGTCTGTTGTCATTTGAGGAAACCACCAAACTAGCCCGAGTAGTCCTCAACAGTGAGAGAGATTGGTTACAAAGCTACTACAAGTTTTTTTTCATATATTTGTTAATTTCTAACAGGTCATCTTTCATTAAGATAACAAAATAAATAGAATATTTTCTATATTTATTAAATCAACATCATGGTGATCATGTACATCTTATGATTTTAATTAAGGAACTGGGATCCAGATTAATATTCCAAATCCAGACACTTCTTCCATGCAATAGAAATTATATCAAAGAAAAATTTTAATACTAAGGATAAATTAATATTGCTCTCTTTCTTAAAAAACAACAACAACTGTTTAATTATTTAATTATGGGGCAAAAATAACAGTAGAAAAATGATATACATGAGTCTTAATGTAGCTGCTTTTGGTTTCTCTTGAAAGTAGTAGGTACAAACTGGGGGGGGGGGGAAATACCCTAAAAGGTATTTTTGCCCCAAGGGAATGTAATCCCGCTTATGTTGCGTCTTACTCCCACAGAGTTGTCTTTCTTGTCCTATGTTCTATTTATATGGTTTGAACGCGAGCAACGGGGGGTGGAACCGTCAAGTTGGTATTAAAAAGCGGGTTCTCAACGCGTGACATCCATTTCCTCTCAGAACGTCCAACGCGTCAGATCTTGAATATGAATGATGCAGAGAAAAAACAAATTTTGGAACGTTATTATTTCACCGCTAAAAACCCCGCTGCTTTCGCGGGAGCTCAGAAATTGTTGAGCGTTCTAAAAAAGAAGTATCCTAGACAATTTAGCATTGATTGACAATGATTCAACCGATACACATCATTCAACACTAACTGGACACATTGCTTTTAAATCTTTAAAGTCACGTATCTATGAGACATATTCGTTCTAGTTCTCCATCCTGATGACAGCGCATTAAAAAAATCATGACTTAAACGCCTACCCTAGCTGACATAAAAAAACGTGATGAAATCTGAGATAACCTCTTTTCAAATCGTCACTCTGATAACCCCATTCAAAGTATGTAAATAGCCCAACATTAATAAAAAATGTGAGACATAGCGACCTCATTTGACCCTGGCTATTATATGCAAGCTTAAACTGTGTATACGCTGTTTAAAGCAGATTGATGCATGCGTCGCCATTTCATCCTCAGAGGAGACCATTCCACAGCGATGCTTTGTACAGAATCTTGTGTACAACACTTGTCTATTTCAAGTACAACAACATTCAAAGCATGCAAAAATAGTCCATAGAAGCCTTAGTACATCTCACGCTAAGTATAGTAATTTCACAATACCATAGTAAACTTTTCCTAATATGGAAGTCGATCTTATCAATAGGGTATTTGACATAGTATGAACAAGTGTACTCCTATATAACTTCCACCTTAATATCACTCGCATTTACGCATTGTTGGAATGAGCAAATAGGTGTGTGAGTGAATCCACCCAAAAAAACTCACGATATTGAATCATGTCTCCAAGATTAGAATCTGAGACGTTGCCTCACCCAAATTGTTCATCACCATGATGAAATGACTGCATAGGTTCGAAGCTCTATAAAAGCCCAAGTTAAGATAGAACATGCTATATCTCTTTCCTGACAAGTTAGAACTTGCTGCTATTAAGATAGAATCATGGCACGACGTGAAAACAATGGTGTAGATAGATACATGAATAATTTTATGGATTTGGCAACATCAATGCACCACTCTGAAACAGAAGCAAATGTGGAAGCATGATTTATGAACTATATCCTGCTAACTTAGTCTGCTTTTCACATTGTGAAATAAACGTCGAAGATAATAACATCTTAATCGTACGATTTCTTTTTTGAAATTCTAAGAAATATGAACAGAATTCCAAAAATAGAAACAAAAGTTATCTACGACAAAGCGTCAGTTTCCACACATTTAGAACTACGTCATGTTAGTATTTGTGTTTTACACGTCAGTGGTCTAATATTTAACTCAACTCAAAATTACTCCATAACTTTCATTTAAACATTTTTACTTCAACGATAACATAGTATGAATTTCACGGGTATTAATCTAGTTGAAAGGTTACCCTAACAACCGTTTATCTTTAACTTTGATCTCAATAGGAGTCAGTGGTGGATCAAGGATTTCCAGTAAAGGGGCGTAGCAGATTAAATGAACTCAAATGAAATAGATGAAGTCGGAATCGCTATATACTTTTTCAACTTAAACCATGCCGTGATTTTTAGGGAGGGGTGGTCTTTGACGTCTTCCATTGGATCCATGAGTGAACATAGATATTGTGAAATGTTCAAAGTTTGTTTATAAAAAAAATGGTCATGTATCATGTGTACTTAACAATAAAACTGTCAAAAAGATGAAATCTGAGATATCGTTAACATTCTTTTCAAAACGTCGCTGAGTTACCATACCCATTTAAATTTATTCATTGATAAAAGTATACAGAGTGTCCTGACTCAGTATAGTTATACAACTGAGCAAAAACATCATTGCTTTTAAAACCCTTTTTTAACTACGTGGCAAAATGAACAGTGTTGCTTCAAACGAATCTTTGCATACAGTACATTTCTTTTTCATAAAAGCCAATCAAAGTCATTTTAGCAATCTATAGTAATGATAGCTCGTCTCAAATAAATTAGAGCATTAGTGTTACGATCTCATGTAGTATCCTTACCAAAAACACTAGTTGATCTTATAAATACATGTAGGGTATTGACATAGAAACCTTTTAACAGTGTCCTTTTTCTTAACAACAACGATTTAATATCATTGAAGTGAATTAAGCAAAGTAGGAGTATAATTGTGATATTGAATCACATTTTCAATGACTAGAATGTGGAAGAAAATAAAAGCTCTCCACCTTGTCTTACCCATACTGCTCATGCTGAAAACAGTATGATGTAATGGCTAAACCTTCTGTAAAAGCTAGTTTTCACCAACTCTATTGATAGCACGTTTTTTTCATACAAGTTTTGAATTTGCAATTGTTATCTCATGATATTCAAATCAAAGACGACAAAACATACCAAATATACATATCATGTTTTATTCCGAAAAAATTCTTAGCATTTACACGAAATATAAGCTACTTAAGTTAGTTAAATGTTATATAATCATAGTGCAATCACTAAAATCAAGTCAAGTAATTACGAGTATCTTCATGTATGTTCTGACACAGTCTGATTTATGTATGAATATTAATAACTTTGCACAGTTGGCTTTTCGGCACAAGTTCAAAAAGTGTAAGACTTTCTCCAACAGTCAACTTTTATGATTCACAAACACAGTTAAACGTAATAAATCATAATTTAACAATCACTGATGTAATCAATCCGAGAGTTGCGATGATAAACACTGTCATTTCGATTGTTCCTCTTGTTCAGTTGCGTTCTCATGTTCCATTGCATTCGAATCTTGAAGCTCCGGAAGTTCGTAAGTAGTTAAGATATTATCAAAGAGAAACCTTCGCTTGAGAATACCATATTTCAAAGCTTTCTCCTTGTCATAATCATCTTCATCAATCAAGCGATGAACTGTCTTCAGAACTGATTTATAGACGGGATCTCTTCTCATTGCATTGAACCACACCAATTTACTGCCAAATGCGTTCATTAATGCATCCCTGTAAGCGCTTCTCATATTTCTAAAAACGGTTTCTCTTGCGTCATCTTCACTCATGTCGGCATCTTCTTCGATAAGCTCATGAACCTCTGAGTCAAACTGTAAACTACACTTTTCAAACGCTTCTTCTACGATGTCATCCCACGGATCGAATGCCGAAGATTGCTTCGAGGCAACGTCGTTGTCGCCGTTACTGTTTTCATCACTATCCGAAGCTAAGTCGTAGTCGCTGTTATTGTCTTTCTTTTTATCTACAGGTCCAAAAATATCCTCTTCAATCGATACGTCAGACATTGTCTCTTCATCTGAGTCCGAGTTTCTGTCCGAATGAGTCGAATTTTTATGTCGTAACATATTATACTTTTTCGCAAATGTTTTCAAACAAATATTGCATCGAAACATTCTCCTCAACGGCTCATACAGGAATGAAGAAAACTGAACGACGTATCTAACTTAATACCGTTCCTATGGTTATGATTTCGGCCTGATCATCTGCGTTCTTGTTAGAGTTTTGTTGAATTGATGGTCGATCGAGCGTCGATTTCTTACTCTTTCTAGCTCCTTTTCCACCTTCCGATTTGCCACGGGGGCGTTTGCTGCTGGTTGGTCTTGAATTATTCTGACCAATAATAGCTGGATTTAAGTCGTTCTGACCAATATTTGATACATCTTTAGGTTTAGATTGTCTCTCCAGCATACTTTTTGCGATGGCGATTGTTTGCTCTGCCGGTAAAACCATCCGAATATATATCTTGGAGTGTACTTGAGGCACAGTTCTTTTCATCTTTCTTTTTTTTTTTCTATTTTTGATATCAAATAAATCCATGTCTAAGGCACGTCTTGACTCTTTAACACCCTTGCAGTTAATAACATTCAGGAAGATATTGAACTTTCATTTAAAGACCATATACTACGTTCGCGAAGCAACGCATTTATCTCACCAAGGCGTGGCTAGGGTCTGTTTGATATGATCCAATAACATTCGCCGATTATAAAACTGGCTTTCACAACATACACAAATGTATGAATAATATTCGGTTGTATGCCACGTTCTTAAGTGATGTAGAAGATTTCTCCAATACAGAAAATAACTTTTGCATTTTGTACATCGAAATATCACAGGTCTTTCGCTTTTAGGCTCCATCTTTAAATTGGTAGTTGAAGGGTAATACGCATTTAAAGTAACGCATATTAGTACATCTTACGCATTTAAAGTAACGTATATCAGTACATCTTATGACATAAGGTTACTCGCGCATGCTGTTTTATTCTTTGTTTTGACTCAAGAGCTCGTCGCGGACTTACATAAACATTTCGCGCTTGCTCATTCAGTCTTTTTCTATTCACACCACACATTCGCGCTTTTACGACACTCTTTTGCTCCTCCTTGCTCATGAGCTGCTCCTCATTGCTCATGAGCAGTTCCTCATTGCTCATGAGCAGTTCCTCATTGCTCATGAGCAGTTCCTCATTACTCATGAGCAGTTCCTCATTGCTCATGAGCAGTTCCTCATTGCTCATGAGCAGCTCCTCATTGCTCATGAGCTGCTCCTCATCCTCATGAGCTGCTTTTTCTGCGGGCTCGTGTTTATTCAATTATTTCCCCTTGGAGGAGCTGTTCATGAGCTGCTCCTCATTGCTCATGAGCTGCTCCACATTGCTCATGAGCAGCTCCTCATTGCTCACGAGCAGTTCCTCATTACTCATGAGCAGTTCCCGCAGAAAAAGCAGCTCATGAGGATGAGGAGCAGCTCATGAGCAATGAGGAGCTGCTCATGAGCAATGAGGAACTGCTCATGAGCAATGAGGAACTGCTCATGAGTAATGAGGAACTGCTCGTGAGCAATGAGGAGCTGCTCATGAGATAAATGCTTGGTGAGATAAATGCGTTGCTTCGCGAACGTAGTATATGGTCTTTAAATGAAAGTTCAATATCTTCCTGAATGTTATTAACTGCAAGGGTGTTAAAGAGTCAAGACGTGCCTTAGACATGGATTTATTTGATATCAAAAATAGAAAAAAAAAAGAAAGATGAAAAGAACTGTGCCTCAAGTACACTCCAAGATATATATTCGGATGGTTTTACCGGCAGAGCAAACAATCGCCATCGCAAAAAGTATGCTGGAGAGACAATCTAAACCTAAAGATGTATCAAATATTGGTCAGAACGACTTAAATCCAGCTATTATTGGTCAGAATAATTCAAGACCAACCAGCAGCAAACGCCCCCGTGGCAAATCGGAAGGTGGAAAAGGAGCTAGAAAGAGTAAGAAATCGACACTCGATCGACCATCAATTCAACAAAACTCTAACAAGAACGCAGATGATCAGGCCGAAATCATAACCATAGGAACGGTATTAAGTTAGATACGTCGTTCAGTTTTCTTCATTCCTGTATGAGCCGTTGAGGAGAATGTTTCGATGCAATATTTGTTTGAAAACATTTGCGAAAAAGTATAATATGTTACGACATAAAAATTCGACTCATTCGGACAGAAACTCGGACTCAGATGAAGAGACAATGTCTGACGTATCGATTGAAGAGGATATTTTTGGACCTGTAGATAAAAAGAAAGACAATAACAGCGACTACGACTTAGCTTCGGATAGTGATGAAAACAGTAACGGCGACAACGACGTTGCCTCGAAGCAATCTTCGGCATTCGATCCGTGGGATGACATCGTAGAAGAAACGTTTGAAAAGTGTAGTTTACAGTTTGACTCAGAGGTTCATGAGCTTATCGAAGAAGATGCCGACATGAGTGAAGATGACGCAAGAGAAACCGTTTTTAGAAATATGAGAAGCGCTTACAGGGATGCATTAATGAACGCATTTGGCAGTAAATTGGTGTGGTTCAATGCAATGAGAAGAGATCCCGTCTATAAATCAGTTCTGAAGACAGTTCATCGCTTGATTGATGAAGATGATTATGACAAGGAGAAAGCTTTGAAATATGGTATTCTCAAGCGAAGGTTTCTCTTTGATAATATCTTAACTACTTACGAACTTCCGGAGCTTCAAGATTCGAATGCAATGGAACATGAGAACGCAACTGAACAAGAGGAACAATCGAAATGACAGTGTTTATCATCGCAACTCTCGGATTGATTACATCAGTGATTGTTAAATTATGATTTATTACGTTTAACTGTGTTTGTGAATCATAAAAGTTGACTGTTGGAGAAAGTCTTACACTTTTTGAACTTGTGCCGAAAAGCCAACTGTGCAAAGTTATTAATATTCATACATAAATCAGACTGTGTCAGAACATACATGAAGATACTCGTAATTACTTGACTTGATTTTAGTGATTGCACTATGATTATATAACATTTAACTAACTTAAGTAGCTTATATTTCGTGTAAATGCTAAGAATTTTTTCGGAATAAAACATGATATGTATATTTGGTATGTTTTGTCGTCTTTGATTTGAATATCATGAGATAACAATTGCAAATTCAAAACTTGTATGAAAAAAACGTGCTATCAATAGAGTTGGTGAAAACTAGCTTTTACAGAAGGTTTAGCCATTACATCATACTGTTTTCAGCATGAGCAGTATGGGTAAGACAAGGTGGAGAGCTTTTATTTTCTTCCACATTCTAGTCATTGAAAATGTGATTCAATATCACAATTATACTCCTACTTTGCTTAATTCACTTCAATGATATTAAATCGTTGTTGTTAAGAAAAAGGACACTGTTAAAAGGTTTCTATGTCAATACCCTACATGTATTTATAAGATCAACTAGTGTTTTTGGTAAGGATACTACATGAGATCGTAACACTAATGCTCTAATTTATTTGAGACGAGCTATCATTACTATAGATTGCTAAAATGACTTTGATTGGCTTTTATGAAAAAGAAATGTACTGTATGCAAAGATTCGTTTGAAGCAACACTGTTCATTTTGCCACGTAGTTAAAAAAGGGTTTTAAAAGCAATGATGTTTTTGCTCAGTTGTATAACTATACTGAGTCAGGACACTCTGTATACTTTTATCAATGAATAAATTTAAATGGGTATGGTAACTCAGCGACGTTTTGAAAAGAATGTTAACGATATCTCAGATTTCATCTTTTTGACAGTTTTATTGTTAAGTACACCTGATACATGACCATTTTTTTTATAAACAAACTTTGAACATTTCACAATATCTATGTTCACTCATGGATCCAATGGAAGACGTCAAAGACCACCCCTCCCTAAAAATCACGGCATGGTTTAAGTTGAAAAAGTATATAGCGATTCCGACTTCATCTATTTCATTTGAGTTCATTTAATCTGCTACGCCCCTTTACTGGAAATCCTTGATCCACCACTGACTCCTATTGAGATCAAAGTTAAAGATAAACGGTTGTTAGGGTAACCTTTCAACTAGATTAATACCCGTGAAATTCATACTATGTTATCGTTGAAGTAAAAAAGTTTAAATGAAAGTTATGGAGTAATTTTGAGTTGAGTTAAATATTAGACCACTGACGTGTAAAACACAAATACTAACATGACGTAGTTCTAAATGTGTGGAAACTGACGCTTTGTCGTAGATAACTTTTGTTTCTATTTTTGGAATTCTGTTCATATTTCTTAGAATTTCAAAAAAGAAATCGTACGATTAAGATGTTATTATCTTCGACGTTTATTTCACAATGTGAAAAGCAGACTAAGTTAGCAGGATATAGTTCATAAATCATGCTTCCACATTTGCTTCTGTTTCAGAGTGGTGCATTGATGTTGCCAAATCCATAAAATTATTCATGTATCTATCTACACCATTGTTTTCACGTCGTGCCATGATTCTATCTTAATAGCAGCAAGTTCTAACTTGTCAGGAAAGAGATATAGCATGTTCTATCTTAACTTGGGCTTTTATAGAGCTTCGAACCTATGCAGTCATTTCATCATGGTGATGAACAATTTGGGTGAGGCAACGTCTCAGATTCTAATCTTGGAGACATGATTCAATATCGTGAGTTTTTTTGGGTGGATTCACTCACACACCTATTTGCTCATTCCAACAATGCGTAAATGCGAGTGATATTAAGGTGGAAGTTATATAGGAGTACACTTGTTCATACTATGTCAAATACCCTATTGATAAGATCGACTTCCATATTAGGAAAAGTTTACTATGGTATTGTGAAATTACTATACTTAGCGTGAGATGTACTAAGGCTTCTATGGACTATTTTTGCATGCTTTGAATGTTGTTGTACTTGAAATAGACAAGTGTTGTACACAAGATTCTGTACAAAGCATCGCTGTGGAATGGTCTCCTCTGAGGATGAAATGGCGACGCATGCATCAATCTGCTTTAAACAGCGTATACACAGTTTAAGCTTGCATATAATAGCCAGGGTCAAATGAGGTCGCTATGTCTCACATTTTTTATTAATGTTGGGCTATTTACATACTTTGAATGGGGTTATCAGAGTGACGATTTGAAAAGAGGTTATCTCAGATTTCATCACGTTTTTTTTATGTCAGCTAGGGTAGGCGTTTAAGTCATGATTTTTTTAATGCGCTGTCATCAGGATGGAGAACTAGAACGAATATGTCTCATAGATACGTGACTTTAAAGATTTAAAAGCAATGTGTCCAGTTAGTGTTGAATGATGTGTATCGGTTGAATCATTGTCAATCAATGCTAAATTGTCTAGGATACTTCTTTTTTAGAACGCTCAACAATTTCTGAGCTCCCGCGAAAGCAGCGGGGTTTTTAGCGGTGAAATAATAACGTTCCAAAATTTGTTTTTTCTCTGCATCATTCATATTCAAGATCTGACGCGTTGGACGTTCTGAGAGGAAATGGATGTCACGCGTTGAGAACCCGCTTTTTAATACCAACTTGACGGTTCCACCCCCCGTTGCTCGCGTTCAAACCATATAAATAGAACATAGGACAAGAAAGACAACTCTGTGGGAGTAAGACGCAACATAAGCGGGATTACATTCCCTTGGGGCAAAAATACCTTTTAGGGTATTCCCCCCCCCCCAGTTTGTACCTACTGAAAGTTCATAGGGAATGAACTGGAATAGAGTCCCAGGCCCTTTATGGTAAAAACTATATTCAAATTCTAGCTATGTTTCCACTATCTAATGTATTTCATGTTATGCTAATTAAGGTAAAATAAAGCCAATTACATGAAGAATGAAAAATACAATAAGAAATCAATACATAACTTTGTATTTCATTACTCTGCCAATCCTATGTTTAAAATATGAATGTGGTCAGTGATATTGTACTACATGTATTTGGCACTTCTAAATTTAATTATTCACACAATTAATCATACTCATACATAAACAAATACAAAATTATTAATGCTAACAGATTAAAAATACACTGTATGTACCTTCCAAAAATCAAAAACTTAAAAACACTATAAAAGTTCATTTTGGTAATTCGTGTAATTGTTTATAGTAGATTAATATTATTTTCTCCTTTTAATTCTTTTTCCACTATCCCTTGTCACTGTTGGTACATAGGCACTCTCTCAACACCACCTTAACATCAGCTTCCTAAACACTTTGAATTGTCCTTTGTACAGCTTCAGCTACAATATAATTAATCAATAAATTGATAACTCAGAGTTTAAAAACATACAATGAGCACAATCATTTTCCTTTAACTAATGCAATTAGCCAAATAGTTTCCTATTTCATGTACATAATTAGGTCCGAATTAAATCATACTGTTGTAATAGTAGGAAAATAATGTACACAATGCGAGGGCTGGAACCCGCGACCTCCTGCTTGCAAGTCAGATTCATCCAATTCATAAATACAATATATCACACCGTTACATTCCTCTTTCCTTTTTGTTCAAAATTATCAATATAAATTAATTGCGACAAACACAGGTTCTTTCGACTAAACCAGCCTTTGCTTCACCCTAGCTCTAGGATTTCGAGGCTAGTCTCATACTAACGGCATCAAATGTAATATTTAGGACGAGGAAAATAATGTATCCGATGCATGTCTCGAACCCGCGACCTCTTGCTTGCATGTCAGATACTCTACCAACAAAACTAATCGGGCTGGTGAATATCCCAACCAATTTATAAAATACAATATATCACACTGCTACTAAGAGTAATCAAGCTTAAAATTGAATTCATGTTTTGAAAATCTAATTGTTGTATACAAGATATATATATAATATATGTGATAATAATTACATTTGTAACTTACAATGAATGCAACTAGTATATTGCCAACTTGCAACATAGCCATTGTATATTCCGACACACTCTCTGGGGACTTAAACTACTAAATACATGCGTATGCCATGCTGTTTCTTAGGTATCCTTCCCTGATAGTTGACCTGTAAATTCAAACAGGTACCTTATAACAGAACAGAACAGATTTTTATTTTCAAAGACGTGTACAAAGTACATAGTCATATACATAGTAACAAACATATTTACATACATGGATAACATGGTAAACAGACAAAAGAAATAAATAAATACATGTACATAGAAAGAGGACAAACATGTAAATATAATTAATTAGACAGGATGGTTGCTCTTAGCTCTAATGCATTTTTAACATACAGAGAGATTTTACGTACTTTTATATCATTTTCACTTTGTAGAAGTTGAATAAATTTAAACGTGGAGGGCCTAGTGACATAGTAATTAGAAATATATTTTCTTCGTATTTCGATAAAACAGGGGCAAATAAAAATAAAATGAAAAGTATCTGCTAAGTATTGTGTGTTACAACATAAACAATACCGTAGGTTCCTGTCTTATCTTTCTCTACCATAACGACCGGTTGTAACACGCAGTGGTAAAAGGGAAAGTCTAAGTTTAGTAAAATATTGTGTAAGTATACGTGGTAATGTATCTAAGCAGTTTTCATAACCAAAAATTAATTTAAAAATTACAATATGTGTCCAGAGCAGGACTTTGGTTTATTCCACCTGACCACTATTGAATGAACATATCAATAGCACGTTCTTTAAAATACCTAGGGAAAATCTTTAAGTTAACTTAGGAATAATTTTCAAATACATCAGCGAATCCATGACTACTTAACAATTTCTTAACATTATACACCCAGTTTATTTTGCCATTGTAACAATCAAGAACGCCTTGTTCATAAACTTTTCTGAGAATTATATTGTCAGTATTTATCAATTTACACCAGTATTTTATTATTCTAACATATCTAGTAATATATAAAGGGTATCCACCAAGTTCACCATATATTCCGTTAGAGCACGTATTAATTCTCACTCTTAGTATACAGTTCCTAAATAGTTAAAATCATTTACAACTTCAATTATATTGTTGTAAGTCCAATATTCATTATTTGAAAGACCACCTCGTTTTCTAAAGACTACGATTTTTGTTTTGTTAGCGTTTACCTTTAATCCCCATTTATCGCAATATGACTCTAAGTTATTCAAAATGCATTGTAGTTCTGATGGGGTTTTGGCAAAAATAGCCATGTCATAGGCAAAAAGGAGTAACATTAAAATAATACCATCAATTTCTATGCCTGAATTAATATCAGTTTGTAAAAATCATGAATTCCAGATCTTCAACGAAGAGAGAAAATAGGATTGGTGAAATTACCTCCCCTTGTCTCAGACCGATAGTATACTAAAAAAAGTCTGATTTGTTATTACATGATTTAACACATGATTTTACTTTACTGTACTTGTCACGTATAATTCGCAATAGTTTGCCGTTTATACCGGTCTTAAATAACTTAAAGTATAATGCATTTTGATATATACTGTCGAAACATTTGTACATGTCTACGAATACGACATAAAGACGCTTATTGTCGTTAAGATATTTTTGTACTAATGAATTTAAAATAAATATTGCGTCTACAGTAGAGTAGTCTTTTTTAAAACCAAACTGAGCGTCTGAGATTGTATTATTATCTTTACAGAATCTCTCTAAACGTTTATTCAAAACGCTTGTAAAAAGTTTAGACAGACAACTTAAAAGCGTAATACCACGGTAGTTATTTGCACTTTTGGTATCGCCTTTTTTTTATATACAGGCGTAATGAGTCCCTCAGTCCAATTTTCTGAGAAGAAGCCCGTATTTAAAATTATATTAAAAATATCACATATATGATGTCCTATTATATCAAAACTTTCAATGAAATATTCATTAAGTAAACAGTCACTTCCCGGCGACTTATCAGTTTTTAGGCTTTTAACTGATAAACGGATTTCATCTAATGTGAAGGGACAATCTAGTTCCTCAAAACCATTTGTATCATTTAAGTTATTATTTTCACAAAAGTTTTCCGCTTCTTCATTATTACAATTTGAAATATCATTGCTTGATGTTGAAAAATACTGATAGAAATCGTGTAGGCTAACATCGTTATTCCTATTACATCTCTTCTTTTTAAAATACTTCCAGAATTGTTTAGGGGATTATTTTTTCATACCTTCTATTTCAGATATTCGTCTTATTTCAAATTTACGTTTTTTATCACGTATAATTTTCTTATATTCTTTTTTTACTAGACAAAGGTTTTCTAATGTGGTTTGACGTTTATTGAATAGATTTAATATATTGTTATAACGCTTTTTAGCGAGTTCACATTCATAATCAAACCAGTGTGCATTTTTTGAAAATGACTTATCTGAGAAACTCTCACTTGATTTAAGTTTTGTTGATTTAGTGAATAAAGGGTCCGCAACATTACGTATAATAGAGGTAAAATCGTTCAACAAAGTATTCACCGATTGTCTATCAACGTTATTTATATCAACAGTAGATTGTAATAATCTGTTTAAATCCGGTAATTTGCTAATTAAGCCTATACGGAATTTATCTCTATGAGAACTATTCCAGCTAGACCTCGTGACACTCTCTTCTACGCCTACATGTGGTTTAGTATTGCATAATAACGAAAATGTAATAGGTGAGTGGTCACTCCAGACAGTTAGGGGATTAATACAAAATCGATTCAACTGTGAAAAAAGGTAGTATGTGGTGAGTAGATAATCGATAACTGATGTACCTGTTTGAGAAATAAAGGTGAAATTGTCAGTATTGTACAGTCTACCGTTAAGTATTCTGAGACCTGTAGATTTACAAACTTCGAGTAGTTTTAACCCATGGCTATTTACTGTTTTATCCGGGGAGGCCCGGGAATATAATTGGGATCATCAATTGTCTCTGTAAATCTATCATGCGTTATGTAATCACACCTTAAACCTACTCGACTATTTAAATCTCCACTAACATATACTGAGCCAAGTTTTTGGTAAAATGTAACATCATTTTCGAGTACATCATATAAATTAACATTAACAGTATTATAGGCGCGGGTGAATCCTCAACCCAAATATAACTTCCACAAATATAGACATCATGTAACAATATATGGAATCTAGTCATACTAAAAAATTTACAACATTAACAGAACAATCACATGATTTAGGTAGATCTTATTAAGTTATTTTCATCAATACATTTCAAAATATTATTTATAATTAGAACTTTTTATAATAATTATTTATGCATTCATTATTTATACAGAATAAATTAATATGAGCAGTTGAAAGTTTAATGTCTAATTGATATAAATTTACCATACAAGCCCCACATACCTGTCATTTTATAAAAAGTTGTAATTCATTGAATCCTCTAAGTGCTTAATTTTCTTCAATCAATCATGTTTAATATATTATTTAGCAACTTAGTGCACTTTCTGTACTTTAAAAACCAATTCTGCTTCATCTTGTTCATACTGTAGTTGTGAAAAACTGCTGGGCTGGAGCTAAAACAGGAGACACATGGAAATAAGAGTAATTTTACACAAATATTACAAAGAATTTTAAATTTAATTATTAGTACATACTCACTGTCTGGCCATTGGTCTCTGGTGTAAATAAACCATTATGGTAAAATAATGAAATCAAATGAATAACATAAAAATCATTGAATGTAGATATTCCGCATAAACATGAAATTAGTAACATGAGCAATTTTCCTTTGTTATAGACAGTCGCAAAAACATATGACAATAAAGCAACAAGCTAAAAAAAGTTCCAAAGATAATTACTTTGCTGTCAATATCCATCCGCTGTTGTTGATGTATGCTTTTTAAAGTAATTTTCCAAACCCACTGACATATTTTTTGCAACGAACACTTGTTATTTTCATGAAATCTATCCGACCTGCTGCTGACATTGGTTCAAGAAATTCAAATATGGCGGTCAGCACTAAATGATTAATGCAGGCGGTTGACATAGATACTCAAATCTTGTTACATAAGCCAAGATAATATATTTCAAAATGTAAATGAATACTTTCATTATAATGCAGCCTCCTACATGATTTAACGTTTTGCTTCTTCGTTTCTTTCATTTGCTTCATTGATTATGTAAAATCAGTTAAACTCATGAATGACAAATAGAGCTAGTCGTCTACTTTGATACATACAGTAAGCCTATATCGGGCCTACGTCGGTTCGACATCGAGATTTGAACGAATATGAAGAGTCAGATTCATCGTGTTATCATTTATATTTTACCTATTCATGTCTACAGAATAGGTTCGAACTTGAATAAGTTAACACCAAGTGTAATAACACACTTTTTAAAAAATCCACCAACGTCGGCCCAATGTCGGATTGACATTGGCAAATGTAGCCGATATTCCGCCGCTTTTCCAACGTCGGGCCGACGTAATGATGCTGGCTGGGAAGGAGTTCCGATTGTGTGGTCACGTGACTAAGAAATTACGCAGAAAATGTAGTGCACATTGAACACACGCAATAACAATAATTACGAGTTAATTTACATTTTGATTAATTTGATCATCTGCTATTGATTAACATTTAAATGTATTCAGTTATATTTATTGCAAAGTGAGCTGAGAATTGTTAGGTTTTTACAATTGGACACAGCGACTTTTAAGATGCAATTATTTAGATTTTTGTCATTTTCGGGTTTGTTAGACATTTTCCGTGTTTATGTATTGTATGTTTTTCCGCGTTGTATTTTATGTTCCATATTGTATTTTATGTTGACACTGTGACGATGTCTGACGACAATGGGTACAGCCAGACTGTGCCATGTAATATCAAATCTCACTAAATTCGTCGTTTTCAATCTGTGCCTGTCCTACAGGGCTAGCCGCAGAAAAGTGCCAGGCTGTCCAGGCTCTATAGATGCAGTGGCTTTGTTTACTACGAGAGCTAACACTGTGGCTTTGTTTACCACATGGACTAATTAATGCAGTGGCCTTGTTTACACATGAATACTGTGGAGGACAGTACCATATCTGAAGTAACAAGTCTTTAGATTTGTAGGGTCTAGATTTTCACTGGCCCTAGTGGAGTGTCACAATGGCTGAAAACAGTGCAGTGTTCATGCCATAAGGCGCATGTAATTGACAAAATACACGCAGATAATTTTTATCAGTTCACAAAATGATTTTCCAACAAGGTAAATTCTAACTGGCAAGATTATACAATGTATATTGACGGTCTCAGACTCTAAGTAATTAATTCAATATTGAAGGATCATGACAATGCACTCTATTATAATTTCAATGATTGCAATACATATATATTTGTGACAATAATCAAATTTACTCGTATGTATTATGACGATATGTTTTTATTGAAACTGAAGACGAAAGTCTGACTGGAATATTAAACAATGGGGTATTGATGCTATGTAATGTGCTTTTCCAAAGAGAAATTACTTACAATATTCTATTATATAACATTAGAAGCTATGAACCAGTCTAGTTTTGTATATGCTTATAAAGGGAAGATAGTGAATACGGGATAGAATGAAAAACGTTCCAACCACAGACACTTGTTTAGAAAAAATACCCCGGTACTTTTCTATATGCATTGATAGTGGTAAGAGCGACCATGGTGGGTGGGATAATAATATAAAACATAAAATAATGAAGATGAAATCGACGAAAAATCGTAAAATCATGAAATCGTGAAGAAAAATCGTGAAATCGCGAAATTGTGAAATGTTTAAGAAAAAACGGGAAATATTGAAATCGTGACATTTTTGTATTTTGAAAGGAATATTTACTCGGTTATTCACACGTCTCGGTCGAACAAAACATTTTCATGACTTCAGAATAACTGGCCTTCAAAATTCGCTAGATATAATACGTCGCGTGTTAGTAAATGAGCAAATAAAAGCATCGTTTCCTTTAATGAAAAAATATATACTAAGTTTTTTAATCTTTTCTATGATACAGGTATTGTACCAGAATTATGGACCATTGCTATTATTAACCCCATACACAAAAATAAGGGGGATATAACTAAACATGAAAACTATCGACCAATAACATTGTTAGGCTGTTTAGGAAAGGTTTCACCTGTATTTTAAATAAAAGAATAACATACTATGTTGAATCTAATAATATAATTGATAATACACAAGCGGGCTTCATAGTTATTTTGCTTTTTTATCGATTTGAAACAGGCATTTGATACTGTCTGGAGAAATGGTCTATGGGAGAAATTAGTGAATTCGAACATAAATGGAAAATGTCTACAAGTCTAAAAAAAATATGTATAGTAATATAAAATCTTGCGTCAAAGTAAATTCAGACTTTTTAAAGTTTTTCTCGTGTAATATGAGCGTACGTCAAGGAGAAACTTATCACTGTTGTTGTTTTCTTTATTTTTATACGACTTGGAATCTTTTTTCAAAACGACAGTAATGTACAAGGGATAATAATGGAAAATGAACGGAACACAAACGAACTATTTAATCTATTAAAAATATTTATTCTGCTCTATGCAGACGATACAGTTATTATTGCTGAAACAGCTAACGATCTGCAACAAGCATTAAATACATATGAACAATACTGTGTAATTTGGAAACTGAAAGTAAATACCTCAAAAACAAAAAAAATAGTAGTTGTTTTTCAAAAGGAAGACAACCCGTGTATAATTTCACATTTAAAGATGAACCTATTGAGGTAGTAAAGGAGTATAAATATCTTGGTATATATTTTGAAACTAGTGTCTCCTTTTTAAAATGTAAAAAACTTATAGCTAACCAAGATACCAGAGCAATATATAGTCTTATAAAAAGATTTCAAATCGTCTTAACCTTCCAATTCATCTACAAATCGAGTTATTTAATAAAACCATCAAACCAATTTTACTCTATGGAGCAGACATTTGGGGATTTGGCAATCTAGATATATTAGAACGTGTACAATTACAATTTTTAAAACATGTATAAAAGTTAAAGAGATCAACTCCTAATAATTTCGTTTACGGTGAAACTGGTTGTATGCCTTTGTCACTTGATATCGAAGAAAGAGTTATATCGATTTGGTCGAAACTTTGCACAAATGACGGAATTACCAATAAAATATTTACGCTTGTCTATAAACATACACTACTTTCTACAGCTGGACTAAATGATGCCACATTTAAAAAGAAATTTCCATGGATGTTTAATGTTAAATCTATTTTGATAGAATGCGGTTTTGGAAATGTGTGGTATAACAATAGACTCACAAATTTTAAATGGCTAAGACTTGCTGTAAAACAAAATTTAAAAGACCTTTTTCTGAATGACTGGTATTCCAAAATTGATAATTCAAGTAACAGTATGTTTTACAGAGTATTCAAAAGGACATTTGGTACTTAGCCCTTTTTAACAGACTTAGAAAGTCCACTTCTGTACTATTTTATTAAATTTAGAACCAGAAACCATCGATTACCACCAGAAACAGAAATCTGGCTAGGAACACCAATACATCAAAGATTATGTAACTCATTTCAAGATAAGATTGGTGACGAGTTCCATTATTTATTTGAATGTTCTCAATTTAATTATGAAAGAAAATTTTTGAAACCTATTTATTACCGTCGACCACATATGTTTAAACTGGTAAATCTAATGTGCACAACAAATAAGTTAGAATTAAAATGGTTATGTAAATTTGTGAAGTGTATAATCCAAAAATTGAGAATGTAACTCTTTTATCTGCGAAGATAAAACTAACAACAATAACACTTTTATAAAAATCTTTCAACCATTACTGTAATTAACTGTACACTTATCATTATGTTTGTTAACAAATATGTTTTGTATATTATACTGAATCAATGAATGATTACTTTATAATTACCTGGTAAATAAACAAACAAACAAATAAATAAACAATAATGTTTACATTTTCAGCTTCACTTTATTCACAAAATCGGCAATTACATGCCTAAGGTGAATTTTATGTTATAATAACAAACATGTATATATAAATATGTACATATATACACAGAACAGTGGAAATATAACATTTGATAATTGCAGCACATGGCATAATACTGATTATATATACATGTCACAATACAAACAAAAGAAACGTAATTGGTATACCGTTGAGCTGTCTACGAAATTACATGATTGATTAAAGGCTCGTATACAATATACATTTTCTCACTAAATACTGTACGCAAATTTAAATAAACTTCTTTCGTATTTTTTATGACTCTCCGATGTCCATATTGGAAATAATCTTTCTTCTCTTCTCGTGTAATGAATCTCAATCCAATGTTAGTAAGATATTGTTCATCAATGCCAACGAGTCTCAATACATACATGTTTCATAGCAATTATATATATACATTTGATGACATAAGGCATGGTTTAATTTACAGAAAAGCCCATGATGTTAGTTTTTGTGATGTTTTGATGATACAATACTATAGAGGCAAAGTAAAAATTTAGATAATTATACCACTTTGATCAATTTCTACTCAGGTTAGCATAAAAATGAATTTTGCCAAATCATTGACAAGTTTTGTTGTTCGGTACGAAGTTATTACCATTTTTCAACATTCGTTCATTTTTCATTTTTTCTGCATACCGAACAGCTTACATTAACCTTCCGCCTACGACCATAGTTCCAATTTTTCAATGGCATAATTTCAAATTCAAATATTACGTGCATATAAGTCAAAATCAGATGGCTATGCAATACCGTAAACGAGCAATACAAAACAGTCGTAGAAAAACTAAAGAATCCTCTCCCTCGGATTACAATAATATTGAACTCATGGACGATGCTATGCTAACTGGGTGTCAACCAGATATTTAAAAAAGTGGTTCATCGGGAAATTGTAATCGATTGATTTAATGCTTATAACGTGTAACTTTTTCTTCGAGCATGTCTTCATGTATGAGATATTACATTCTGCATAAGTAGAGGCAGGTAATGTATACCATATATATAATATCATGCTAATTGCTGAACTACTTTTGGTGATCAGATGGGAATCATAAATCAAAGTACTGAAAGTACATGGAACAGGAACAACGTTAACAAATGCACAGCGGGTGGTGAAAAGCATAAAAATGCATATGCGATCTATCGTTCGGATTCAAAAACTCACCCTGCAAAGAGATTCAACTTTTGACTGCTTTGTAGTACTGAACAACAGCAGAACCTTCAGATCTTTGATTATTGATGTTACAGTCATAAGGTTTGTGAATTTCTGTATTGTGAACCATGTGTAGTAATTCTTCTTTAATATATTTTGACCTCAGATTGGAAAAATTAGAGCAAATTAATAAAAAGTGAAATTCGTTTTCTATCATTTTTGAATTACAATATATACATATTCTGTCGTTTCTATGAATATTTAGATAGCGTCCACGTTCTACGGTTGTTATGAGTTGATGAACCAAATTTTGTAAGAGCAGTTCTGAATTCAGAATCTTTGATTTTGTCGAGATAGCACTTGAAAGTGAACGAGCGTTTAAATAAACAATAAGTATCTAGGCGTGACAGTTATTGATTGAAAAATACCAGCTTTGATATCAAGTATCAAGTACTAGTATTCGTTGTTCAATAGTTTTATAGTTGATTGTTCCACATATTTGTTCTAAAACATTTTTAGCTCACCTGAGCACAATGTGCTCAAGGTGAGCTTTTGTGATCACTTAGCGTCCGTCGTTCGTCTTGAAGTGGCGTCCATATTTACTTGAAACAACCCCTCCTCCTACACCGCTATGCCGATTGCAACCAAACTTTGCTGGAATGATCCTTTGATAGTCCCCTTTCAAAGTTGTTCAAAAAATTAAAACTCTGGTTGCTTTCGCAAAGCTTAAAAATCTTCTTGTTCAAAACCACAGGGCCTAGAGCTGAGATATTTGGTATGTAGCATTGTCTAATGGAGCTCTACGAAGTTTGTTCAAATTATTTCCTGTGGTCAATTGACTCCGCCCAGGGGCTAACTTGATTTTACATGGACTTACATAGGGAATTAAAAAAAATTCTTGTCAAAAACTACAATGCCTAGAGCTTTGATATTTGATTTCTAGCATTGTCTAGTGGACCTCTACCAACTTTGATTGAATTATTACCGTAGGATCAAACTTGGCCCGCCCCGGGGTCACTTAATTTATATAGACTTATATAGGAAAATTTAAAAAATCATCTTCTCCGAAACCACAAGTCCTAGAGCTTAGATATCTTGTATGTTGCATTGTCTAGTAGTCCTCTACCAAGTTACTTCAGATTATGGACCCAGGGTCAAAATTGGCCCCGTCCCAGGGTTTATTCTATTTGATAAAGGAAAATTTGAAAAATTATTCTTATCTTGAATAGTATACTTTCTTGGTTGATTGTTACTTTTTTATCCATATTTATGATTTTACTAAGCTGTTTGTATTTTTCTATGCCTACTTCTATTTGTTGAAATATGTCAAAATTATTTCTATCAAATAATTTTGAGTCACGTGGCGGAATATAATTATGTACAGCATAAATATACATCAGTATCAAAATGGAAAACTGCTTTACTTATTTTAACCAAATAGTTCCACACTGATTTTTGTCCACAATGCGTATTTTATCATTTAAACTAGATTCATAATAAATTTGAAATTCCACCTGAGTAGCGTCATTTTCGAGTGTTTGGCGACTTATTGCCGAAGAAATAATGTACACAATAATCTTGAATATTTAGATTATAATGTGTTTTGGATGATAACCAACTTTCTGTTAATATTATAATATCATGATTTTTAACTATGTTTATCAAGTCTGGATAAGATATTTTCTAGACGAATAATACGTATGAGTGTGAATAGTGTAGTGTCTATTACTAGTTTGGCTAATCCTGGCCATTTGATTGGCTAATGGTGATGACTGAATCTATCAATAGTTTCCTTTTTCTTTCTCACTCCTGAACACTTCATTTAGGTTTCTTCTTGCATCACGCCATTCTTTGGGTAATTGTACGCCTGAACCATGATTGATTTGTTTTTCAATTCATTCTTATATGTGAATGAAGCTTTTTGGACTACTTCTCGTTGAGAATAATAGTGGAATGTCACTATGATTGGTCTGAGTTTTTTTTAATTCTGTTTGGATTTCCTAGTCTATGTGCCCGATCAAAAGTATTGAATAAAATGCATGATTCAAATAAATAATACTTGACAGTGCTTCTTATCCCTGCAGACACAACTGAAATTTCACCATTTTAGTTCTAAATAAAATTAGAAATGTGTCTGGAGGACACGAATGCCTCCCCGAGAGAAAAGTTTACATTTTAAGTGAAATCGAACTTGACCTGTATCTTATTATTATATTCCTTCATGTAAAATATGAAACCAATTCTTGAAACATGTCTTGAGATTTCGGTCGGAAACCAAAATTTGAACACACAGACGCACAGACGGACAGGGGGAATACTTTATGCTCTTCCACCATTTCGAATAGCAGAGCATAAAAAATCTGTCAGAACCAAACAGCGGGTGTTACCTTCTTCTTTTTGTGCATAAAATTCATTTGTAGTTGGGGCTACGTCCCTAAACATAGAACTGAATTTCTTTTGCATTATTTACGTATATATCTTGTATATCGCACTCAACAGTATTACAATAAAAAAATAAAAGTCTGTCTCGTAATAATAAAGGCAGAAGCCATGTTTTCTTATCTTTAGGAAAGCCCATGGATCATATGCCTTGATTATTACTTAAGAAAATAATGTTTATAGAAATAAATAATTGAAAAGTGTACATAACAAAACATTTTTGCTACAGTTTTAAATGAGATAAAAAATCTGATATTAGGATCACCATAAAATTGTAATAACAACCAAAAGGCTCTATTCCTATCCCAGCTGCTATATGCAAAGGTGACACACTTTCTTCCGCATCAACCTGATGGGACTAGCTCCATTTTCCAGCAATATTCTTGATTTTACTGAAATTATAGTACTGTCATGAAGGACATTCTGCACACTACACCAAATCATTACACCTGCGTTTTTAGGAAATGGGACCCTGGTAAGAGAAGAATAACATTAGATAGTTAGATAGGCAACTTTGGTCAGTTTGGAAATATTCTTTTAAATAACAAAATATTAGCCTATTTTCCAAGCGGAAGTCAGATATAGTTATAAATTACACAATTAAACAAAATAGACATCAGGAGTTTGAACATTTTGGTATTAAGACAGTATTCAAACCGTTCTTCGGAGTCCAATGTTTGTCTTCAGATTTTGAAAATTACTCTGACATTGGTACTCTAAATTGTATGAATTATAATGATAAAGGGTCAATTCATACATCGTGTACACAAAGCAGAGGTGTCATGACAATGGATATAATTACATCCAATGTAACATCGACATCATGTATAGTAAACGTAAACAAGACAGAAGTGAGATTTGTAACGTGCTATAAAACAACAATATGTTGTTGGACGTTGCATAGTTTAATAAACTTTCAGTTTTACTTGTTTTTACCAGGACAAGGAGCGTAACAGAACATGAATACAAAATCCAAATGCATGTTTCTGACAGCATTTGATATTGATTCTAAGATCTAATGATAGTCACATAGGAAGATTAAGTAATAATGCGCTAGATTCGATTTTATCACACAGTCGAGTAAAACCTTGTTGCACAGGAACCTGATATTGTATCCATATAACAACAATAGCCCCCCAAACTACAAACAAACAACAATCCGAGTCTCCCTCATAGACCGCTGTATATAAAATTATAATATAAAAACAGTTACACAAGAAGTTACTGCCCACCCACTATAATATTGGATATTTTCACGATAAAGCACAGCAGCTGCGATGGCTTCATTGACGACCTAACGGCTAACGGACACGTAAGTAATCAGATTGCAATCGAGAAAAGTCTTTAACAAATTCACACACAGAAGAAATCGCGTATTGTCATGCAGTTTCTTGTCGATTCATTTTTGACGGCCACACCATTCTGTCACGTCACAGCAAAGCTGGAATTCCCAGTTCAGAAGTGAATACTATTTCAATGTAATAATTTCATAGGTGAGTAAAGATCATTGGTATCACGCCAGTACACAACGAGTGTAATTTATCCTTCGGCAAAAATTGTGTGAGGAACTTCCGTCCTCGTTGTGAGCATCCATATTGTTTGTCGACAAAGTAAGTATTTTCAAAATTATGAAGAATACAGGCCTTTGCTTAAAAATATCGAAATGCAGTTAGCTAGCTTAGGGTTAGCTAGGGTTTCCCCAGTACGAACGTGTAAATATATTTCCTATTGGTGGACAATTTGATGGTAAAACCGTACGACGCAGTCGCTCAGGGTGGCTTGAAAACGGGAATGAACTTCTCGCCTGACCAAATAAAACATTTAATACGTCAATCCTGGTCATTAACTTTTACATGTGTGTACTCGGAAAACCCATAGCTAGCTAATTGCATTTCGATATTTTACACTAAGGCCTACCTACTCACGAAAATCCTAGCAAATAAGTAATATTAATTTGGAAGGGGGCATTTTTTCCTTATTGTTATATAGTATAATATCCATGCCTATATACCAAGTGCTAAAATTCTGGGTCGAAACACTTTTTATTTTCAACATTGTGGCCTAGTTTTTGGAAATATTTTTACTGGTACAGTTATTTTTTTCAATCTCGTTTACTTCAAGTTGTATAGAACAAAGTTTCATTGAATTTGTAAATAAGTATATAAGGCAAATATACAATAATTCACATTGGACAATGTACATAGATATGCAACAACAACAACAAAAAAATTACTATAAGTGAAGATAAACAGAGTTGTTAAACCTTATTTGTCAATGATTTTTTAAAACTTTATGCCTTCTTTTGTTTATAATTATTATAAAAAAATATGCTTTGATACAGTGCTTACGTAAGTTAGCATAGACACATTGTAAATCAACATTAATGGGTAAAAGTACAGTACTTAAAACATTTGCTCTCCCAAAACTCATATACCTTCTTACTGTCTTACCTAAACCACCTGCAAAAACAATTAATTACATACAGTCGTTAATATTTATTTTTTTATGAGTTGGAAAGCCCGACAAGATAAAGAGACAAACATTACCGTATGAAAATGGCGGATTAAAATTAACAGAATTAAACTCATTCATAAATGCGATAAAATGTAGTTGGGTTAAACGCTATATAAATGAACAAAATAAAAGCAAATGGAAAATATTCTTTGATATCAAATTGACAAAATATGGACAACAACTATTATTTGATAGCAATTTAAAACAAACTGATAGCAAAATTACAGACTCTGAATTTCTAAACGAAATCATTGAAGTATGGTTTCTTATCAGATCTAGATTTGGAAAAATAAACATTACCAAAATACAACCATGCAAAATGATTTTATGGAATAATTCCGAACTTAAAATAAACTCAATAATCTTCTTCTATAAAACATGGTATGATAAGGAAATAAAACTTTTAGGGCAATTATATGATTATAGATGATTATATTATTAGAGCAAATACGATTTCTTTATGAAATTCCATGTACAGACTTTTTAAAATACTCCGCATACCCATACCTATTCGAGAAAACCAAAAGTCAGATTCAATAAATTACAATAACAGTAATGATTCACTTCTTGAACGAATAGCCAATAAAAAGAAAAGAAATAAATTCTTATATGATATACAAATTGAAAACAATGATCAATTACATACTGAAACAAAATGGATCAATGGTGACATAAATTGGAAAAAAATCTATGTTCAACCGATAATATCAATAACCGACGTCACCTTAAGAAACTTCCAATATAATATTATCTCTAGAACTATTGCAACCAATAAATATCTCCTTAAATGTAAATTAGTCAATTCAAGCCTATATGTATTTTGCAACAGTTACGTTAAAAACAATAGAACATCTTTTTTATGAATGTCATCACTTACTAATCTTCTGGAATCAAATAAATTCTTATTTTGAAAGCAAAAACATGAATTTCAAAATAAATAAACCAAACACTTTAATTGGAGATGTAAACATAAAACTAAACAAAAAACAAACAAACAAATAAACTTCATACTGATAGTAGCAAAACAATTTATTTATAAAATACGGTGTAAGCCGATGTTACCACAATATAACATATTTAAACTTTTAATTGAATACCGAAAAACACATTGCCTTAAAGAATAACAAATAAGATACATTGAAGAAAGAAATAAATGAAAAAAGTTAGCATAGAAGGACATTGGTAAAATGAAACTCGTCTTCCAGATCGTTTCTTGTACACATTTTACAATATAGATATATTATAATGAGGTGTATTTGTTCTTAAATAACATCCTGTATGAATGATAAAAGTGAGGTCGGCAAGTCGTAATCTACAAAAAATAGAATCAATATTTTCTTGGTAAGTCATTTATTAGAATAAATGATCTTCATTATTGAAATTTAAGGTTTAACTGTATTTTTAAGTACTACTATGTATGTATGTACTTGAATACGGAATATTGTACTTGTTGGTTTTTCTTGTATTTAGTGATTTATTTATGATACATGTCATTTGTTTATACTTATGCGTAGCTTGTTGATAATTTATTATCAATATTGATAATGGAAATAAAATTTAATAAATACTAAGTTGGTCACTACTTAAGTACATCAAATTGATTCTTGATCTTTGTTATTTTCGGGTCAAATTACTATATATTTATAATTATGTTATCTATTTCAACTGTATATTTATCCTAGTACATATCAGAAATAATATTCACTTGAAACCGTGTCAGTGATCGTCGATTACACAATATACTCGAAAAATACCCAAAGAATAACTTATATTTCAATGGGTTTAACGCTGCTTTACAACGTTTACCTGGACTGTATTTAAGTATAGCATTTTTGTAGTTTGGTATGTATTTCCATTCCCCCCCCCAAAATCCACATGAGGTCTAATCTCTTAATTGTTTTATTGCCCCTAATGGGATTAATCCTGTCTTTTCACGGTCAGTTAAGTGTCTGTTGACTTGACACCTAGTCATGCATATAAGAGGGTTTTATTGATCTTAATTGATAATTAGTTTATGGATAACTTCCTGTTGTTTTTATCAGCATTTTATGTAATTAATGAATGTTATCCTCTAATATTACCAGATTGTGTAAGAACAGACTTAGATATATACTAGAATATAACAGTTATAATATACTGTCACTACTATTTTATTCCTGCCAATGTTTTCTTCTTTATACATTAAAAATGCAACTGAACGCTTCTTCTATTTCTAAATGATATCATTCTATTTCTATATGGAATTATTTTTTACAAGATTCTTTAAAATAACTTGCAAAGAAATTATGTTTATACCTGTTTAACAGGTAAAAGTGTTAAAATATGTTTGTAGTAATTTCACAAAATGGACTGTTTTATTTATTTATCAAAATCATCGGTTTGCAGCAAAGAGCATTTATTTGAGTAATTAATTTCTTTAATAATATTATTCTTAATATTTTGCATTTAATATACACATACTTCTTGTTTTAAAAAAAGATCATTTATTTTATTGATTAAACATTTCAATCAATTTAAGTATCTAAACAGTAGCTATATATTAGCCATATATAGTAACTGATTATGTAATTAGAAGCTAGTCTATCAATGACACTGTCTGTTTTATTGCCCCCCCCCCCCCCTACTGTGGAATATACAGTACTGCTGGGTCTTAGTCACATGCCTCGCATTCCTGGTTCAAAGTCTTTAAGTTGACCAATATATTGTTATAAAATGTAACGTTCCAGAATATTTTACGTAAATTAACAATTTTAGTTTTATTATGAAATCAAGTAAGTCTAATGGCTGTAGAAAGTTCTTTCATTGCATGTAACATAGCTTGACCACCAGGAGTTAGCACATTATGAGTTGTCTGTGTTGCAATCAATTCTTCTAGGCTTGTATTGATCGTATCAGCAAGTAGTCGAGCTCTCGTCCAAAATCCAGCTTTAGTATGGAAAACGACAAGGCCTGTAAATAGCAGTGTTAATGTTAAACTCAATGTCACTACTTATCTAACGTAAATCATCTGTTATGTTAACAAATTTAACCTATATATTAACGCCACTGAATGATTAAAGTGAGAAAAACTATCCCAGAATATAATAATGTATTACAATGGTGGAAATTCTACATAATTATTACGATAACGATCAAGGACTTATATACACATATGGGTATATAAGTTCTTGGAACGACATACCGAGAAAACAATATTTATTTTTGACTCTTCCCTTCCACTCCACTATATCAACATTATTTTCATTATACAAAAAACACAAATCACTTTGATGTGAGTTCATTTGTGCTTATTGGAAAAGGGTACAACACTGCTATATGTGAAAATGTCATTTATTTACTAAATGACGGAGAAATTTTGAAATATTCAATACATCTACATACAGTGTGACAAAGCAAATTGTTTAATTTGCATTAATTTAACACATAACATAAATGATATTACAAATTACCATAACACAAGTTTGGGGTACACACTACGGCCCACACATAATTGAAATATGAGATAACAATACTTATTTAGGTATTGAAGGGTATCTTTGAGAAACGTACCTGTTGCCACATAGCCTGCATGGAAACTCTTATCATAGTCTCGCTTCTCTAAACGAATCGATGACATGAATTTAGCACCAGTGAGCTTTCTGTGATCAGAGAACAATCCGTGAACCATTTCTGCCACGTACAATGTTGTATGGATGTACTCGTGAACTATCTGTTCAGCATAGAATGGAATTGTCCACTCTCCTGTGGCACTAGGATCGAACCATATGATACCAATTGCTGAATACTTTGATCTACTGATGTGTGCCCTGTCTTGACCTTTATAGAACGCTATACAACCTACCATCTGATTGATAGCTTTATGTAGATCTGGCATAGTTTCTTTTATCAGTTCAAGCGCCGCATCTGTTTTCCTTGTGATTTCCCTGCGTTCTTTGACGTTAAACATATGCTTCTCTGAATTGTTCGCTGTAACATCATCACTAAATCCACCGTAATGTACCATACTAACAAGGATGTCCATATCATAAAAACTATAAGTGATTTTTCTTTCTACTATCGGTATCTTTACAGCTTGAATATTCTCTAGCGCGTCATAAAATGCTGATTTTTGAATTCGAGATGGCACCTCTCTGCCGGTTAACCCCAACAAAGCCAATTTCTGATTCATGAATGCCACCTCGTACACGAACGGCCAGAACAATCTCTGAAATGCATTCGTTGTACTAATTCCCGAAACCACGTCATTCACGGGCAACTTCGAGAAAACAAGAGAGAATTCCTCACGTTTTACTGTATCGTCAGAGAAAGGCTTGATACGACAGATCCAATGTTTGAAGAATACGTCCTCTTCAATTGGAAAGTACAATCTTAGTGCATTAGCCACTGTTATCCACTTTTGTTCCAGGTGATCATCAGTAATGTTATCTGAACAACCTTGTAGTAAATAAAGCATTTCATTTTTTCCTGTTGTTGGTGCATGTTGGACGCTTCTTTTGTTTATTCTGGATTCTTCGAATGTTATTGTGTCTGCTATTTTCTTACTTAGTCTGTTCATAGGTTCAAAACTCATACTTCGTTTTTGGCGGGAAACAGTATTGTAGTTATGTAGTTATGTGGAACGGTTCACTTTGGTCACATATATTGTTGTTATCGTGCCCAACGGGTTTTAATTAGGGATTATCATTTTCCACACACAAATATGCAGATCTTTGTTAGACTGTGCAGGACGGGCCAAGTCGAAAAAGTATCTCGTAGTCACAGTCTAAATTCTCTAATTAGTACTAGTAGGACTAGACAAGAAAGCATACAAAAATCTACAGATACATCAAATGTAACACGGACATCGTGGATAACACACGTAAACAAGATTGTTTTTGATTTGTAACGTGTTAGAAAAAAATAGTAGATCTATGTATAAATACAACATCTAAATGCATTTTTCTGATATCATTCAATATTGACTGTAAGGTCTAATAAATGTCACATAGAAAGATTACGTAATATTACGCTAGATTCGATTTTTTCACACATTCGAGTAAAATCTTGTTGTTGTCCACCATATTGAATTTCGCGCGTCAAAGTTACGAACGACTATTAGTATTACTGCATCGTTGTCGGTCATAACATCTACACATTCTACTTTGCAGTCAGACTAAAATAATGTATCGTTATTTAGAAGTTGATATGTTAATTAAATGAATACAGTTGTTTAATTTTTAGAAGTCTAAAGAATTCTCAGAATAAACAATTATCAATGAATTAGAAATGAAATTGTCGATTTGATGTCGAAATTTATGTAGAAGCAAAAAAATGCATTATTATGTCAGTACTGGCTCTAAAAACATTTTTTTAAAGAGATGTTTCCTTCAATGGGAATGTTTTGTTTTTATCATAAGATTATGTCTTCCGGATCATTTAATGTATTTGTTTTGTTTCAAATCATATAGTGAACATGATAAAACTAAAATGAAAAAAATGTTTCCAATATGCGCTAATTATGATAAGTCATACTTTAATAATTAATTATCAGTTTTTAGTGTTTTATTTTAGGTTTTCAGTATTGTGGTAATTAATTATTCCAGTGACATGTAATTATGTTTTCTTCATTAATTTACAATGAATATTTAACATAATTATTGATACATGTATGTGTACTATCAAATTGATTTCAATGTGATAATTATATTCCAATGTTCAACTATGATATGTAATTGAATTATTATCAATGCTCAGTGCTCATCTTTCAAGTTTGGCTCTTTATGTCATGTCACCAATACAAGCTAGGACCAGAATGGAAAAAAGCGCTAGCGCTTTTTTGTGTTATCCTTGGTATTGGAAGCATGTCATGGTTTGATTTTGTCTTCCTTAATTTCTATCTTAATATTTTTGTTATTTTAATTGATATGTTACTTGTTTTATCTGTCTATTGTAAACCTTGCTTCGTATGCCGAAATAAATATATCTAAATCATCTATCTAAAGTATCTTTATTTGTAAAAATAGCCATAAAATTGAAAAAATTATTGACAAATAACATTTAACAACTCTCATCATCTTCACTTATAATAATTTGATATTTTTTCTTTTGTAGTTGTATATCCTGGTACAATCAGAATCACAACCATATACATACAGTTGTAGCCTATATGTTACGCTGTTCCAGCCATCGGTAGCTCAAACAATGATTGCATTAAACAGTTGTCAATAAAGAAAAAAAACGTTCCTTAGTGTCCAAAGCAATTATATAATTGTTTGAGCTACCGATGGCTGGAACAGCGTGAACATAAAACTGCATGCACATGATCGTGATATTGTAAAAGAATTTAATGAACCTCAAACAACTGCCATATACAATATATAGTATTTTGTTGTAATTGTAATAGATGGCAAACAACTGTCACTATGAAAAGTCTGTTTCCAATGACAGCTCAACAAACCTCACATTTTCAATGGAATAGTAGCAGTTGAGGGGCGGAGCTTATATAGTATCAAAAGTGTTCGTTGAAAGGACCACCAGCGGACGATAAACCTCGAAAACGTCGTTTGTTTGGCAGTTGTTTGAGGCTTTAGTCGCAATTACTACAATCATTTATTTGTTTCAATGATATTTCAGAAAAAAACAACACCCAAACAAGTTCGTTATTATGATATGCTACAACCCGATTGTTAGATAATAAACCACAAGCCTATGCCATACACAGATATTAAAGCGGCTATCGGATTTTTTTCTTTTTTATGGTTTCGAACACAGTGGTTGACAATTATTTGCTATACCATCTGGTGGTCACACTAGTCACAATATTGCCTATTTCATGCTTTTGTTTCATGTCACTGCCTGTCAGTAAACGGTATAAGCCTGTCCCTTTTATGGAAAAGAACCCAGCAAGATTCAGACTAGGTTCATTTACATAAAATGACCAACTTATACCGTATATTGGCGGCGACATAGAACGATATTTCAGTGTTATACAGCGGTTGGTACTGTAACCAGTTTTTCTAGGCTGTATACCCAGTACTTACCATTCCACAAGGAGCCAGCAATTTCTCCACATATGGAGGAAAATTGACCCTTTTGTCAAATTTTCATAGAAGGGTTAATTTATACCTGACACGACTGGGATTCTAATCCGGTTCGCCAGGTAACAAGTCATTTGCAGGTAAGATGCTTATCAGTAAATATATACAATAACAATATATCTTGCAAAATATTTTAATGCTTTGGAATGTCTTGAGAGTACATGTAGTTGTTGAGTAATTAAGTTAACAAATATATTATTATAAAATTTTACGTTCCAGAATATCTTACGTAAATTAACAATGTCAGTTTTATTATGAAATCAAGTAAGTCTTATGGCTGTTGAAAATTCTTTCATTGCAAGTAACATAGCTTGACCAGCAGGAGTTAACAGATTATGATCTGTCTGTGTTGTAATCAGTTCCTCTAGGGTTGTATTAATCGTCTCAGCAAGTAGTCGAGCTCTCGTCCAAAACCCAGCTTTAGCATGGAAAGCGACAAGACCTGTAATATTAACGTTGCAGTGTTGATGTTAAACTCAATGTCACTACTTATTTAACATTATATCACCTTTTATGTGAATATCTGTGACCTAGATAAACGCCAGTCAATGATTAATACTCACTATTAATTCAAAAGTGAGTAAAAACCTAACCTATAAATATAATTTAATAATGTATTACAATGGTGGGTATTCTACATATTATAAGTACGATCAAATACTTATATACACATTTGGGTATATCTAAGTCCTTGGTACGACACCACGAGATACAATAAAACCTCGTTATCTCGAACGTCATCGGAACGGACTAAATGCTCGAGATAAACCTGGTGCTAGTAATAAACGGGTTTTTGTCCACTGAATGAACAAGAGGGCCATGATGGCCCTATAAATGCTCACCAGGAAAAAAGGTCATTTGGAGACGAACATTGTTAAAATAGTTCTACACGAGTCCAAGTAAAATCAAGTGACCCTAAGGTCAGGGCCAATTTTTACCCTAGGGCCATAATATAAACAAATTTGGAAGAGGTCTGCTAGACAATACTACATACAAAATATCTTAACTCTAGGCCTTGTGGTTTCGGAAAAGATTTTTTAAATTTTCCTACATAAGCCTATATAAATCAAGTGATCCCCGGGGCGGGGCCAATTTTGACCCTAAAGCAATAATTTGAACAAACTTGGTAGAGGTCCACTAGACAATGCTACATACCAAATATCTTAGCTCTAGGCCTTGTGGTTAAGGAGAAGAAGATTTTTCAAAATTTCCTATATAAAATAGAATAAACCCCAGGGCAGGGCCAATTTTGACCCCGGGGCCAAAATTTGAACAGACTTGGTAGAGGTCCACTAGACTATGCTACACACCAAATATCAAAGCTCTAGGCATTGTAGTTTTTGACAAGAAGATTTTTTAAATTTCCTATATAAGTCTATGTAAAATCAAGTTACCCCCGGGGCGGAGCCAATTTTGACCCCAGCTAGAGGAATAATTTGAACAAACTTTGTAGAGTTCCATTAGACAATGCTACATACCAAATATATCAGCTCTAGGCCCTGTGGTTTCGGACAAGAAGATTTTTTAAGTTTTTTCTATTTGTTGCCATAGCAACCAGAGTTGTTTAAGAAATTTAATTTTTTGAACAACTTTGAAAGGGGACCACCCAAGGATCATTTCAGCAAAGTTTGGTTGCAATCGGAATAGTGGTGTAGGAGGAGATGTTGTTTTAAGTAAATATTGACGCCGCTTCACGACGAACGACGCACGATGGACGCAGGGCGATCACAAAAGCTCACCCTGAGCACATTCGTGCTCTGGTGAGCTAAAAATAACTGTGTATCATGCGCGTTAATGGGCGTATTTACAGTAATAATACGAAATGCTTACGCAAAATGTACACCATGATTTATAAGATGAAAATACATGTTCGCTGAATGTATAAAATATGCATAGTTTGTTAAAATAAGTTATCTATCCATAAAACGTTTCGTGTTTTCATTTGTGCAATATAATGTCTTATTGACATGCGGTGAAACGTAATAGTTGCACAACGTGAAAGTTACTTATGTAGTGTACGTCTGAAGGTAACGCATCGGAAAATAGTAATAAGTCTAGTGGTCATAATATTGATGCTCGTAATAACGAAGTTTTACTGTAACAATATTTATGTATGTAATAAGGGTATCTTTGAGACACATACCTGTTGACACATAGCATGCATGGAAACTCTTATCATAGTCTCGCTTCTCTAAACGAATCGATGACATGACTTTAGCACCAGGGAGCTTTCTGTGATCAGAGAATAATCCGTGAACCATTTCTGCCACGTACAATGATGTATGGATGTACTCGTGAACTATCTGTTCAGCATAGAATGGAATTGTCCACTCTTCTGTTGCACTAGGATCGAACCATATGATACCAATTGCTGAATTCATTGATCCACTGATATGTGCTCTGTCTTGAGCTTGATAAAACGCTATACAACCTACCATCTGATTGATAGCTTTATGTAGATCTGGCATAGTTTCTTTTATCAGTTCAAGCGCCGCGTCTGTTTTCCTTGTGATTTCCCTGCGTTCTTTGACGTTAAACATATGCTTCTCTGAATTGTTCGATGTAACCTCGTTACTAAAACCATCATAATGTACCATGCTACCAAGGATGTCCATATCATAAAAACTATAAGTGATTTTTCTTTCTACTATCGGTATCTTTACAGCTTGAATATTCTCTAGCGCATCATAAAATGCTGATTTTTGAATTCGAGATGGCACCTCTCTGCCGGTTAACCCCAACAAAGCCAATTTCTGATTCATGAATGAAACCTCGTAGACGAACGGCCAAAACAATCTCTGAAATGCATTCGTTGTACTAATTCCCGAAACCACGTCATTCACGGGCAACTTCGAAAAAACATGAGAGAATTCCTCACGTTTTACTGTGTCGTCAGAGAAAGGCTTGATACGACTGGTCCAATGTTTGAAGAATACGTCCTCTTCAATTGGAAAGTACAATCTTAGTGCATTAGCCACTGTTATCCACTTTTGTTCCAGGTGATCATCAGTAATGTTATCTGAACAACCTTGTAGTAAATAAAGCATTTCATTTTTTCTTGTTGTTGGTGCATGTCGGACGCTTCTTTTGTTTATTCTGGATTCTTCGAATGTTATTGTGTCTGCTATTTTCTTACTTAGTCTGTTCTTAGATCCAAAACCCATACTTCGTTTTTGGCGGAAAACAGTATTGTAGTAATGAGTTTCTTTATACCTTTCAATGTTGGATCTCAATTCATGGTAGAACTTATCTCCTGAAATAGTTCAATATTAGCGTACACAGTACAAGTACATGTAAACATATATTCTATATACCGAAACATATACCGAATGCATCTTGATAGTAAGCTATTGCCATCTTGATATTAAGCTATTGCCATCTTGATAGTAAGCTATTGCCATCTTGATAGGAAGCTATTGCCATCTTGATAGTATGCTATTGCCATCTTGATATGAAGTTATTGCCACCTTGATAGTAAGCTATTGTCACCTTGATAGTAAGCTATTGTCACCTTGATAGTAAGCTATTGTCACCTTGATAGTAAGCTATTGTCACCTTGATAGTAAGCTATTGTCATCTTGATAGTAAGCTATTGTCATCTTGATAGTAAGCTATTGTCATCTTGATAGTAAGCTATTGCCATCTTGATATGAAGCTATTGCCATCTTGATAGTATGCTATTGCCATCTTGATATGAAGTTATTGCCACCTTGATAGTAAGCTATTGTCACCTTGATAGTAAGCTATTGTCATCTTGATAGTAAGCTATTGTCATCTTGATAGTAAGCTATTGTCACCTTGATAGTAAGCTATTGTCATCTTGATAGTAAGCTATTGCCATCTTGATAGTAAGCTATTGCCATCTTGATAGGAAGCTATTGCCATCTTGATAGTATGCTATTGCCATCTTGATATGAAGTTATTGCCACCTTGATAGTAAGCTATTGTCACCTTGATAGTAAGCTATTGTCACCTTGATAGTAAGCTATTGTCACCTTGATAGTAAGCTATTGTCACCTTGATAGTAAGCTATTGTCACCTTGATAGTAAGCTATTGTCATCTTGATAGTAAGCTATTGTCATCTTGATAGTAAGCTATTGTCATCTTGATAGTAAGCTATTGCCATCTTGATAGTAAGCTATTGTCATTAGTCACAAACCTGATAAATTTGTCTCTCAGTCAATTAATTTTTCCATCACAGTGGAAACATGTCACAGTAAGACCTACATTGATATTGAAAAAGGCAAGACTAGAACTTGTATTTTCCAATAATCGCCCTGTTAGCAACTTACCTTTTCTAACAAAACTCATACAAAAAGCAGTCCTGTCCAGACTAAATGAACATGTCAATGAAAACCACTTACTACCAAAGAATCGGTTTGCATACAGACGCTATCAATCATGTGAAACTGCAATATGCAGATTACTGAGTGACTTGCTGGATGGTGTGGAAAACTACTGAGTGACTTGCTGGATGGTGTGGAAAACTACTGAGTGACTTGCTGGATGGTGTGGAAAACCAAGAAGACAATCCCCTTATTGCACCATTATTGCTGCGTCAGGTTGATCATGATATTCTGATACAATTGTTTAAATCTCAGTATGGTCTGTCTTGTACTACTTACTATTATATAATAGGTCGACTCTTATCTAAGACCATGCAGTGTAGTGTAAGCCTAGACTCATCGATATCAACCTCACGTCTATTACATTGTATGGCGTTCCTCGAGGCAGCTGTTAGGGTCCCTGGCTCTATTTTACTTATGATGGAACCTGATTTTATATCATTCCCCAATCAATTTAATGTCCCCAATCACGAACTTGAATATTTTGCATCACCCGTCCATTAATAATTGGATCAATCAAAATAAACTTAAAATGAACTCATCAAAAAACAGAATTTGTCTTATTTGGTAGCAGACAGCAACTTGAAAAATGTTAAAGATATACACACTGGTGGTGATGGTATAAGGTTTGTAGACTGTATTAGGTATCATGGGGTAATCTAAAATGACCATCTTAGTTTTAAAAGTGATATCAAACGGAAATAACAGAAAGCAATGTTTAACTATTTAGAATAAAAAATACCAGAAAATACCTTTCTAAAGACGCTACGGTAATTGTCGTATATTCACTGGTCATTTCACATCTAGATTATTGTAATGTAATTCTATAATATGGTATTCCTACATGTGATATTCAAAAGATGCAAAGGATTCAAAACATGTGTGCCAAACTTGTTCCGAAAATTAGCAAGTATGATAGTTCAAAACAAGCATTGTTCCAACTTCTTTGGCTTCCATTGATTTCAAAATTTCAACTGTCATGTACAACTTTTCAAAAGGTCATGCTCCGACTTATCTAACGTGAACAAGACTAGTACCAAGCCATAGATTAAGATCTTCAGACAATGTTACTGGTTGTTAAAATGTACCTTGTAATAAACACAAAACGTTAACGTTCCATGACAGGAGTTTTAAAACTTCGGGTCCGATGCTATGTAACAATCGACCGGAAGATCTGCGCAATTCTGGTACTGTGAACACTTTCAATAAAAAAAGTTATCATTTCTTTGATCTAATGTACAACGCAAGTGAATATGCTTTGTGTAAAATTAGGCGATTCATCAAACAAATAGTTTCAGTTTATATCATAGTCTTTGAACAGCTCGATGTTGGAATCTATGACAAGTTATTTGCTCCACTGTATAGACTAACGTACTTTTTACCGATTCATTATTTCGCCCTTAAGTCAGTCCTTAGGTATTTCTTAACAGAATGGCAGAAAAACAAGACAACATATATATTGTCATGGAAATATGTTCATATTTGTATCATCTCACCTTGGGCAATATCCTGTTCACAAACACATGTTCCGTATGCACAAGAGGAGATGATGCCAAACTCGCAGTCCTGGGTACAATCCTGGTGACTATAACATGATAAACCCATGGCATTGTATGTCACCTGTGCCTGCGTCATTAGACATAAGCCTGTAAGAGAATTCGTAACATCTTTAATAGGGTAAACATACGTTAGAACTTCATGAATGTAACAAATAAACAACGATTGAAGGTCTGTGAGAACGTTCTCTGTGAATACAATATACGGCTAAGTTGAGTATTAAAATAAAAAAAAGCATTTAAATCGATTTAAGTACTGTAAATGAATGAACATTAATAACATAATTTCATGTCTTATAAGAGTTATTCAATCTTCATTCATATAATACGAATTAATTTCTAAAGATGCTGTAGTATCTGATGCACAATAAATAAACAATATAATAAAATGTAAGATATATGATACAAATTATTGATGAACTTACCTAAGACAGAGATAACTGTAGCGACAATCATGGTTATGAAGCGTTTATTCTATCGTCGCAGTAAATTAATGGTTTATATAACAATAATACTGCAAAAAGATTTCACGGATGTTTATCACGTGTGTCTGAAAAATAATAGCTCTCATTATTTCATTTTTCCTCGAAAATAAATGTACGTTAATTTTGTAAACAACTAGAAATTAGACAGAACAGTCAAACCTGTGTATATATTACATGTATGTAGTACATGTATATCATAAAATAGATGTGACAGTGAAATCTGTAGTATATATCACCAAATGGACATGACAGTCAATGTGTTTGTTTGTTTGTTTATATTGGGTTTTACGCCCCTTATCAACAATTAGAGACATATGAGGCGGACGGTTTACCTAATTATCTTTCTTGGAAAGAACCAGTACTAGACTCCCATTCTACGTATGCAACTTCCTACTTTCTCACATAAAGAGACATGGTCGGTAGCAGGGCTCGAACCCACGACCTCTATCAATGAGATATTAGAGTGAATTGAAGTCAACGACCTTAACCATTCGGCCACGGAGACAGGTAAAGTTCAATCTTTAGGTCAGCAATGTTATTGTATACATGGAAGATCCCATTCGTAAATGTTTAGGTAATACCAATACTATTGTAATATGCTATGAAGCAATCTATGAAACATTATATATCACTGTCCTCTGTGGCGCAGTTGGTAAAGCACAAGGTTTGTGAATCTTGTCGACTCTGTTGGACATCGCTTTTTATGTTTAACTTTTTTCATTTTAATAAAACGTTAACTTTACATATATCGATAGGAAAATATGTTTAAAATGTTTTGTTTTTTTACATTTAAATTGTTCCGTTAAATAAATAAAATATACTGATGATATTCGCGGTGTCATGCAATAAAATGTATAAATGAAATACAAAAAAAGAGAAATACACAAGTGACAACAAATGCATTCATTCTTCCCCTTTTCACTTTTGAAATACAAAAGGTACTAATCAGCGTGTGATATATATACATGTAACAAAAACAAAACATATTCAGTCAATAAATTACACAAAAAAAATTTTGTATATAATAATTAAAAAAGAAAGTGCCATTGACTGAGTTCGAACCACCCGCATGTACCTGCCATCTTATCCAATACACCATGACTGTGGTTACCGTGAAATACACTTTACTACGGATTAAAAAATATTTCGGCATTCAATTTACTGTGATTACCTTTACAATGGTATCGTCAAATATTCGACCTTGACTATAAGAAAATTGAACTATACATGACAGTCAAACCCGTGTTTTTGTAGCATAATATAAAATAGACATAACAGTTAGACCTGTGTATATGTAGTATATATCATAAAATGACTTTTTGTTGATTTAGCCACGTATAAGTACGAGTCCTGCATTTCTGTAGTTTCTGAGTTTAGAATGATAAATCCTATTCGGCAGCCTAACCATCACTATATCTCTGTTACTGATAGAGTAATGTATGTATTCAAATGTTTGTAAAACAAGTCACATTGTGTAAGAAGACAAGAAATTTTAAATTATCAAGATGTCGATTATGTACATGTTTATAATATACACCCGTAAAACTGTACTCATATTTACAATTTTACCAGGTTAAAACAATCTTGTTCAGAAAATGATCTTGCCTTGAAATAGGACTGATTCATCTTAACACAAAGAACGGTTTTTATGCTCCATCGTTCGTTAAATTCACAAACAAGTTAGTAAAAATGGTAGCTGTTTTGGGGTCGGAATGTGTGCGTTTACAGGTACGTGACTGTAAAACAGTGCATGCGTGGGGTAATCTTTAATATATCATCAAAATGCATGCGCGCCGGGCGATTGACGGCTATGGAAAGGTAGTTCACTTTCCAAAAATCATGAAAAGATCACGTTCACGATGTTAAATACGAGTTACAATTCAACGGTTGAATGTGACATTGTGCAATGCGCAGATTGTGTCGGTAAAGGACGTTTAATTTAATAAAGATTGATATAACTGGTGACGCCTGTTACATTTGCACATTTTTTGTCGCTGACGATAAATTGTGGTTGGGCAGTAATTACGTACGTTTGTATTTCCCGATGCATTTTTCAAACCGTAGTTGTATCATGTGATTCTAATTATGTGCATACAATGCCATACTAGTACATAATTTTTTTCCTTGAATGTTTTTGCTTTGTTTACAAGATCTATTAAGACTGGCGAAATAAATATCAAGATGTGGCCTTGAATAAAACCGTGGGAACTGGTGGTGAAGTCCCCCCACTAGTCGTTTAATTTCTGCAAAATACCACTAGTTTAACATTGTATCTCCTGGATCTAGTGTATTAATACATGGGCAACACAAGCTACCGGGCTGTGTAACTTATTTACAGATGGATATAATAATTTTCCTTGTGCCTATCTTGACTAGTTGGTTGGTAACAAAAGATATACGTAATATTTACAAACGAATGGATAGAAATACAACTATATGTACGGGAATAAATAATACACAAGTTGTTCATAAGAACTGCTACATGCAAATAGAACACTCGAAGCTAACCCCACATATCTAACATATCTAGTCGATGTGAGCAAATACGTGTTAACATATAATCCAAAACTTATACTTTATCAAAGTACTGAAGGTACTGATGACTGGGAGGCTTTGTACAGAAATGCTGACAAAATAGTTTATGGACATAAATATGTTAATATTCTAGGACTATTCATCATGCCAATTTGTTAGGACTGTGCATAATGTCAATATATTTTAGGACCGTTCATAATATATTTTAGGACTGTGCATAATGTCAATATATTTTAGGACTGTGCATAATGTTAATATTTTAGGACTGTGCATAATGTCAATACTTTAGAAACTGTGCATTATGTCAATATTTTCGGACGGTGCATTATGCCATCATTTATCATGTCAACATGTAATCATGCAACAGTTCATACTCATAATAGCAATATGTAACAGATTATTTTTGTGTCAATATTCTAGAACTGTCCATTATACCAGCATTATAATGTTATTTATTATTGAATGACAATTGCACCTGCAAGCTGTGCAAAATCTTTATTCAACCTAAATTTATTACACGTAACATCAATCAGGTGTGTGTTTATACCTACATCAGTTGAGATCATTTTAGAAAACTTCACTATACACATGCTGACCCTAAGATTTGGTGATATGCATACATCTATGTAATGAAAAAAAGAGACAAATGAAAATCTACAAACACAATATTTGAAACTTTGGATTTAGGTGCTGCGCCGCACTGTTTATATAGCTATATGTTACAGCTTATATAAAGAGTTACACAGGCTTATAATTGTAATGTATCAATGTTGAAATACAGCTAAGCTGCTTATCACAGACGTCGTCAGCCGAGCTCCATCCGTCAACAGATAATTCTCCCCCTTATGCTCGGAACATACTCGGGGTGGCGGGGCAGGTAGTGATGATCAGTCACTACCCCGTCTATGATGGCTGCCAAGTTGGTAATGACGACGTAGCCAGAGCCAACTGGACCCTCTTTCTGCAGCTTTCACAGTCAATTGGATTGTGGTCTTCTGGGTCTTTCCTTTGGTTCAAAGGTCGCCGAACAATTTCCACACTGAGTTGGATGGGAAGCCTCTGCAGCCAACTTCCACAGGGTACACCAAAGTCTTCCACCCTTTTCTCTGACACTCTTCTGCTAAGTCCTGATATTTTGTCTTCTTAAGTTGGTAGGCTTCTTCCATTCGCTCTTCCCATGGTACTGTGAGCTCCACCAAGATCATTCGCCTAGGAGTTCTTGACCAAGAACAATGTCTGATCGCTGGGTTGTGTGCACTACTTCCTCGGGAAATTTTAGCTTCTTCCCAAAATCTACCAACAGGTACCAGTTTGCAAGTAGACCATTCTGAAAGATTCCGGCCTTGAACTTTCCAGGGAGTTCTGTCTTGTCTATTCTATGTAGTCCCTCTTCAACATGTTTCTGGAGTCGATCTTGGCTTCCAATATCAGTCAGAGTTGTATCGAACCATTTCCCCAAGCACTTGATTGGATTGTTTACGAGTGATGGAATTTCTTCATTCTGGATAGTTAACTTAACCTTATCATTAACCTTTCCTTTCGTTACAACTACACACCTCAAAGTAGTACCGCGGTGCTCGTAAATCAATGTATACACTATTTATAAACAACAATTGAAGTATAGGGTCCATTTAAAATCCAATGCCCAGTTATAAAATAATCAGTATTAATAGTACAGACACTCCGGAAAATCAATAACGGCTACTGCGGTACGTCGTACAGTACGTGTCGATTCTGCAAGCAGTGGGCGGCGTTAATAATAATGTAGTGGACGGCGCGATACCTATATATACAGAGCATCAGAGTATGACGAACGGCGATGTTAAAAGACTTATCCGACGTTATTAGAAGAAATATACCAGGTACGTCTGTATATTCACACTATTGAGTTGAGACCTATTTTCTTGTGCGACTTTCCTTTAACCAAATTGTTATGAGTCTCACGGCCTTAGTGGTGACAGTGATCAACCAAGCCACAATGAAACTTTGGTTTTACCAGTGCTATAACTTCAACAGTGACTGTCTTTGTAGACACTGTCACACATCCTCACCTCTGACGTTCACTTTTCTATGAATCAAGTCGTAAGAGCCCTGTAGCAAGTGATATACATGCATCCGAAAAGCTTTATTCAGCCTACACCAAGCAACAAGTACAAGACACAAGGTTATTTGAAAGGGTGCTGGTAACTTTAGTAAAGAACAAGTTTAGTAAATAGTTTTTATAATATAGTGCATCTATTGGAAGTTTTGATAAATTGAATTTTCAGTATGATTTAACAATGCTTATGCTAAACAATGCATTTTGACAGAATGGTCATAACACAATCAAAATTAAAATAATTAGTGGCCTTGCTAATTGGTATCTGTAGAGTGCAAATTCATAATTAGCGAATTCCTTATCAATCTAGTTTGTTTGTCTTAATGTTTAAACGAATCCATCTTTATTTTACTGTCATACACAAAGTTTGAAAACTAATATTTTTCCTAAATAATTAGCAACAACATTTTGACAAAGTTGTGCCATTATTCAAAATGTTTGTACAAGATACCATGACTTAAGAATAGGTGAGAATGAAACTGAGCAAGGTGCCTGAATAAGCAGTTTTTTAGAACCAGATCCTTGAGAGACCTGGCCTTGTCATAACTTTCAGAACAATACGCACAAAATTGTATAAATATTATCATAATCTTTATAAATAAAACAGCTTTTGTTGACTTTACTTTGTTGGGCTTTGAAATACAAAATTCTTCTAGAAGGTGGTGCTCTCTTACATGTAGGTTTAGATTGAGGGGTGTAAAATTCAGCAAGAAGTTGATCTGAATATTAATTCTCTGGTAGACCTACTCAGGTTCATTAATGTGCTGGAAAAACAACCAAGAACATGTTAAATTTTTCAAAGGGTACCATAAGAATTACAGATTCAAGTGTTTATAAGTCAGTCTAGTGACAACTTCATACTCTAAGTATGAATCAAAGTGGTTTATGACTTAATTGTATATACTCATGTTGAATCCGTGTACATGGTATTAATTAAATAGTGACAACTATAGTCTATACTGACAGACTCAGGGGTGGTATTATTCAGTATTGAAATAGTCTTTAGTTTGGCTTTGAATTGAGATTCAAAGTGCAATCCTTAAGATACAGTCTAAATCAATTCAGTCGGCAGTAAATACATCTCTGTATTGTTACGCTGTTAGTGTATACCATGATTGTATCTATTGAGGATACACCCACAGTAACAATATTGATGTTTTATCAAAAGAAAATCCAGATTTAAAAAGGCCCATATTTAGCAATATCAAAGTTCGTCAGTAATAATACATTTTGAAGCAATTTTTGCAGGTATATTCAAATTTATGGGCAACATATTTAAAAGGCACTTGGTATCGTATTGTGGAAACAAAGTTTATGATGTGTATTACCGATATTTATCAGTTTTAATTTACTTTAAGTCGATTAATGTATGTTTGCATCATCATATACTCGCGAATATGAGATTGTGTTGCGATTATGACATTTTGACTCTATGAAGTATCCGGTTGAATACAATATTAATAAACCTCTCAGTATAATTTCTCCTTTAATTTAACTTTTCTGCTACCGCCTTTATCAAAAGATGCATATTAGTGATAAACTTCATGCTTTCAGTTTTACATAAATCTTCCCATAAAATGTTTGTTGTTTTGACGTCAAAGGCGTCACATAATAAATACGCATGTCACAGACAACATACTGACGGGTAGATCTGTCTGTGATGGCTGTGCACATCGATTACTTTGTCTGTCTTTCCGTGAACTAAAATATCTCCTAGATTGTTTTCTCTTCTTTATGCCACCATTGGTCCGCTTTGAAATATCTGTTTTAATCTGTTTGATGTATAAAGTATTTCTGAGTGTTTCTTTAAATATACTGTGAATATTCGGAAGGCATCTGGAGTATGTTATTGCTAATGTTACTCTTTCGTTCTTTTTCTCTTGTTTCTTTTTTTCAAAAGATTTGCTCCCTCTCCATCCTGTCTACTCGGGCAAGTTGTTGCTCAACAAATCTCTTAGGATAACCTCTTTGTTTTAGTTGTTCTTTAAATTTCCTTCCTTGTTTCTTGTACTTGAACAAATCCCTTTTAGTCCTAGTTGATCCCGAGTCCAAAAGGAATGGCTTGTTAACATTCTTTGGGTGGCTCGCGTTGCACTTGACATTCAAGTGTTGTTCTGTAGGTTTTAAGTAGAGGTCTGTGGAGATCCTCTAACCGTAGTGTCTAAGAATTCAATTTCTGCAATACTCTATCTAAGTTCCACTTTAAAACCATTGTGCATACTCTAAGAACTTGTCTAGCTCCACCTTGCAATGTGTCCATACGCAAAAATCATCATCAATAAACCTTTTATAAAACGCGGGTTGTCTATCGTATGGAAGCAGTTTCTCGTCCCATTTTCTCATATAGCAGCACGCAAACTTCCGTCCCATCTTGGATCCTATTGCTATCCCTTCTTTCTGTCTATATTCCTGACCAGCAAAATGTGTGACACTATTATATAATACCAGTTCAATCATTTGTAACATGTCTTCTGTCTGAATTGGCCATGGCTCCTATCTAGTGCCTATCTACAGGCTTCCAGACCTTCTTTTCTTGGGATAGATGGATAGAGTTTCACGTCATTGACGCAAAATAGGCTAGCATCTGCCGGCAATGTCTCACATAACTCATTCTGTAATGAGTTAAGGAAATGAGTCATGTCTTTTATGTAGCTTGGTGTTGCCTCAACAAAACCATTTAACTCTTTCTCTGCAACTTTTGCAATATTCTCTGTAGAGGTGCCTATTCCATTCACGAGGGTTCTGTAAGGATTATTCTTCTTGTGAATATTTGGGTTCCCCCTCACCTTTCCTGTTGAAGTGTGCTTTGGTATCAAGTATTACTGGAAGTTATTTGAAAGTACTCCATCCATGTACAACCTACTAGCTAACTGTTTAAAAGAATTTCCCGCTTTCTTCAACCCTTGCCCATCAGTTAGCTCATAGGATTCCTCATCATCCAGTTCTGCTCTCAGTTTTGTAAAATAATCCTGAGAATTTGTTATCACCAACCCTGATCCTTTATCTGCTGGCCTTATCACTATCATTCATAAGATTTATTTGTGCACGTTTTCCTTCTTATATACAGTCATTCTTCACTGCCTCAATGTATGCGTCTAAAAATGTTTTCATCCTTGTTAAAGCGACTTTCTTTTTTAGGAGCATATTAGTCTTCATGCTCACCATCTATGCTTGTTGATTCTTTGTAAAGAAAATACTCTACGAGGCGCATTCGTCTTTCCCATTCAGCCGGGTCACTGTGAACTTTGGAAAGGTTCATGTTCCTTTATAAATGTAGATATACCTAGCAGGCTCTTCTCTGCTTCAGATAATGAAAACAAACAGTGACAATAATTCGAATATTCCATCAACATTGCATGTTTTAATATCTTCCTTTACAATAGATCAATGCCTATTTCTTTTTGAGCATGTTATACAGCATGTTATTAAGAAAAAAATCCCATTGATTGTATATACATATTTACTACTATAGTTATATTTATTACAACTATGTATATTACAATACTCATAATTTACACAATATTTTGACGTTGTGGGAAATTTTGGCGTATTATTTTGTAAGGTCAAGTTTGGCGTATTTATTATATGACGTCATTGATGTAAAAAAAGCAACAACATTATATAAAAATATTAATTTTATGTAAACTAATATCCATGTTTTGATGTTAAAGTTAAATAAAAGGAGAAAATATACTGAGAATATGACATTTTCTAAGCCTTTTTTGCCTTCATTTAAGATTTAAAGGTAACATGAAAAAAATAAGATCCTTGTTGTCTTAATTAATGTGAAAACAAGTTTTATGATGTATATTGCCAATATTTATCAAGTTTAATACATCTTAATTTGAATATTGCACGCATGAGCTTGTATACTCGCCAGTCGCGAATATGACATTTTCCAAGCCTTTTTGCCTTTGTTTAAGATTAAACGGTAAAATAAAATATGAGATTGCATTGCGAATGTGACATTTTCAAGCGCTTTGCAGCGTTATTTAAGATTTAAAGTAAAATGTAAATAAAATTCTTGTAATCTAATTTATTGTTTCATGCTAAAACCCGTAATGCTTTTAATCAAATCAAATTACAATGTAGTCATATTGGCAATGCAATCTCATATTCACGAGTATATAATGCCCATGCATGCAATGTTCAACTTAAATTTGATACATATTGGTAATACACATTACAAAATTTGTTTCATATTAAGATAACAATAATTCTATCTTTATTTTACCATAAAGCCAAAAAAAACATGTCTTATCAGCAACGCAGTCTCATATTCGCAAGTATGAGCTAATGCGATGTTCGACTAAAAGTGAATTAAACTTGATAAATATTGATAATAAAGTTTGTTTCCACAACAAGTTAACACTCCTTTTATTTAACATTTACCTGTAAATCTTTAGTAAAGACACAAACACTAAGCAAATGTCATATTCACAACGCAATCTACCGGAAATATACATCATAAAATATGTTTCCACAGTATGATATCAACTGTTTTATAGATTTTACCGTTACATCTTACATAACTAGTTAAACTTGCTTTAGCGTATCGGTTGGGCTAAAATCTCTAAAATAACGTAAATGATATTTTACGTTATTTTACAAAGATTAAATATCATACTTTTAATACCAAGCAACTTAGAATTCTGACCGAACGCTCAAAAGTGGGTGTTTTATAGCGATAACTCTGAACCCCTTTATCGACTTTTCCTTATTAGCGTTAAACATCTCTAACGTAATGTGCATTGTATTGGTACGATATGATACTATTAATTCATTAATGACACAATTATTTATTGTTATAAAATCTCTTACTAGACATCAAACGTAAACATTAGCGATTTTGATTGGCTGTCAAAATTGAAAGGGGTGCGTCAAATTCGTTGATTTCACGAGACGATAATGATCCGACACTTAATTGCACAGCTTAAAAAACACAATAGGTGTCATTTTCGAATTAACATTGCCGTCTTATTTGATGACGGATTTCAAAGCGGTTTTCGGTATTTTGTTGCGGAAATGTTAATCTAGTGAATATATACAGAGTAGTTATCGTTGTTAAAAAAATTGTACATTACGTGCGATATTGGTTTATAGAAGACTAATCAAAAGTAATCTTTGTTTTAAATCACTTGCAATGCACTTTATACAGTTGGTTTATTTTAGTATATAATTATGCTTTAGTTCTTAATTCTATAAATTGGCGAAACTTGATTTGACCTGTCATCCAAGCCCGTTACTTTAAAATGACATATTCGTAAAACCAATGTCATATTCGAAAATATGACTTCATATTCGCAATTTAGCTATTACCAAGGACTTACATACATGTACACAAGTCCTTGCTATAACCCATCAACAGACTATCAAAAAGCCACACTTTATTCACAAACGTCTAAAGACAGAATTTGGATTTCCAAGCTCGGATAACAAAGACAAAGTCAAATATATGTGTAAATCGATTCCGTACATTATACCTACAGTATGTAAATGTTCATTACTCGAGCGGAAGGGGAAAATAGTAAGAACTCGATACATACGTATTTTAAGTAGACCAGTTGTACAAGCTATAAATTGTAATGGACATTACTAGACCAGACCGACAGTCTATAAGACAATGTCGTTCGGTCGCAGGTTAATGTCGATAAATATCGTCTCAATAAATATGAACTCATCTCTAAACTGACGAAATATCAATTGTCCGGTAATATGTTTCTTGTCTGAGCTTGCATATGGTAACATTTAGGGGATGGTATGGCATACGGATGGATACATATGCTGGAGGGAGGTGTGTGATAATACGATGATTTAATTGGCCAATAGGCAGTTCTGTGTGGTCACCTTTGATCGTAAATACTCTGGCATTCCCGTAACTTGACATACGCCTTGTACATAAGTGTAGGGTTGAGAATTTTGGTTATGTAGTTTCCGGACACTACTTTTCAGAACAAGGTACTCGTTTTCAAGAATCATTCTCAGAAGCACAGCTTTTAAAACGTGTTTATCGTTCGCAATTGATAAAATGGGCTGAAACAGAAATGGGTTGTTTCCATCGGTGGATACATGTTATGGAAGGTAGCCCGTGAACAACAACAACATAATGGCGGATCCGAGGCACTATTCTTTAGACAAATACCAACCTAGCCAGCAAACCTATGTCGGCCCGACATCAAGCCGATATTGTCATCAATGTCGGCCCTACATCGGCATCTTGATCGTTTCGACATCGGCCCGCCTTGAATTTGCATATTCCGACACACTCTCTGTGGACTTAAACTAATAAATACATGCGTATGCCATGCTGTTTCTTAGGTATCCTTCCCTGATAATTGACCTGTAAATTCAAAAAAAACAAGAAACACATTGTATTTCAAACATGTACCTTATAACAATAAATGGAATCTAGTCATACTAAAAAATTAACAACATTAACAGAACAATCACATGATTTAGGTAGATCTTATTAAGTTATTTTCATCAATATATTTTAAAATATTATTTATAATTAGAACTTTTTATAATAATTATTTATGCATTCATTATTGATACAGAATAAATTAACATGAGCAGTTGAAAGTTTAATGTCTAATTGATATAAGTTTACCATACAAGCCCCACATACCTGTCATTTTATAAAAAGTTGTAATTCCTTGAATCCTCTAAGTGCTTAATTTTCTTCAATCAATCATGTTTAATATATTATTTAGCAATTTAGTGCACTTTCTGTACTTTAAAAACCAATCCTGATTCATCTTTTTGATACTGTAGCTGTGAAAAACTGCTGGGCTGGAGCTAAAACAGGAGACACATGGAAATAAGAGTAATTTTACACAAATATTTACAAATAATTTTAAATTTAATTATTAGACTGAGTACATACTCACTGTCTGGTCATTGGTCTCTGGTGTAAATAGACCATTATGGTAAAACAATGAAATCAAATGAATAACATAAAATTCCTTGAATGTAGATATTCCGCATAAACATGAAATTAGTAACATGAGCAATTTTCCTTTGTATGCTTTTAAAAGTAATTTTCCAAACTCATTGACATGTTTCTTGCAACGAACACTTGTTATTTTTATGAAATCTATCCGACCTGCTGCTGACACTTGTTCAAGAAATTCAAATATGGCGGTCAGCACTAAATGACTAATGCGGGCGGTTGACCTAGATATTCATATCTTGTTACAAGTTATGTAAGATAAGCCAAGATAATATATTTCAAAATGTAAATGAATACTTACATTATAATGCAGCCTCCTACATGATTTAATGTTTTGCTTCTTCATTTCTTTCATTTGCCTCATTGATTATGTAAAATCAGTTAAACTCATTAATGACAAAATAGAGCTAGTCGTCTACTTTGATACATACAGTAGGCCTATATCGGGCCTACGTCGGTCTGACATCGAGATTTGAACGAATATAAAGAGTCAGATTAATCGTGTTATCATTTATATTTTACCTATTCACGTCTCAGAATGGGTTCGAACTTGAATAAGTTAACACCAAGTGTAATAACACACTTTTTAAAAATTCCACCGACGTCGTCCCAATGTCGGATTGACGTTGGCTAATGTAGCCGATATTCCGCGGCTTATCCGACGTCGGGCCGACGTACATGTAGTGATGCTGGCTGGGAAGGAGTTCCGATTCTATGGTCACGTGACTAAGAAATTACGCAGAAAATGTAGTGCACATTGAACACACGCAATAACAATAATTACGAGTTAATTTACATTTTGATTAATTTGAACATCTGCTATTGATTAACATTTAAATGTATTCAACAAAACAGTACATTGCTCATGCCATAAGGCGCATGTAATTGACAAAATACACGCAGATAATTTTTATCAGTTCACAAAATGATTTTCCAACAAGGAAAAATCTAACTGGCAAGATTATACAATGTATATTGACGGTCTCAGATTCTAAGTAATTAATTCAATATTGAAGGATCATGACAATGCACTCTAGTATAATTTCAATGATTGCAATACATATATATTTGTGACAATAATCAAATTTACTCGTATGTACAATGACGATATGTTTTCATTGAAACTGAAGACGAAAGTCTGATTGGAATATCAAACAATGGGGTATTGATGCTATGTAATGTGCTTTTCCAAAGAGAAATTACTTACAATATTCCATTATATAACATTAGAAGCTATGAACCAGGCTAGTTTTGTATATGCTTATAAAGGGAAGATAGTGAATACGGGATAGATTGAAAAACGTTCCAACCACAGACACTTGTTTACAAAAAAATACCCCGGTACTTTTCTATATGCATTGATTGTGGTAAGAGCGACCGTGGTGGGTGGGATAATAATATAAAACATAAAATAATGAAGTTGAAATCGACGAAAAATCGTAAAATCGTGAAATCGTGAAGAAAAATCGTGAAATCGCGAAATTGTGAAATGTTGAAGAAAAAACGTGAAATCGAGAAATTTTGAAGATAAAACGGGAAATATTGAAATCGTGAACTTTTTGTATTTTGAAAGGAATATTTACTCGGTTATTCACACGTCTCGGTCGAACAAAACATTTTCATGACTTCAGAATAACTGGCCTTCAAAATTCGCTAGATATGATACGTCGCGTGTTAGTAAATGAGCAAATAAAAGCATCGTTTCCTTTAATGAAAAAAATATGTTAAGTATTTTTAATCTTATCTATGATACAGGTATTGTACCAGAACTATGGACCATTGCTATTATTAACCCCATACACAAAAATAAGGGGGATATAACTAAACATGAGAACTATCGACCAATAACATTGTTAGGCTGTTTAGGAAAGGTTTCACCTGTATTTTAAATAAAAGAATAACAGACTATGTTGAATCTAATAATATACTTGATAATACACAAGCGGGCTTCAAAGTTATTTTGCTTTTTTATCGATTTGAAACAGGCATTTGATACTGTTTGGAGAAATGGTCTATGGGAGAAATTAGTAAATTCGAACATAAATGGAAAATGTCTACAAGTTATCAAAAATATGTATAGTAATATAAAATCTTGCGTCAAAGTAAATTCAGACTTTTTAAAGTTTTTCTCGTGTAATATGAGCGTACGTCAAGGAGAAACTTATCACTGTTGTTGTGTTCAATATTTTTAAACGACTTGGAATCTTTTTTCAAAACAACAGTAATGTACAAGGAATAATAATGGAAAATGAACGGCACACAAACGAACTATTTAATCTATTAAAAATATTTATTCTGCTCTATGCAGACGATACAGTTATTATTGCTGAAACAGCTAACAATCTGCAACAAGCATTAAATACATATGAACAATACTGTGTAATTTGGAAACTGAAAGTAAATACCTCCAAAACAAAAATATAGTAGTTTTTTTCAAAAGGAAGACAACCCGTGTATAATTTCACATTTAAAGATGAACCTATTGAGGTAGTAAAGGAGTATAAATATCTTGGTATATATTTTGAAACTAGTGTCTCCTTTTTAAAATGTAAAAAACATATAGCTAACCAAGGTACCAGAGCAATATATAGTCTTATAAAAAAATCAAATCGTCTTAACCTTCCAATTGATCTACAAATCGAGTTATTTAATAAAACCATCAAACCAATTTTACTCTATGGAGCAGAAATTTGGTGATTTGGCAATCTAGATATATTAGAACGTGTACATTTACAGTTTTTAAAACATGTATAAAAGTTAAAGAGACCAACTCCTAATTATTTCGTTTACGGTGAAACTGGTTGTATGCCTTTGTCACTTGATATCGAAGAAAGAGTTATATCGATTTGGTCGAAACTTTGCACAAATGACGGAATTACCAATAAAATATCTACGCTTGTTTATAAACAAACACTACTTTCTATAGCTGGACTAAATGATGCCACATTTAAAAAGAAATTGTCATGGATGTTTAATGTTAAATCTATTTTGATAGAATGCGGTTTTGTAAATGTGTGGTATAACAATATACTCACAAATTTTAAATGGCTAAGACTTGCTGTAAAACAAAATTTAAAAGACCTATTTCTGAATGACTGGTATTCCAAAATTGATAATTCAAGTAACAGTATGTTTTACAGAGTATTCAAAAGGACATTTGGTACCTGAGCCCTTTTTAACAGACTTAGAAAGTCCACTTCTGTACTATTTTATTAAATTTAGAACCAGAAACCATCGATTACCAATAGAAGCTGGAAGCTGGCTAAGAACACCAATACATCAAAGATTATGTAACTCATTTCAAGATAAAATTGGTGACGAGTTCCATTATTTATTTGAATATTCTCAATTTAATTATGAAAGAAAACGATTTTTGAAACCTATTTATTACCGTCGACCAAATATGTTTAAACTGGTAAATCTAATGTGCACAACAAATAAGTTAGAATTAAAATGGTTATGTAAATTTGTAAAGTGTATAATCCAAAAATTGAGAATGTAGCTGTTTTATATGCTGATATTAATATTTCGATATGCTTTGACAAATGTATATCTTTCAGTATGTCCAAATTCTACACCGTCGTGTATTTGTTTTCTATTGTAAAAACCACATATTTGCATGTTTTGTACATGTATTGGGTGAATAACATATAATATTATGTTCTGTTTATCTTCTGTTATGTGAAACTGATACAGGTGTGAAGATAAAACTAACAACAATAACACTTTTATAAATTGTTTTCAACCATTACTGTAATTAACTGTACACTAATCATTATGTTTGTCAACAAATATGCTTTGTATATTATACTGAATCAATGAATGGTTACTTTATAATTACCTGGTAAATAAACAAACAAACAAACAAATAAATAAACAATAATGTTTACAGTTTCAGTTTCACTTTATTCACAAAATCGGCAATTATATGCCTAAGGTTAATTTTATGTTATAATAACAAACATATATATATATAAATATCTACATATATACACAGAACAATGCAAATATTACATTTGATAATTGCACCACATGGCATAATACTGATTATAATACATGTCTCAATACAAACAAAAGAAACGTAATTGGATACTGTTGAGCTGTCTACGAAATTACATGATTGATTAAAGGCTCGTATGCAATATACATTTTCTCATTAAATACCGTACGCAAATTTAAATAAACTTCTTTCGTATTTTTTTATGACTCTCCGATGTCCATATTGGAAATAATCTTTCTTCTCTTCTCGTGTAATGAATCTCAATCCAATGTTAGTAAGATATTGTCCATCAATGCCAACGAGTCTCAATACATACATGTTTCATAGCAACTATATATATACATTTGATGACATAAGGCATGGTTTAATTTACAGAAAAGCCCATGATGTTAGTTTTTGTGATGTTTTGATGATACAATAGTATAAAGGCAAAGTAAAAATTTAGATAATTATACCACTTTGATCAATTTCTACTCAGGTTAGCATAAAAATGAATTTTGCCAAATCATTGACAAGTTTTGTTGTTCGGTACGAACAATAAAGTTATTACCATTTTTCAACATTCGTTCAGTTTTCATTATTTCTGCATACCGAACAGCTTACATTAACCTTCCGCCTACGACCATAGTTCCAATTTTTCAATGGCATAATTTCAAATTCAAATATTACGTGCATGTAAGTCAAAATCAGATGGCTATGCAATATCGTAAACGAGCAATACAAAACAGTCGTAGAAAAACTAAAGAATCCTCTCCCTCGGATTACAATAATATTGAACTCATGGACGATGCTATGCTAACTGGGTGTCAACCAGATATTTAAAAAAGTGGTTCATCGGGAAATTGTAATCGATTGATTTAATGCTTATAACGTGTAACTTTTTCTTCGAGCATGTCTTCATGTATGAGATATTACATTCTGCATAAGTAGAGGCAGGTAATGTATACCATTTATATAATATCATGCTAATTGCTGAACTACTTTTGGTGATCAGATGGGAATCATAAATCAAAGTACTGAAAGTACATGGAACAGGAACAACGTTAACAAATGCACAGCGGGTGGTGAAAAGCATAAAAATTCATATGCGATCTATCGTTCGGATTCAAAAACTCACCCTACAAAGAGATTCAACTTTTGACTGCTTTGTAGTACTGAACAACAGCAGAACCTTCAGATCTTTGATTGTTGATGTTACAGTCATAAGGTTTGTGAATTTCTGTATTGTGGACAATGTGTAGTAATTCTTCTTTAATATATTTTGACCTCAGATCGGAAAAATTAGAGCAAATTAATAAAAAGTGAAAGTCGTTTTCTATCATTTTTGAATTACAATATATACATATTCTGTCGTTTCTATGAATATTTAGATAGCGACCACGTTCTACGGTTGTTATGAGTTGATGAACGAAATTTTGTAAGAGCAGTTCTGAATTCAGAATCTTTGATTTTGTCGAGATAGCACTTGAAAGTGAAAGAGCGTTTAAATAAACAATAAGTATCTAGGCGTGACAGTTATTGATTGAAAAATACCAGCTTTGATATCAAGTATCAAGTACTAGTATTCGTTGTTCAATAGTTTTATAGTTGATTGTTCCACATATTTGTTCTAAAACATTTAGCTCACCGGAGCACAATGTGCTCAAGGTGAGTTTTTGTGATCACTTAGCGTCCGTCGTTCGTCTTGAAGTGGCGTCCATATTTACTTGAAACAACCCCTCCTCCTACACCGCTATGCCGATTGCAACCAAACTTTGCTGGAATGATCCTTTGATAGTCCCCTTTCAAAGTTGTTCAAAAAATTAAAACTCTGGTTGCTTTCGCAAAGCTTAAAAAATCTTCTTGTTCAAAACCACAGGGCCTAGAGCTGAGATGTTTGGTATGTAGCATTGTCTAATGGAGCTCTACGAAGTTTGTTCAAATTATTTCCTGTGGTCAATTGACTCCGCCCAATGGTAACTTGATTTTACATGGACTTACATAGGGAATTAAAAAATCTTCTTGTCAAAAACTACAATGCCTAGAGCTTTGATATTTGATTTCTAGCATTGTCTAGTGGACTTCTACCAACTTTGATTGAATTATTACCGTAGGATCAAACTTAATTTATATAGACTTATTTAGGAAAATTAAAAAAATCTTCTTCTCCGAAACCACAAGTTCTAGAGCTTAGATTTCTTGTATGTTGCATTGTCTAGTAGTCCTCTACCAAGTTACTTCAGATTATGGACCCAGGGTCAAAATTGGCCCCGTCCCGGGGTTTATTCTATTTGATAAAGGAAAATTTGAAAAATATTCTTATCTTGAATAGAATACTTTCTTGGTTGATTGTTACTTTTTATCCATATTTATGATTTTACTAAGCGGTTTGTATTTTTCTATGCCTACTTCTATTTGTTGAAATATGTCAAAATTATTTCTATCAAATAATTTTGAGTCACGTGGCGGAATATAATTATGTACAGCATAAATATACATCAGTATCAAAATGGAAAACTGCTTTACTTATTTTAACCAAATAGTTCCACACTGATTTTTGTCCACAATGCCTATTTTATCATTTAAACTAGATTTATAATAAATTTGAAATTCCACCTGAGTAGCGTCATTTTCGAGTGTTTGGCGACTTATTGCCGAAGAAATGATGTACACAATAATCTTGAATATTTAGATTATAATGTGTTTTGGATGATAACCAACTTTCTGTTAATATTATAATATCATGATTTTTAACTATGTTTATCAAGTCTGGATAAGATATTTTCTAGACGAATAATACGTATGAGTGTGAATAGTGTAGTGTCTATTACTAGTTTTGCTAATCCTGGCCATTTGATTGGCTAATGGTGATGACTGAATCTATCAATAGTTTCCTTTTTCTTTCTCACTCCTGAACACTTCATTTAGGTTTCTTCTTGCATCACGTCATTCTTTGGGTAATTGTACGCCTGAACCATGATTGATTTGTTTTTCAATTCATTCTTATATGTGAATGAAGCTTTTTGGACTGCTTCTCGTTGAGAATAATAGTGGAACTTCACTATGATTGGTCTAGGTTTTTTTGTTCCGTTTGGATTTCCTAGTCTATGTGCCCGATCAAAAGTATTAAATAAAATGCATGATTCAAATAAATAATACTTGACAGTGCTTCTTATCCCTACAGATACAACTGAAATTTCACCATTTTAGTTCTAATTATAATTAGAAATGTGTCACGAATGCCTCCCCGAGAGAAAAGTTTACATTTTAAGTGAAATCGAACTTGACCTGTATCTTATTATTATATTCCTTCATGTAAAATATGAAACCAATTCTTGAAATATGTCTTGAGTTTTCGGTTGGAAACCAAAATTTGAACACACAGACGCACGGACGGACAGGGGAAACACTTTATGCTCTTCCACCATTTCGAATAGCAGAGCATTAAAAATCTGTCAGAACCAAACAGCGGGTGTTACCTTCTTCTTTTTGTGCATAAAATTCATTTGTAGTTGGGGCTACGTCCCTAAACATAGAACTGAATTTCTTTTGCATTATTTACGTATATATCTTGTATATCGCACTCAACAGTATTACAATAAAAAAATAAAAGTCTGTCTCGTAATAATAAAGGCAGAAGCCGTGTTTTCTTATCTTTAGGAAAGCCCATGGTTCATGTGCTCTCGTAAAGTTGAGTAAGAATCGTTCTTAAACTTAAGAATTCGTAGCTAAGAAAATATTGATGAAACGTATTTTAACGCTGAGAACAGAGATAAGAAACTTCTTATACTTAAGAAGTGGCGTAAGACGTTTGATGAGACGGGGCCTTGATTATTACTTAAGAAAATAATGTTTATAGAAATAAATAATTGAAAAGTGTACATAACAATACATTTTTGCTACAGATTTAAATGAGATAAAAAATCTGATATTAGGATCACCATAAAATTGTAATAACAACCAAAAGGCTCTATTCCTATCGCAGCTGCTATATACAAAGGTGACACATTTTCTTCCGCGTCAACCTGATGGGAATGGCTCCATTTTCCAGCAATATTCTTGATTTTACTGAAATTATAGTACTGTCATGAAGGACATTCTGCACACTACACCAAAACATTACACCTGCGTTTTAGGAAATGGGACCCTGGTAAGAGAAGACTAACATGAGATAGGTAACTTTGGCCAGTTTGGAAATAGTCTTTTAAATAACAAAATATTAGCCTATTTTCCAAGGGGAAGTCAGTTATAGTTATAAATTACACTATTAAACAAAATACACATCAGGAATTTGAACAGTTTGGTATTAAGACAGTATTCAAACCGTTCTTCGGAGTCCAATGTTTGTCTTCAGATTTTGAAAATTACTGACATTGGTACTCTAAAGTGTATGAATTATAATGATAAAGGGTCAATTCATACATCGTGTACACAAAGCAGAGGTGTCATGACAATGGATATAATTACATCCAATGTAACATCGACATCATGTATAATAAACGTAAACAAGACAGAAGTGAGATTTGCTTACGCGCTAAAAAAACAATATGTCGTTTGCCGTTGGAAAGTTTAATCAATTTTTAGTTTTACTTGTGTTCACTAGGACTAGGAGCGTAACAAAACATGAATACAAAATCCAAATGCATGTTTCTGACAGCATTTGATATTGACTGTAAGATCTAATGATAGTCACATAGGAAGATTAAGTAATAATGCGCTAGATTCGCTTTTATCACACAGTCGAGTAAAACCAATCCAATACGTCAATCATGGTCATTAACTTTTACATGTGTGTACTCGAAAAACCCATAGCTAGTTAGTTGCATTTCGATATTTTTTACACAAAGGCCTACATGTTCACGAAAATCCTAGCAAATAAGTAATATTAATTTGGAAGGGGGTATTTTTCCTTATTGTTATATAGTATAATATTCCTGCATATATACCAAGGGTCGAAACACTCCAAACAAACTAATCTTTATTTTCAACCTTGTGGCCTAGTTTTTGGACAATCTCGTTTATTTCAAGTTGTATAGAACAAAGTTTCATTGTACATACGTACGTAATGCAAATATAAATATACAATAAGTCGCATTGTACAATGTACATGGATATGCAACAACAAAAGAAAAAAATATCAGTTGCTAAACTTTCTTTGTCAATGATTTTTTAAAATTGTATGCCTTCTTTTATAAATAAAGATAGAGTCTTCTTTAATTGATTGTTCATTCTAAGAATTCAATAATTCTAAAAAAATAGACATGGATGGTTTATAATTATTATAAAAAATATGGATTGGTACAGTGCTTACGTAAGTTAGCATAGAAAGGACATTGGTAAAATGAAACTCGTCTTCCAGATCGTTTCTTGTACACATTTTACAATATAGATATATCATAGTGAGGTGTATTTGTTCTTAAATAACATCATGTATGAATGATAAAAGTGAGGTTAGCAAGTCGTAATCTACAAACAATAAAATCGATATTTTCTTGTTCAGTCATTTATTAGAATAAATGATCTTCATTATTGAAATTTAAGGTTTAACTGTATTTTTAAGTACTACTATGTATGTATGTACTTGAATACGGAATCATGATTGTACTTGTTGTTTTTTCTTGTATTTAGTGATTTATTTATGATACATGTCATTTGTTTATATTTATGCGTAGCTTGTTGATAATTTATTATCAATATTGATAATGCAAATAAAATTTAATAAATACTGAGTTGGTCACTACTGAAGTACATCAAATTGATTCTTGATCTTTGTTATTTTCGGGTCAATTACTATATATTTATAATTATGTTATCTATTTCAACTGTATATTTATCCTAGTACATATCAGAAATAATATTCACTTCACTTGAAACCGTGTTAGTGATCGTCCATTACACAATATACTCGCAAAATACCCAAAGAATAACTTATATTTCAATGGGTTTAACGCTGCTTTACAACATTTACCTGGACTGTATTCAAGTATAGCATTTTTGTAGTTCGGTATGTATTTCCATTACATTGTGTGTGTATGTTTGTTTGTATGTTGTTTATGACGGTGAGTTTTCGAGCTTAAGTCTAATGAAGTGTATGCTCTGTTTAAACCAGTACTTACCATTCCACAAGGAGCCAGCCACTTCTCGTAGGGAGGAAAGTAGACTTCTTGTCAAACTTTCATAGGAAGGTTATGACCTGTCGTTACTGGGATTCAAACCCAGTTTGTCAGGTTACAAGTCCTGCGTAAGTGACCGTGATGTATATCAGTAAATTAAAACAATAACTATATATCTAGAAAAATATTTTTCATTTTTGGGTATGTCTTAAGAGACGTGATATAATTATATAATTCTGTCGACCAATACATTGTTGTATATAAAAAGACGTCCCAGAATAGTTTACGTATTAAATAAACAATATCAGTTTCATTATGAAATCAAGTAAGTCTTATGGCTGTAGAAAATTCCTTCATTGCATGTAACATTGCTTGACCAGCAGGAGTTAACAGATTATGAGTTGTCTGTGTTGCAATCAATTCTTCTAGGCTTGTATTGATCGTCTCAGTAAGTAGTCGAGCTCTCGTCCAAAATCCAGCTTTAGCATGGAAAACGACAAGGCCTGTAAATAGCAGGGTTAATGTTAAACTCAATGTCACTACTTATCTAACGTAAATCATCCGTTATGTGAATACATTTAACCTATATATTAACGCTACTCAATGATTAATAGTGAGAAAAACTAACCCAAAATATTATAATGTATTACAATGGTGGAAATTCTACATATTTAATTACGATCAAAGACACATGTGGGTATATAAGTTCTTGGAACGACAATATTTATTTATGTATTGAAAGGTATCTTTGAGACACATACCTGTTGACACATAGCATGCATGGAAACTCTTATCATAGGCACGCTTCTCTAAACGAAATGATGACATGACTTTAGCTCCAGGGAGCTTTCTGTGATCAGAGAACAATCCGTGAACCATTTCTGCCACGTACAATGATGTATGTATGTACTCGTGAACTATCTGTTCAGCATAGAATGGAGTTGTCCACTCTGCTGTGGCACTAGGATCGATCCTTATCATACCAATTGCTGAGGTCATTGATCCACTGATATGTGCCCTGTCTTCAGCTTTGTAGAACGCTATACAACCTACCATCTGATTGATACCTTTATGTAGATCTGGCATAGTTTCTTTTATCAGTTCAAGCGCCGCGTCTGCCTTCCTCATGATTTCCCTGCGTTCTTTGTTCGCTGAAATGTCATCACTAAAACCATCATAATGTAAAGCCATAGTACCAAGGATGTCCATATCATAAAAACTATAAGTGATTTTTCTTTCTACTATCGGTATCTCTATAGCTTGGATATTCTCTAGAGCGTCATAAAATGCTGATTTTTGAATTCGAGATGGCACCTCTCTGCCGGTTAACCCCAACAAAGCCAATTTTTGATTTATGAATGCTACCTCATACACGAACGGCCAAAACAATCTCTGAAATGCATTCGTTGTACTAATTCCCGAAACCACGTCATTCACGGATAGCTTCGAGAAAACGTAAGAGAATTCTTCATATTTTACAGTATCATCAGAGAAAGGCTTGATAAGACTGATCCAACGTTCAAAGAATACGTCCTCTTCAATGGGAAAGTATAATCTTAGTGCATTAGCCACTGTTATCCACTTTTGTTCCTGGTGATCATCGGTAATGTTGTCTGAACAACCTTGTAGTGAATAAAGCATTTCATTTATTCCTGTTGTTGGTTCATGTCGGACGTTTCTTTTGTTTATTCTCGATTCTTCGAATGTTATTGGGTCTGCTATTTTCTTGCTGAGTCTTTTAATAGGATGAAAATTCATACTTCGTTTTTCAGTATTATAGTAATGAGTTTCCAAGTACCTATCAATGTTTGTTGGAAGAACTTGTCACCTGAAAAAGTTCAACATCAGCGTATACACGTACATGTATTTATAGATCCTAGCCTCTGGACAACACGGTGTCAAAATACAGTTGTATATGTAATGTTATTTTCTCTTGTTCAGCATTCTTTTCTCGATTCGTTATTTCGACTTCGAGTTCATCCATACGTAGTTCATTTTATAATGGTAGAAAACAGATAAGATAATTATTTATTTGCTGTGTTTTGCACACGACATAATATTCATGTATTTGTATCAACTTACCATGGGCAACTTCCTGTTCACAAACACATGTTTCGTAAGCACAAGATGAGATGATACCAAACTCGCATTTTTTCTGGGTACAATACTGGTGACTATCACATGATGAACCTATGGCAGTGTATATCGCCTGTCCCTGCGTCATTAGACATACGCCGGTAAGATAATTAACAAGTTAAATGTTTGTACGGCGCAAAATCGCATCCGGCAATTCAATACTAGAATGTGGCCTATGTAACATTTTTTATCAGGATGTGCGAAGTTTCAGATCAAACGAATTTGTTATTTTGACTTAACTGATCCCGAAACTAAAGTGATCATCTACTCCATCAAAAATACAAGCCGTTGATGTTTCATGAATCTCATGAATCTGGTCATATGGTTCTACAGTTCACGAGGTACTCTATATTTAATCCCTGTTTCCACCCTAAAATTAAAATCAGGGGAAACTATCACCTCGATGTATCAGACGTTGCAATATCTGCTGGAATGCATTTAAAATACAGTTTAAATAAAGTCTCCAAAAATAATATACTCCGTTGTCTGAGGGTACGTTGTCGTAAAAATCTGGTATAACGGTCCCAAACATAGATTTTCAACTGTAAAGTGACCATCTATATCGAACAATAAAGTGACCGTCTATGTCGAACCAATTAAGTCATCATTTCTCACCTGATCGGACATTTTTTATATTGAGCTCCGAAATCGATATCTAATTAATGACAATTGCGTAAACAAGTCAGTGTCCACGCTCGCGATTATAAAATTAGTCTGTGTGAATATGTTTATAATGTTTTGTTTATTTGTGACATGTTGCTAAAATAAATTCATCGAAACGTATAAATACCGTGTTCCGTATCTTATAACACGATTAAATGATTATTACAACACACCGACGATCGCTCCAAAATGTAATAAACACCATAGGAGCTCGAAGTCAGGAATTGTTTTTTTTTGGCAATTTTGCCCTTTTCACATGTAATATTACCCAAACTTTAATAACTCGGTCGTATTTTGTCCAAATATTGACTTTTGTAAATTACTTGAAAACGGGTCGGGTCATCTGAAAAAAGAGAAAGAGTGACATACGCCATGTTATCCGCAACAAACGCCAAGAGTGACTCCCCTTGGTGCGGTCAGTTTTTATCTACCCCGCTGGTTCTCCCAATCACAACGCGGCGCAATATTGTACCGGGAACCCCGGCAATTGTAGTCAAAGTGCGGTGGAACCTAGAAAACGTGCGCAACGGTCAATATTTCTTTTCTGGAGCTGGCATAGGACGTTAAACTTATTTGTATACATGGTAGGATTTTACAGATATTTCAACACTTTTTTTCATGCATACTAAAACACAGCATCTGAAACGTTTAATCTGTACATGTTTGCTATGTGATATGAATGAAGTAAAAGTTTTATATTCATTATCTATATACACAAATATTTATTAATTTATACTACTGAGTGATATGAATGAAGTAAAAGTTTTATATTCATTATCTATGTACAAAAATATTTATTAATTTATACTGCTGAGTGATATGGATGAAGTAAAAAATGTATACTCTTAAAGTCTTTATTTATGCATTTAATGCTATGCTAGTTCAAAATATGATCTCAGGCAATTATTTAATTATTTTTTATTACATACGTGTGTATTCTCAGATGTAAATACCTAATATAATTCAAATTATAAGTAAACTTACCTAAGACAGAGATAACTGTAGCGACATTCATGGTTATTAAGCGTTTGTTCTCTCGACGCAGTAAATTGATGGTTTATAATTTATGACAATAATTCTGCAAAAAGATTTGACAGATGTTTACCATGTGTGTCTTAAAAATGCTACCTGTCATTATTCATATTTCCATTTAACAACTTGATGTTCATCTTGTAAACAACTAGAAAATAGACATAAGAGACATATGTATATGTAGTATACTATAAAATAGACATAGCAGTCAAGCCTGTGTATATGTAGTATATTATATAATAGACATAACAGTCAAACCTGGGTATATGTGTATAATAATGAAATAGACATAACAGTCAAACCTGGGTATATGTGTATAATAATGAAATAGACATAACAGTCAAACCTGGGTATATGTGTATAATAATAAAATGGACATAACAGTCAAACCTGGGTATATGTGTATAATAATGAAATAGACATAACAGTCAAACCTGGGTATATGTAGTATAATAATGAAATAGACATAACACCTTAATTTAATATATATATATATATATATGTCATAAATGATCTTATTGATGAGTCAATCAATTGATTTATCTTACTTTTTGGGTTAGTTTTGAATCATTTTCCTATGGCATCGTTTTGAACAATACTATTGTCCGTCGATCTTTAACAGCCATACTTAGTCGCAATAGAAAGCCGCACAAGGAAATATGTCTGAACTGAATAATGTGTATAAATGATATACAATGTACGTAGTATTTCCTCAAATAAGTGTGTTGGATCTAAAAAATATTTCAAATTATTTAATTGTAACCACAAACAAATGGTCCTATTTTTAAAAAAGTGTCTATTGAAGTTTGTGTTTTGTGCCTTTTTGACATTATCTTGATATTGTGATTATGTAAATGTGGATCAAAAAAATCATTCGAAGCGCTGACTAATACTTTAGATGAATTTGGAGATATTTCAGGCCTAAACCTCAACATATCTAAATCAACAGTTCTAAGAATTGGGTCTCTAACAAACACTTCCATAAAATATTGTGAACATAAACAATTCCAATGGACCTCAGAGCACGCAACAACCTTAGGCATTACATTTACAAATAATAAATTGACAAATTCAATTCTAAACATAGAGAAAAAGATTAAGGAGTTTGAAAATTGTTTAAAACAATGGCAACATCGTAAATTAACATTAATGGGTAAAATAACAGTAATTAAAACATTTGCTCTCCCAAAACTCATATACCCTCTAACTGGCCTACCAAAACCACCTGCAAAAACAATTAACTACATACAGTCGTTAATATTCAAATTTTTATGAGTTGGAAAGCCCGACAAGATAAAGAGACAAACATTGTACCAACCGTATGAAAATGGCGGATTAAAATTAACAGAATTAAACTTTCATAAATGCAATCAAATGTAGTTGGGTTAAACGCTATATAGATGAAAAAAATAAAAGCAAATGGAAAATATTCTTTGATATCAAATTGTCAAAATATGGACAAACACTATTATTCGATAGCAATTTAAAACAAACTGATAGCAAGATTACAGATTCTGAATTTCTAAACGAAATCATTGAAGCATGGTTTCTTATCAGATCTAGATTTGAAAAAATAAACAATACCAAAATACAACCATGCAAAATGATTTTATTGGAATAATTCCGAAATTTAAATAAACTCGAAAACCTTCTTCTATAAAACATGGTAACTATGATAAGGGAATAAAACTTTTAGAGCAATTATATGAGTGTATAATCAACTCATTTTATTCATTCGAGCAAATACAATTTCTTTATGAAATTCCACACACAGACTTTTTAAGATACTCCGCATTAATAAATAGCATACCCATACCTATTCGAGAGAAACTTAAGACAGATTCAATAAATTACAATAACAGTTAACTAATAACTAATTAAATGTAAATTAGTTAATTCAAGCCTATGTGTATTTTGCAACAGTTACGTTGAAACAACAGAACATCTATTTTATGAATGTCACCATGTACAAATCTTCTGGAACCAAATAAACTCTTATTTTCTTATAGCAAAAACATAAACTTCCAAATAAATAAACAAAATGCTTTAATTGGAGATGTAAACATAAAACTAAACAAAAAACAAATAAACTTCATACTAATAGTAGCAAAACAATTTATTTATAAAATGCGGTGTAAGCCAATGTTACAACAATATAACATATTTAAACATTATTTAAACTTAAAATTGAATACCGAAAAACACACCGCCTTAATGAATTACAAATACGAGGTTTTTAGAATTGAATGGGATCCATTCATTTAAAACAGCATCCATCATTCAATACGAATATATATATGATTAAAAAGATATATACTATTCCATGTGCAAAGAACAATCTAAACTCTTCATTCAAAAATAGTATTACAAAGAAATACAGTTTTTAGTAATAGTATATTTACTTAAGGCCTTATCTTCCCTGTACTAGTTGCTTTCTTATTTTGTTTGTTATGCATTAAAACTCTTCATGTACCTGTATTGGCAAAACTGAATCTGCTATTGTTTATATATATTGGTATTATGAATTATGTTAATTCTTGTACATTGAAGAAAGAAATAAATGAAAAAAAATATTATGTAAATGTTATTTGCACGGTACGAACAATATGGATACTTTCTTCTTTTTTTTATTTGTATGGAAAAACATCTTCATGCAGTTATGGGATTTTGTTCCAAATTGGTCGGTATTTTGTATTGAGAATGAATGCGTGTTCTGCTACATGTCTGTAATAGAGTGCATACATAGGGTATTACAATCGGAACTCCTCGGCTTTTGTCTAACGAAAGTGCCTCGGGCATAATAGGCAGGCCGCCATTTTGTTGTGGTGGCTACTTTCCACCATGGCTGACCTTGGGAGTCCAACGATGGAAACAACCTGTTTCTCTTTCGATTGAAATATGATACCCATTTTATCAATCACAAACGAAAAACACGTTCGTTTGAAAGTCTCAAATTCTACGAAAACGAGCACCTTGTATTAAAAAGTAGTTACCGGATACCTAATAATCAAAATTTGTAATCCTACACTTTGAGGCGTATTCTCACTTACGGACATACCCGAGTAGTTACGATTGAGAGTATTAAAACAGATTTGTCCTACAACATGGAAAGGGAACTAGTTTAACAATTCTGTGGCGGATGTAGAGGAACGTAGTACAACAAAATGCATGCGCGCCGATTGAGTGACGGCTGTGGAAAGCACCATCGTCCAGTCTTCAAAGGTTGGATGCAACGATGTGCAATGCGTAGATTGTGTGGTAAAGAACGTTTAATTAATACATATTTATACAGCTGGTGATGCATGGTACAGTTTTTGGTTGTTGACAACATATTGTGGTAGGCAATAATTACGCTTGTATGAACATTATTGATATGTAGGTGCATTTTGTGCTTGCTTCATGCAGCAGTTGATCATTCTATAGGGTTTTTGTTTTGTTTACGGGATCAAGTAATAAATTATCAGACAATAAGACTGATGGAATGAATATTAAGTTGTTGTCGTGAATAACAGCGTGGGAACTGTTGGAGAAGTCCCCCCCCCCACTGATCGTTTAATTATTGCAAAATACCAGACACGTCCTGGATCTAGATCTGTCTATCAGTAATGTAAGATCCGTTGATATACAAGTTATTCAATGACACTTCTTCCTGTAAAGGTTTGTAATATCGTATAATGAGCTTCATTCATTTCGCGTGAAGGATTTAACATTTTTGAAGTGGTAGAAGTATAGGAAAACATTCATGAAAGTATAGTCTAACTAATTAGGCATAAAACATTGTTATAATGCAGCCTGCTTTCATGGTGCATCACCAGCAAATGTGTCTATCAAATTCACTGATAAACCAAAGGAAAACTTCAGACACAGGATCCTGATGCTTGATGCCACCAAAATCGTAGCACTGTGTGTTATCTTAGTACAATTTAAGTGCTTCTTTGGTTGGATGTCAAGTGACTTAGATACACATCATTTGTTCACCCAAAGTCAGAGATGAGGAGCAAATGGTGCCCAACAAAATGTGATTTATAAAGGTTGTTTTGTGTATTTTCCAATATGAGTAGACTAAAGTACAACACCTTCTAGATAAATCCTGATTTGGATGCCAAAAAGTTATGATATCTTTATAAAGCTACCCAACCCAGTAAAATGTATTCCGTGATAATACGTGACTGTACTATCATAGTCCAAAAGCTGGTGTTATTTTCTTATAATACTACTTATATTGCTTTTCATGCTTGGTTTCTGTTTGTTTATACTTTGTTGTACACTTCATCGTGATCTTTACACCATTAAGGTGCAAGTTCTGAAATTGTGGAAGGCTTTTAATTCTACAAAACAATTCAATGAACATATTTACAGGACACTTGCAGCTTTCAGCATAACGTTAAATGTATGGTTACAAATCAAAACTTATTGTGTTATGATTTGAAATCATGTAATTAAATTTAGATTATCATATCCTAATATCAGTAGTTCATGTATTTGGAAAGTATAGTCCAGGTAACGTATGTATCAGACATAATTGATTCACCAACGTTGGTAAAAATAATTATGTAACTCATTCAAGATAAATGAAAACTAATGAATAACTAACATTTTTAATTTTTTTTAGAGCAATATGTCATTATTGTTTAGGCAACAAGGGGCTTGTGTGCTTCACTGCTTGTGGAAAAGACACAGTAATGTCAATATTGGACTATTATTGTAACATTTTATATAGGTTCTGAATGCATTAAGACATAGTTTCGATATCATTTCAGTATAGACGAACACTTTCAATGTCATAAAAGGTCATAAAAAGTACAATGAATTATCTAATTAAATTAATAAATATCAAATTGCCATTCCACTAGTGGCGACAACCTGGTGAACTTTGCTTCTTGCAATAGTAACGTTTGTATCATACTAAATCCTTGTTTCGACAATAAAGGTTATTAATGGGTAAAGGTGAAATAACTTGATCAAATCATACTTTATGCAAAACGCACTAAAATAAAACTTATACAACCCTAACTAGTACAGTGGTTTGTTCATTTTGACTTTCCAATAGGAAGCAAGGGACAGGTAACGTTTGTATCTTTTATTGCATTAGTTGTAAACAAATACCAAAATAATTATGTTCGAATTTTCATTATAGTTCAATTTGTTTACAGTCGAAGTCGAATATTGGACGATATACCATTGAAGTCACAAACAATGGTTTATCAAACTCATTATAAAACATTAGGTAAGTGTCATTCACTTGAACCAGAGTCGTGATGTGTTGAATAAGGTAACATATCCATTCATTACTGGACGTAACGTATATATCACTTGTATAAACATAGTCGTGTGAACATAACAATTAAAAGGTCATCATATAACATCATGAATACAATCTTTCACCCGTTCTAGTTTCAGTTTAACATGTTTTTCAAATAAACGACAATACAGGATGAGGCTATAATAGCTTTCTAATGACCTAAAATCCAAAAACAGTCGGAGAAAATGTCGCTGTCTACATTTCCATATTATGTTTACCTCATTTGTTAAATGTTCAATCTATCTGCAAACACACAGTTTTGTAAACATTGATCTATTTAGGTCTCAGGTGAGATAAGAATATAACATTTCTCTGGTGGGGTCAGTAACGTAGGTATCGTTTACGGGTGTTAGCTTGGTACAGACACAAATAGCCAAGAAGGTAACTTGATTTGGGTGTGAGAAGTACACTACAATGCCATCAAACTTTTACCAGTATTTGAGTTTACATACAAGTGATCTCGTTCGAGTTATTTCATGGCACACCAATGTGCTCCTCATCTCTGACTTTGAGTGAGTTACTTTTGTGTCGGGGCGCAGCTTAGCCTAAAACAATGTGTAGGCACCTTTCTATTAGGCTCCGGGGGCATGCCTCCCAGAAAAAATACACTGTAGACGGGGGTCATTTTCTGGCATGCTTTAGCGTAAAATATTTATGAAGTTAAGAAGCCGACATTTAAAGGCCATAAATTAACTTCAACTTAATGAATCTATAATTCGGGCATTTTAAAGAGTTTGCTACCATAAAATATGTTTTGTGATTTATTTATAGTTACATTGTATGTGTGTTGCTTTAGGATTAAAGTTAGTGCTTTTAAAACGAAGTGAATTAAAGTAAAAAGATGATTCTGTTAAATGCATAACAACATACATTGTGCAAGTGAAACACTTAACCGATTAGTGGAATTTAATTTGTCAAAAGCTATGGGAATCTCTATTCCCCCGGCCCCATATCCCCTACATTTTGATTGCATGTTGCGAGATTTATTACTTATTTTTTTGCAATATCATTGAAAAATTACTGTGCTACATTTCTTTGTGATAAAAAATTTGGAATGTTTTTATTGGAAGTTAAAGTCAGTTTCACTGACAAAACATCTATGTAAAATAACAATACCTGCTTTAATTCTAACATCCTAAAAGCTAATGGGGCTTTAAATCTGTATTTGTTATCTTAGTAGCAGGAAGACAACACAACAGATAAGAAATAATTAACTCACTTTATTACATGAGATTTACAACCTCAACACATGTACTCTATACATATGAATCCAAGCAATTACCATAAACATCTCATCATAGGATAATAAAATAGGATTAGTAAGTACATTGTACTGACAATGTTTGAGATTCAAATAAGAATATCTTTAGGCTAACATACCACAACTTAGTACCGTATTCACTTAGTATGTCATTTTAAAGAAACGCTTACTCATAATAAGTTTCTCTTTTGAAGACGTTTTCCATGTACCATAAATGTTGCCTAGTATATTGATAGCAGACTGTGTCCAGATACAGAATTTACCAACATGACCTCCAGGAGCAACTTTTAGTAAATTCAATCTGGCAACGTTTAAAAGTGTAATACCTGAAAAACAGAAAATAACTCCGTCTAATATTCATATGTTGCAAAAATAGATTCAATAGACAAATCTAGACTGCCACTATTTGTCGAACAAGCGACAATAATTGTCGGCAAAAAAGGTTTTCATTCCAGACGTTATCTCCATTCCTTCCGTCGGTCATAGGATGGAAATAGTTTGCCCATGACAGTTTATAAAACACAACGGTACTTGATCAGTTGTTGATATGTATATAAAAGATGAGTATGCAAGCTGTATTCCGAAAAGTGCAACTTTTCTTTTTGTTGTTTTGACAAATGCAGAATAGTTTTCAATAACTACATGCATGTAATTCATTGAACCCTGATAATATACTCTAGTACACTTGATGACTAAAGTTCTAAGAAAGGTATTATCAAAATCCCTTGAAAAATATAGAAGTTGAGCGCAGAAGAAATTGCGGACACAAAATAAACAAAGAGTCATAAATCGACACAAAATGATCAAAACACAAAACCCGACAGTAAGCTCTGTCGATAACATACATGAGAAAGTTTGTTCAAAATCACTTGAGAAATGTAGAAGGAATTGCATACAGTAGAAATTGAGGATGCCGTTCGTCTGCCGACATTTGCCTATATAGAAACCAGAATAATAAACAAGAGGGCCATGATGGCTCGCCTGTGTAAGACTGCGACTTCTTTCATATCGGTATAGTGTTCAAGAGTTTTAAAACGTAAAGCTAGCGAGAGCCTGATGGGGCAGGTGTATAGCAGAATTACATGTAAGTAATTGAACAGTTTACAGTTTCGTTTGCCTCTATCACAAACTGGTTCTGCTCCAGTCTGTCTCCTTCTTGATCCCGATGAACCTTCTCCTACTTATTACACAAATGCACATGAATCTCGCTGGCGCATTGTCGGGCATATATAGTAAACTTTACAAGTTTTAAATTACGTGTGTGCTGTTGGTTTATTCCTTTGCTTATTGTTTTGCTTTCAGAGTCCATTTATTATGTAAGAAGGAATAAATACTCAGTGAAGATGAGTCAGTTCTGTTCTATAGGCACATATATCACTGATTACTTTGAATTTGTCTTGTATTTAGAGCTTGATAATATTATGATAGAACAAAACTCAGTATTAGTACTAACGTTATTTACAATTTATTGGTCCTATTCTGTGCGTAGAGACTAAATAAACGTACCAATAATCAAAGCTAGATAAGAAGATAAGGAGCGAACATTTCGTTCCTTTAGGCATGTGTTCTTTCCTATACGTGCCAATGTCATTTTGATAAACTAAAGTATTATGTCCGTTTTCATTCATCGATATGTTTCTTTGTTTGTTTGTCTGTTTGTTTATAAACTTTATATCGGGTTTTACACCCTTTTCAACAGACAGAGTCATGTGAGGCGGACAGTTAACCAAAGCATCGTTCCTGGGAAGAACCAGTACTAGACTACCATCATCCGTAAGCAACTGCCTACTTTCTCACATAAAGAGGCATGTTGGCAGCGGGACTCGAACCCACAACACTCCATCAATGAGAGGTTACAGTGATTTGTTATCAGCGACTTAAATTTAACCATTCGACCACGGAGGCTGGATCATCGATATGTACGAGTGTAATTGACCGAATAACATTTTAAACAACAATGTTAATTATAAGCTTTATGTTTTGTCTCTATCGATTATAAAGAACAAACGACACATGCTAACTCTCTATTATTGACGTAGGGTGGACATTCCAGGCTAGCGCCACATCTTGCTTCTACAAAGTACAGCATGTTATCATTGTTATCTATTCCACTATTGACAACAGTCTCTGGTCGTCGATCGAGACAAACGTACTCGCTTCCGTCATCATAACCTGAGTATGCACCAACAAGATATCCACTGTATTCCTTCGTCCATCCTGGGTAACAGTCCATTCGTCCTGGTATCATGACGTTTGTACTCCTAGACGAGCGACATACAGAGCATGGGGCCGCATCATTGTATATGTTAGAACCAAAGAAAGCATTCAAGTCATGAGCCTGAGTGACATGCGCGTAGAATTCATATTCCACTCCGGTTATGACAATATCATTGTTCACTGTCTCGGAGTAGTGGTCCCACGTAGGTTGATCTGAGAGGCATAGATAATTCGCTCCAGCACCTTTTTCACTTCCGACGTGATATGTTCCGGCCATGTAACCTACATTAGAACATGGTGTACATTTGAATACGGTGTTAGATGCATGTATCAAGAAAAATATACGTCACTACACTCAATATTTCATTTTTCATTGATGAGAATGTTGTGTTAAATCAATGTGTTTAATAGAGTCTAATACAATTATCGTTACTTGCAATGTGATTTGTTCATGCATTACACTTGTCTTTGTGAGAGTGAATATCCCTATACTTGCCTGAGTACACAAGATCTGTACCATTGCTTGGACATGTTGTACGTCCCCATCTGGTGTAAGTGGAACCTGAAAAAGTTTAATGTACGTTGTACTAGTACTTGAAATATTAACTGCAAAATGTATGAGGTGGAAAGTAAAGTGTACATATTATTTGGTTTCTTCTTATTTTTGAGTCAGCCATTATACTGTGAACAGTAATAGATTCTAGTTACTGCAGTACACTGTAAGACTAATTATTATGATGTTTCTACACTCCAACTAGCGTCCGTTCCATGATTACAAAAACGAAGTGTGAAGTTTTTTCCCATAAACAAAACGTTACCTTGTTGCTGTTTCAAGGCTTCTATTTCATTATCTTTCTGGTCAAGTCGTGCCTTTAATTTTAAAATTTCTTCCTCAAGGTCCATTTCCACCACCAGTCGTTTACCTTTCTTGTCTCCTGTTAAGTCTACAAATGTGAAACAGATACGTACAGTTAAGCCTTATAATGTTTAGTACATTAATAAGTTATGATCGAATTATTTTGACAAAATAATCGTAGTTACCTAACTGTTTCTTAAGTCTTTCAATTTCAACATCTTTCTGGTCCTGACGAACTTTTAAATCTAACACTTCCTTATAAAGATCTATGTCATTTAATTGCAGACCACTCCGGACGTCTTCAGTGAAATATAATAATAAAAGAACAAAAAGTGCCGTCGTCATGTTATCCCTTAAATTGATATATTCCCTCACGGTATTTTGTAGGTTGTTTATTCTCTAATTGTATTGACGGTGTTTGACATGTATTTCTTATATCATGACACAAATTTATAAGATAAGAACCTACACAAACAGAATAGCGGACAAAGGAACTGTTTACAGAACGTCGTCACGATGATCACATTTTACAAAGCACTCAGTAACGTTTACTGTTTTTGTTGTTCGGTACGAACATTAATGTAGATGGTTTTCAACATTCAGTCAGGAAATTCTCATGCACTACATACCGAAGAGCATACCGTAACCCTCCGACTGCGAAAATAGTTCCACTTTTACAATTCAGTGCCACAATAAATATGATGTACAGTCAAGTCAAAAGATGGCTATGCAAAATCGTTACCGAGAAATACAGTCGTAAAAATATTAAAAACAAAATAAATTAAAAAAACGACAGAATGACGTGTATATATTTTATGAGAGCTAAAAATTATTACTGAACTACTTTTGATGATCCCCATTTTCGCAATTCAAATTTTACCAGCGGACATTCGATCATATCATTCAACTTCTGATACTGTATAGTGAACAGTAATTTATGCTTTACATTTCCCATTTGAAGCATCATTATTATATATACATGTATCAACATAGTTGATCAAGAGGCTCAAAGGGAAGATTGGGGCATTGCCTAACTGTGTTGCCTCTATAAATAAAGTCTTCATTATTATTATTATACTTGGATCAATTACTAATATCACAACAGAAAAGTTACATGTATTTAGTAAAGTTAATGTGAAACTGATGTAACTGTTTGGAAAATTCATCATAATTTCTTGGAAGAGTATATTAATAGTTATCGCTTCTTTACTGAGTGTTGTAGCAGGGCAGGTCAGAGACTTTCTAAGAAGCCATGTTTGAAAGACAAATTCGTAATTATACAAGTACTCATTTTCATGAACGTAAGTAACATTTTAAATATCATAGTTTTGTCAGTTTTATTTGATTGTTTTCTCCGGGGTTTATAAAGAACAAACGACACACGCTAGCTCCCTGTTGCTAACGTAAGGTGGACATTCCAGGCTAGCGCCACACCTTGCTTCAACGAAATACAACATATTGTCATTATTATTGCTCGCACTTCCCACAACCGTCTCTGGTCGTCGATCGAGACAAATATACTCGCTACCGTCATCATACCCTGAGTATGCACCAACAAGATATCCACTGTATTCTTTCGTCCATCCTGGGTAACAATCCATTCGTCCTGGTATCATGACGTTTTTGTTTCTCATCGTGCTGCATACTGAACAAGGAGCCTCGTCGTTTCGAATATCAGAGCCAAAGAATGAAGGGAGATCGTGCAGATGGGGATTGAATTCATATTCTACTCCAGTAATGACAATCACGTTGTTAATATTATCAGAATAGTGATCCCATGTTGGTTGTCCTGATAGACAAAGATAATTTGCACCCGAACCCTTTACACTTCCAATATGATAAGTTCCGGCCATATAACCTATAAAAGAAAAATAGACAATTAACACAATTATTCGTAAATGTTAATAGATAGTGTTAACTGTACCTCACTCCCGTTTCTAATGTAAAGGGTCGCATAGCTATACCCGATTGGGCATTTTTTAAAACAAAACACACAGTAATAACACAATGCGCAGAAATAATGCGCGTTCAGTTCAAACAGATGTTCGGTTACTAAATAAGTTTCCATTTATTTGACGAATTGTTCATAATAAAAGTTCTAGATTGTACAATGTACTTAAAAATACTTCTAATTTGACCAAAATTTCATTTACTGAGTTTGAATTAATCGGTAGAAAATTCTGAATTGATAGTCTATGTAATGTCATTGCTTATTAAGATATTGTAACATCATATTTTTCTTTTTACATTTCTATGAAATCTTCTATTCGGTATAATGAAATAAATATTACATTTCCGAGAGCGCGTTATAAATTATTAAAAACTCGCAAGCCCTCGAAAAAGTAATGTTGACCTCAGCGCTACCTCGGACAACATTATTTTTATCGCGGAGAAATTTTTAGTAACGCCAGAAATGTGATATTTATGAAGTAACGACGATTCGGACGAATTCCTTTTTTAAGAGGTCGCAATAGTGATTACGTTAATACATCAGATTTGTCAGTACGTCAGTTGAGAGATTTCTTAATTACTTACCTGAATACACAAGTTCTGTATCATTGCCTGGACACGTTGTACGTCCCCATCTAGTGTAAGTAGAACCTGAGGAAACAGTTGTGTAACACAAAATTATGTATAAAACAAGCGCCATTGCGTAAGTCTGAATAAACTCAAATAATACTTCCAAAGAAAGAGTTCACATGATGATGCCTTGCCCTTATGTGTCATTTATATCATGATTGATGTGATATTTTCAGCCATAGAACTATTGTTAGCTGAAACCATGGCAGCACAGATCTTCATGAATACATTACACTGAATGTTTTATCTTCGTCCTCATATAATATGGATGATTGTCCGTTGCGAACATTGTTCAAGATAGTCATGCATACGAGTTTATACGGGGCATGTTAACACCATTTCGTCAAAAACCAATCTTATTTTATGTAAACGCCAATATATATTCAAAACCATAGGTTAAAACAAACCTTATATTAATTTCATGTGTTTTTGTATAATTATGTTTAACATCATGAATCCAGAATAAGCTGTGCAGACGTTACCTTGTTGTTGTTTCAAGGCTTCTATTTCATTATCTTTCTGGTCAAGTCGTGCCTTTAATTTTAAAATTTCTTCCTCAAGGTCCATTTCCACCACCAGTCGTTTACTTTTCTTGCCCGTTGTTAACAAATCTACAAATATGAAACAACCAAAAACGTTAAGTTAAGCTTAATAATGTTTGGTACAGTGATACCATAAGGTCCTAATAATGTTTGGTACAGTGATACCATAAGGTCTTAATAATGTTTGGTACAGTGATACCATAAGGTCTTAATAATGTTTGGTACAGTGATACCATAAGGTCCTAATAATGTTTGGTACAGTGATACCATAAGGTCTTAATAATGTTTGGTACAGTGATACCATAAGGTCTTAATAATGTTTGGTACAGTGATACCATAAGGTCTTAATAATGTTTGGTACAGTGATACCATACGGTCTTAATAATGTTTGGTACAGTGATACCATACGGTCTTAATAATGTTCGGTACAGTGATACCATAAGGTCTTAATAATGTTTGGTACAGTGATACCATAAGGTCTTAATAATGTTTGGTACAGTGATACCATACGGTCTTAATAATGTTTGGTACAGTGATACCATACGGTCTTAATAATGTTCGGTACAGTGATACCATAAGGTCTTAATAATGTTCGGTACAGTGATACCATACGGTCTTAATAATGTTCGGTACAGTGATACCATAAGGTCCTAATAATGTTTGGTACAGTGATACCATAAGGTCTTAATAATGTTTGGTACAGTGATACCATAAGGTCTTAATAATGTTTGGTACAGTGATACCATAAGGTCTTAATAATGTTTGGTACAGTGATACCATAAGGTCTTAATAATGTTTGGTACAGTGATACCATACGGTCTTAATAATGTTTGGTACAGTGATACCATACGGTCTTAATAATGTTCGGTACAGTGATACCATAAGGTCTTAATAATGTTCGGTACAGTGATACCATACGGTCTTAATAATGTTCGGTACAGTGATACCATAAGGTCCTAATAATGTTTGGTACAGTGATACCATAAGGTCTTAATAATGTTTGGTACAGTGATACCATAAGGTCTTAATAATGTTTGGTACAGTGATACCATAAGGTCTTAATAATGTTTGGTACAGTGATACCATAAGGTCTTAATAATGTTTGGTACAGTGATACCATAAGGTCTTAATAATGTTTGGTACAGTGATACCATAAGGTCTTAATAATGTTTGGTACAGTGATACCATACGGTCTTAATAATGTTTGGTACAGTGATACCATACGGTCTTAATAATGTTCGGTACAGTGATACCATACGGTCTTAATAATGTTCGGTACAGTGATACCATACGGTCTTAATAATGTTCGGTACAGTGATACCATAAGGTCTTAATAATGTTTGGTACAGTGCTACCATAAGGTCTTAATAATGTTTGGTACAGTCATACCATAAGGTCTTAATAATGTTCGGTACAGTGATACCATACGGTCTTAATAATGTTCGGTACAGTGATACCATAAGGTCTTAATAATGTTTGGTACAGTGATACCATAAGGTCTTAATAATGTTTGGTACAGTCATACCATAAGGTCTTAATAATGTTCGGTACAGTGATACCATACGGTCTTAATAATGTTTGGTACAGTGATACCATACGGTCTTAATAATGTTCGGTACAGTGATACCATCAGGTCTTAATAATGTTCGGTACAGTGATACCATACGGTCTTAATAATGTTCGGTACAGTGATACCATAAGGTCTTAATAATGTTTGGTACATGTTTGGTACAGTGTATAACGTAGTGGCTCTCATACCCATATCATTTCTATAATTAATTAAAGAGACGTAAAGTTGTATATCAGTGTGTACAATTCTTAATAACGACAAGAGTAAAATTAACATGTATATGTTGGCAACAGAACAAGTCTCTGTGAACAACTTAAGCCAGCATGGTATTGCATCAGATAATTAACCTATAAGTTCATTGGTCAAGAGGCTAGTGGTCCAGAAACTTCGTGGATAATGACGATAACGCCCACTGCTGTCAATAACATTTTTAGATTGAATATAACTAATTGTCATGTGTAAAACAGAGAGTGCGAGTTCGAATTAGATGTTAGTAGATAGTAAGACCAGAGAGATAATGAGAGATGAGTTGAATGATATAGTCAGAATCTGATTTTACTGATATTTTTATTACAACTTTTATTAAAAGTAAACTACACGATCTTGAGTCATTTTCTTTGTCACCTGATGCTATGTGACAAATGTTTGGTACAGTGATACCAGAATTAAGGTCTTAATAATTAGGGAAAATAATCGTAGTTACCTAACTGTTTCTTAAGTCTTTCATTTTCAACATCTTTCTGGTCCTGACGAACTTTTAAATCTAACACTTCCTTATAAAGATCTATATCATTTGATTGCAGACCACTCCGGACGTCTTCAGTGAAACATAATAATAAAAGAACAAAAAGTGCCGTCGCCATGTTCACTCCAAAATTTATGTACCGTATAGTTTGGTTGTTTGATTATAATATTGTGTCGGCAATGTTTATTATATGCTTAGTTTACTACGACACAAATTTATAAGATAAGAGCCACGTAGGTGTATTCCCAATCCTACATGTATACTATAAATATGTATAATATGTATACAGATAAGTCTTTGGCGTATTGTATACAAAACTGCGCGCGTAAAATGGGCAGAACAGTGGCCAAATGAATTAACTGTTCACCGTTTCTAGACTTTTTCGGTCACGCCAATTGGTAGTTATCGAAATTTTTCATAAGAACTACTATTTAGTCCGGCAACGAACTGTGAATGATCGAAGGTTCCGTAGGGTGAGTGGCATTTCGGAACAGTTCTATGTCCATTTTAATTAAGATCAAAGACCTATACTATACATGTACTGTACTGTATAAAGTCCCATAAGCTTATAAACGTATTGGTCCTAATAGTTTCTGTTTGTTCTATAACAGAGGAATCCGGTATGTTTTCCTCTCGTGCACACTTTATAGCAAGAAAATATGTTTCCGAAACCACTTTCGTATTTTTTCCAATATCATTGAAATAAATACTATTTATAGAACACCTGTGTTTTCCCGCAGTCATGGTATGCACACGTAGTAAAGTGACGTCACGCGCCCTACATATTTCAAGTTTACAAAAGCAAAAATCACAGTGAAATGAGTGTTTTCAGACGAAAAAGGGCTTGTTTCGTCGGTAATAATTATCTTGGGATGATATCAGCAATTAAATATTTTTGCATATATTTTTCTACAGCAAAAAGCTAATGGGGCTTTAAGTTGCATGGCTCTATTTTAAGGAGGGGAACAATGCTTGACCTTTCGCTACGCCTAATTTCTCGAATGAAAAGAAATTGTCTCAGCCTGAGTACTATCAACTAATTACAGGAGACTGAACTGAACTGTGACACAGAATTAAGTTAAGATATAGCCTCGGACTTTTAAACTATATATGAACACCTTGTGTATATTACATGTACATGTATGAGTGATTTGTAGTAGCAAGCATAAATATGTATACAATTCCAATCTACTAGCTGTGAACTAATATACAAATGTACATACATGTATACATAATTTTATACCTACCAAACTCAGTTAGCTACCTATAGCCCCTGCTAAACTGTACGTACAGTGGCCATGCCTCCATTGCTTATTCCCCTTTTTCTAGACGAATTATACTTATGAGTATTAGTTTATGATAGCTGTTTGTGAGTACATACTGTAGTGTCTATTACTAGTTTGGCTAATCCTGGCCATTGGCTAATGGTGATAACTGAATCTATTTATTGATAGGTAAGTTAAGGCAGTTCTCTGTGATGTTTAACCTAGATAAGGCTGTTGTGTGGCATAATATCTGAAATGCTATTTGAAGCTCAATGTGGTTGTATCATAGCAGATTATGGTGAATTTGTTAACATTTAGGTTTTTTTCTATTTGATTGATGTAGGGTATGATATAACCATGTGTTTGTGAACTATATACATGAATGTATTCATTTGTCAAATACTCATGATTGTCAAAATATGTGTATTACATGTATCTATAACTTGTAAATATGTTATACTCTCAATAATGGAAGAATTAATAAAGTAGACGGTCAATATATATCCTTTATGAAAAAAGCAACTTCATACAAAAAACATAAACCAATATGCTTCTTGTAATTCGTCTACATAAAACGTTTTGTTATAGTTTTTCTTGTCCATATTGTACGACTGTAATTTCATATTTAATAAACTCGCAAGGCTAAATACATGATTAATAATTTTGACTGTCCTCGGTTTCTGTACATGCATGTCGGCAAGGACTGTCGGTTACATTGGACGATAATTGCCGTTGACCATATATTTAGTTCAAATGATCCGTTGTGTTATCATAGAAATACAAATTATTTATCATAATGAACGTCTCAAATTACTTTGCTCTACATGGACAAGTAATGATAAGTGATGGTTCCCGTCGTGTTATGCTACGTAATATTTATCACGTAGTGTAAGGGGCAGGTAATCCAGACTAAGATTGATTCTTGGTCGGTGTCTTATACCTGACCGTACGTCACTTCCTTTTAAAAATCAACAACACGAGAAGAAAACAATTAAACTTGTGCAATCCATAATTGTCCTGTTTTAATGATTGTCTGATTCAATCGATATAAATAATGGTAAGTTTGTTAAAAGTCTTTAATTTATTCAATAAATTTTTGTCCAGAATTATGCGTAGTATGAAATGACGTTTTACATCAATAGTGTAATAGTATTCGGCTACCTATCAAATCGGTTATGGTTCCAGATTATGGTACAAAATGAAATTACCACGGTGACCATTGCCACTGTGATCCACAAATTAATTACATATTATTATTATACAAATTATGTATACATATTATATACTGCAGTCAGGATCTTCTATATATATAGTTTTTAATCTATACATAGATTTCAGTAATTGCATTTAATTTTAATGGACTCCTTCATGATGTTCAATGAAGATTGTAAGTTGTAACAAAGAATTCATCATTTCATGTCAGACATTTTCTACTTTCTTTTATATACTTACAGCCACAGAACGAACATATTGAACTTCATCGGAAGCGACATGGCTACCGATTGGATTACCATGAGAAGAAGCGAAAGAAGGAAGGAAGAAGACCTCATGAAATGTCAAAGAAAGCCAAGAAATTGCGTGGATTGAAAGGTTGGTCACACATACCATACCGCTAAGAGCCCATTTTTGGCCTTTCCCTTTTAAAGGCCGTTTGAAAAACGGGTCGTATTATGGGAACACCCACGGTGGGTTGGCGGTGTCCACAACGGTGTCCGCTCTCTAATTCAAACAGTTGTATTCGGATCCTCACCAAACTTGATGGAAATGTTTATGGCCATGAGAATCAGTCAAGATCGATAGCCCAATCGGTCCAGGCACTTCACTAAGTTATGCCCTTTGACGCTTTGAAAAACATTTTGACGGGCATATTTTGTGACCTGGCACTCTTTTATAACATTTTTTTTTGTAGAACTTCTTTTACCTTCACTTCGTAATTACACAGGGTGTTCATTTTGACTCGAGCTCCCGGGTTTTGACGCACGAAAATCTCAAAAGTATTGTTTTTGACTCTTCAAAAATATGCTGTGTGCGTCAATTTTGACCCGCGGGAATTTTCACCAAAGCGTCAAAAGATAATCATCAATGTGTAAATTACCCGTCAGAAACCAGTTTGTAAGCGCGTGTCGCATCGCTGATTAGTCAGGACCAAATTCCATGACGTATTGTAATAAACTCTACACGCGCTTATAAGGTTAGAGTAGGTAGTACACATTCGGCATATATGTGACAGTTAGTTTATAACACGTGTTTAATGACACTATAGAAGCTGATTGTTTACGAGTGGGATCTATTGCATAGATAATACAGCATGTTTGTAACACTTACTTTAGGACAATCAACGTTGATTGTTCACGAGAAGGATAATTTAATCAACAGAAACATCGGATTCGGAGTCCTTTGATGTTATCCAAAGAAGGTTGTGTCAATCGGCGAGTGATAATCATTTTGCCTTTGTTTTACTGATTTCAATACGTTTTCCGATGAATGCATGACCTGTTAATTAATTTATTTCAATTGTCCAGTGTAGCGTGTAAATGACGGATAAATAAAAATGTGTTTAGTTTTGAATCAACCAGATGACCTATATAACCATTTCCCGAAAATCATACTTTCACTTTACTTATAAATTTATATAATTATAAGGATAAAGAAGAAACATCGCCAAATAAAACTAATTATAATAATTACGAATAAACGCCCGTTGTACGGTCCGATTTTGATACGGTGATGTATCTTAAGAAAAAACGTTACAATAAACATTAGATGTGTTACTTTTGAATATCATTGACTTATTTATGCTTGTTAATGTTAAACTATGCGCATATGGGCCTGTGTGTATCTTTGTAGAACTTAGAAAATGAAAATAAACAATGTGACAATATATCAAAATAATGTCAAGAAGTATATACCCACTAAAATTATGAAATGAACTGAATACAGGCACTGGACACTATTAAAACTAATTTTAAAATAAATACATAAGTAGAATACATGCAAAGGAATGACATTGCTGCAAACTGTACTTAAAGAACAAATTTCAGGAATTTCTTTTATTCATCTACCCCCCCCAAGAAGTTGGTTTGCACCGACTCTTGAACACTTGCATGACTCTTGAACATTTCATTTTGACTCTTGAAAATTCTGTCCAAAGGGTCAATGACTCTTGACTTTCAAAGTCTAGTGAACACCCTGATTACATAATATTAAAAGTTGAGCAAAGCATATCATTAAATGTCCTCGCTTATGTTTTATAGAAGCCATGTTTAATTCATAATCATACATTACAAGTAACTCTTATTGCATTGCTTGACGTTTGTGTGAAAGAGAATTGTTCCTGATTATAAATTTTGTATGATGTTGTCTGGTACGAAGTATGGCTGATAAAAAATTTTCTTTCGCAGCTAAATTGTACAATAAACAGAGACACTCTGAAAAAATACAGATGAAGAAAACAATAAAGATGCATGAAGAACGAAAAACAAAACAGAAAACAGATGAGAATGTACCTGAAGGTGCCGTACCTGCTTATCTCCTAGACAGAGAGGGTCAGAGCAGGGCTAAAGTATTGTCAAATATGATAAAACAGAAACGTAAAGAAAAGGCTGTAAGTTGTTCTTCTTCTTTAATTGATAAGTTTGTTTAACAGTGTAATTTCTGAAATATTGAGTATTGAATAGATTAGTTTGTTTGTCCTTGGAATGGTTTAAGCTTGACAGCATGCTTTTATGCCCTCGTATCAATAGCTCGGGGGAATAATGTTTTTGGTCTCTCTGTTTGTCTGTCTATTTGTCTGTTTGTACCAAATTTTAACTTTGCCTATAAAATCACAAGGCTTGCACCTACATTCATCAAACTTCATATGTAGGTTCCTCATGACAACCTCTACAGGACCTGTGCATTTTCAGGTCAGTAGGTCAAAGGTCACCCGGAGGCGGCATTGTATTTTAAAAACACATCTTGTTTGTCACTGCCCTTAAAAAGAATGTGTGTTTTTCCCTTGTAAGTTAGTCTCTAGAGGATAATTTGTGGTTAATTTGGTTGAAGGTCAGATTTGTTGGTAGAGATCAGTATTATTGTGAATATATAACATAAGATGCTTCTTTTAAGTGACTTTTGTTTAGCCTAATCAGTTACATGTTTACCTGTATGAAGACTTACATGTAAGCTTTGACAATTTTGAATAATGAAGTATTGTTTCTAGTACAATGTTTGGTCTGTATTATACTTGGTTCATCAGCATATTATTTGTTTTTCAGGGTAAATGGGAAGTACCATTACCCAAGGTTAAGGGAATGAGTGAAAACGAAGTGTTCAAAGTTGTAAAAACTGGCAAAACTAGAAGTAAGTATATGTATAATGATTAAACACTGTTAGATAACATTTAGCATGAAATACAGGTAGTCATTCAAAACTGTATATTTAATGATAGTTATGTGTTGTATATTTACAATGAAATAATTATTTAGTAACAGATTTGAGAGTAAAGAGTGAATTTTTCTTTAATTTTTATTTGTAAATCATAGTATAGTTTAATGAAAGAGACATTTTTAGAAGGACTGTAGATCAGTCACTGACTCTCAGGAAGCTGATCACTCATTGGTCAATTTAAAATTTGATCTTTGGAAGTACCAATCAGATACCTCTGTATGAAATTGGTCTATTTCGTCATCTCACAAATGTTTCATTTATTTATCATATGTTTTTTTTTCACAGGAAAAGCTTGGAAAAGAATGGTGACTAAAGCTTGTTTTGTAGGAGAAGGTTTCACGAGAAAGCCACCTAAGTTTGAGAGATTTATTCGTCCTATGGTATGTTATGTAATCAGTTTTGGTATTTTCTCTGTATATATGTAAATATATTATTCCCTGGCTGAACCAACAGAACTACTGTTATTTCTGGGTATTGTCAAGTCAGATATTATATACTGTAGTAGTGGTAGTACAGATCATTTTTAGCGAGTCTGTTTTTGAAGAAATAGTCTAGCTATTGTGATCACTATGGTGTCTGAATCATTGTCCTGCAGAAACTTTAATGTAGGTCATAACTAAGAGGTAGCAACATGAAACCTATTTGGTGGATATATCTCACTGAGGCCGTGAACAGACGAGCGTTGGCACCGCTTGCGATGCTCTTGTTTTAAATTGTAAAATGTGTTTCAATGCTGATTGTGGAATTTATTGTTGCTGTTGAGGACATATAGTGATGTCGGTAACTGAGTTTATGATATTCTTTACAGATGTAATTAAAGAAAACAGGTGTATTTGTGTGTTTTACATAGTTTTTTCATCTCATTATTTTCAGGGTTTAAGATACAACAAAGCGCATGTGACACATCCTGAACTTAAAGCCACATTTCATCTTCCTATTCTTGGTGTAAAAAAGAACCCAACATCCCCGTTATATACATCACTAGGGGTCCTAACTAAGGGGACTATTATAGAGGTATAGTAGAGTTTATAACACTTGTGAAGATATCTCTTAATATATATGTGTCTCTGAATGGTTGTTAAGTATTCGGTTAGTGTCTATCAAAACAATGTGTCCCAAACAATAATTCCACGGACTGGACTTGTTTCTTTTAAACATTTGTGTCCACTGGCCAAAATCTTGCATCTAAATACAGCATCCCCTGTATGTATAATTCACTATGGTAGCTAAAAACTTGATAAACTTAAAGTTTATTTGGTACCAAACTTACCATTAAAACAGGCTATTGTAATTTTAATAAGGAGTCAGTAATGATGGGATTTATATTGCTTTATCAGATTATGTGACATTGATATAGCTTAGTTTGCAAGTGTTTCTACTGTAATTTGTTCCATGTAATTTTCATAGCAGGTGTTTAGATTCATGATCTATCTTCTACCAGTTATAAACAATACAAAGTGCAACCTCTGAGTCTCCAAAACAAGACCCTGTGGTAGTAGCAAAACTGTGTTGTTGTTGAGAGGTTGTTGCTCTAGAGTGGTTAGATTAATAGTTAAATCATACAGTGGGAAAATCATGATGTTGTTAAAGGGAGGTTGTTGCTCAAGAGAGGTCAGCTCTGAAGAGGTTGTTGTACAGCATACAGAAAAAAAATGTTATGAAAATAAAACACAGCAGTATTTAAATTGATACAATCTTATAATTTTATGGTAGTCTTGACTAAATATCTCTGTGTGTACATATTTCAGGTTAACATTAGTGAACTTGGTCTTGTTACTCAGGGAGGTAAAGTTGTTTGGGGTAAGTTAGGAAATATTCAGTTATATGATGCTTATACTTAAATCGCACTGTATTGTTTTATGATAAAAATTACAGTGATTTTATATTCATCAAATGACCATCAGTCCATGTAAGAGATGTAATAGTACTAAGAACTTGATAGAAGAGAACAATTTATTAATGTATTGATTTAGTAATTTTTACTCAATAGTGCAAGTACGGTATCAAAATAACAATGTAACGTTGTTTGAGTGTGTATTCAATGCAGATATCATGTATTTATATTAAGGATTTAGGACACCTGTCCAGTGTGCCTGATGAATTATCTGAATTGAAATTACTGTTGTAATTATTATATATAATTCATCTTTACTGATGTTTATGTTACATCTATATATATGGGTAATCATTGTAATCTGCATTAAAACATTGTTTTTCATTTCTTATATATATTGTAAATCATGGAAATTGGTTAGATAAGTCTATACTAACTTGTTTTGAGGTTACACCATAATTAACATGTTTAAAAGCTCACATGAATGAGCTGTAAGTGCTCAGGTTATGCTCTTGTGATCAGTATTTGTTTGTCTTCTTATTGTGTGTGTTGTGTGTCGTCAAATTTTTGCCTTGTTATTGAATTAATTGCTTTTGTTTCAGGAAAGTATGCCCAGGTGACAAATAATCCAGAGAATGATGGTTGTATAAATGCCGTGTTATTGGTGTAAATATCACACAGGACAGATAGCTTCACTCATGTTGTTAAATCAGTGGATTAATGATATTGTTTTCTTCTCATGTTGGGCATCAACATCTGTCAGGATCTTAATTCTATGTAAACATGATCATCAAATACAGGATTCAGACAGATATATTTGTGTTTGTATCTTCATTGTGTCCAAATTTAATTCATACTTGATACAAATCTAACTTGTTTTAACCTTCTAAAACTTTCATCAAAGCCAGGTATCACAACCAGTTCTAAATATGTATTCATGTAGGCAGGCTAAATTGATTGAAATCTATATATTGAACAAATTTTGACTCTAAGCTGAGGTGTGTGAGTACTGTCACTCTGTATGTTCAGTTTATGCAGTCAGCATGGAACTGTTGATTGTGAATACCATTTGATGACCTGGGCAAGTCACATATATTGTTTCTCCCAGATTATTTATCAAGATATTGTTCTTACCAGATTATTGGTAGAGAAAACTTGTTACTCAACCATGTTGAGAAATTGTCTTATGACCATCTGAACAATATCAAGAATTGCAAAAACATACTACTTACCTGTTTCTCCCTAATTATTGGTAGAGATACAACCGGTTTCTCCCAGAGTATTGGTAGAGGGAACTATTTACTCAACCATGTTGAGAAGTTGTCTTATTACCATCTGAACAATATCGATAATTGTCAAAAAATATTCATACAACTTAACACTATCAGAGCTGAGATGCAACAGAAAAACATGGAAAATTAAATGGATGTAATGATCTAAGCAACTTGTACATTTTACAGTTTATTTTCAGATACAATCCGTCCATTTCGCAAGCATATTTCAAACAATTGCCAGTTGACTACAAACAAGCAAACAAACAAACACTTCACTGGCTTCATCAACATGGTATGGAATACATCTTGTAAATTAAAACATGCTCATAATTGTCTTGCATAAAAATATGAAGGTTAAATGAAAATGGAGACTTGTACATTGAATCAATTATACACGCTGTTTTAGTGGCAACGATGTAACATCAACTCCAATTAATAACTAATTCCATGGAAATAACTCTTTAAGAAATAGCTTAAATGTTTAATGAATGATATTGTTTGTATAAAAACAGTATGAATGGTTTTGTACAAAATCTTTCTATTCTAGTACTGAAACAATGTAAATATTTGTAAGTGTAAGATCAGAGAACCATTTTTCACTACAAATAACAACAACAATATACACTGCACATTTACCTGTATTATTTACAACAATGCCCTATAAGTCAGTATTGCTTTATCAAAAATCTGATACATAAAACATCATACCAAATTTTACTACTATAGCCTATAATATTATGTGAAAAATATATACCAAAACATTTAGTTTAATTATACCTGTCAAATTTAGTGTAATTATACCTGTTCAATAATATTGAGCAAAAAAAGATGTGCTTCAAAGAGAAAAGAATGAATATGATAAAAAAATGTACATCTTGTTTCTAGAGAATATAAGTTGATGCATCAAACAGTTCATGATAAAGAAAATACGCATAAATATACAAATAGAAAACCTCAAGTCAGCCATCTCTCAAAAAAGTATCAATTTTATGACAAGAAATGTAAATAATCATTTTACTATGAAGTGTTATACCAAGTTTTGGATCGCACTAGTAAAACATGTACAATATGATGTTCAAAACAAAGCATTGTCTGACAAACTACAATGTTTTCATAGCCATAAATAATCAACAACTGGCATTTAAATCATAATGGATGAAATTTATCAAATCACACTGTTTTATATATATGTAAAACTTACATCCTCAGAAAACAGCTGTAACCATAGAAATGAACATAGACACAGCTAATAAAGTGATCAAGTTTGTCTCAAGTTACGACTGATGACTTATCTCAGATCTTGATGATTAATTAAACAGATAACACAACATTAACTGTATTGTTTACTATGGCTGCCCAGTCTGATGTCTGTAATTTGGACATTAATTAACATAGTGTCAGTTAATTAACTCTTCAGCAATAAAGGTAATAAAATTTTGTCTGAGATATTAACATACACTGAATAAATCCAGGCAATATCATTATTTAGGAATTAAATCTCAGTATGTCTAGGAACACAATGTACATGAGTAACATTTATAGATTTCTGATTTGAACAGGAAAAAGCAGCAGCTTTTAGCAAAAATGATGAATAAAGAATGATGAATGTCGTTTAAATTTCCACTCTGAACCAACATCTTAGTCTGTATGAAGTATAACAATTTTCTCAGTGTTTTGATTATTCTATTTTTATGCTTATTGAATTGCCGAAGAATTATCGATATCCGCTGAGTAACTGTTCAAATTTCATCAGTCAGGAAATAAAAATCAGATGTTTGAAATCAATACGATCCAAACATATGACTTAGTGGCCGATATGAAACACATGCACAATGGAAAAAAGAATCAACAGCATATACATGACTGTATCATTGTCAGATATGCAAACACTAATTTCGTTGTAATGAGCTATGTATTTGTAACAAGTGGGCCAAGATTGCCCTTTATCGCTCACCTGAGAACAAAGTCACAATAATTAATGACCAGATAATAAAGTTTCCATCTTGTATAACCCATTTTTACATAGATTTTGAGATCAAAACCAACAATGAAGGAACAATACTGTTAAACAAGCTAAAACATAGCAAATTTTCTAATCCAAGGGCCCATAACTCTTGAAGTTGTGGTCCGATTCCACCCATAACTGAAATTGTCCAAGACCGTAAGGTCATAAACATTCACTCTAAATATGATTAGATTGGTGAATAAATGAATGCGCTAGAGTGTAAACAAACTCAAATATAGCAAATTTTTAAAGTCAAGGGCCCATAACTCTTGAAGTTCTGGTCTGATTTTGCCCATAATTAAACATCTTTTTGTTATACACATTTTCTAAAAATATGATTAGGATTGGTGAATATATGAAAGCGCTAGAATGTAAACAAACTAAATGTAGCAAATTTTGTAAGGTAAGAGCCCATAACTCTAGAAGTTATTGTCCGATTTTTCCCATAATCGAACTTAGCCGAGACATTGCGGCCATATACATTGTGAGCAAGTTTGATCACAATTCGTTAAGAGCTAGAGTGTAAACAAACTAATTGTGGATGGACATTCATCGATCCTAAAAGCTCACCTGATGAAAAAGTCATTCAGGACGTACACATGAGGTAGTTTAATAAGCTAAACTAGAAATGTATCCGGAGGACATGAATGCCCGCTGACAGCTAAGTCAACTAGAGCTGTCACATAGGTGACTAATACCCCCGCCGCCCCTTTGACACTAATACTGCAATAGTACACTATATGGCTAAGTTCAGGGGGACATAACTCTGCAATGAGTGCATTGCTGGGCATGAAAATAGTGTCTTGCACATCTACACTTGATGGTGATAACATATACCAAGTTTCATTGCAATAGCTTAAAAAATGTGGAAGTAGTTCGCTCCACACACCTTGTGCGGACAGACCGACCGACAGAGTGACTCCAATATACCCCCTCTCAAACTTCGTTTGCGTGGGTATAAAAAGGAACCCTAACTCTTGTAAAAATGTTTGGATTTTTAACGAAATCGAACTGTATTTTATCATTATGCACCTTCATGTAAGTTATGAAACCAATCCATGAAATATTACACTTTACTTAACTTATTGTAACAAAACACCAAATATTCCGTAATAATATAACTAACAGACTTCACAAAAAGAGAAGCAGCTGAAGAATACAAAGCTTGACATCACCTTGACATCATCATGACATCACTATGATGTCATCATGACTATGTCCTGTGTAGCTTTTAGTGATGTAATGCCCCATATATTTCTGTGTGACGAAAATAAATCATCATAATGGAATACTTAGAATTTCAAGGCAATTATTCCACACATACTTTGTGTTGTAAGTTCCACACAGACTTATCTGGATAGTATTAAATAAAGTTGATTAATGTCTCAGATGACATTCATATGTATTCTATTGATGAAGTAGCGAGTGACATAATAAATGCAAAGTTTAATGCCATTATAATGGAAGATAACATTTGTTGAAATCAATTAAATCTGTCCTGATCATTTAATTGGGTATTCAGCTCGATTTGTAATAAAGAATGAATGTTTTTCTTACAAGAACAAAAGCATCTGTTCAATTGGAAACAATAAATAGGTGTATTCAAAACAATAAGAAACATTCAATGAAGTAAATGAGTAGAGACCAGCAATAAAGAAGACAATTTTCAATAAAATACATGCAATTTATTCACAAATTATGAGGAAATATGAAAAGCATGAAAACATATATGGTAAAATATGGATAAGTGTTCTTATAACAGGTGGTCATAAGCTAACAAACATGTACTGACCCTCATTCAATCTACACATAACACATTTATACAACAAACATGTACTGACCATCATTCAATCTACACATAACACATTTATACAACAAACATGTACTGACCATCATTCAATCTACACATAACACATTTATACAACAAACATGTACTGACCATCATTCAATCAACACATGACACAGTAATACAACAAACATGTACTGACCCTCATTCAATCTACACATAACACAGTAATACAACAAACATGTACTGACCCTCATTCAATCTACACATAACACAGTTAAACTAAATTAAAGTTCTGCCCTAGTTGAACTTGCACTTAACTGTTAACACAGCCATACAACAATATCAACGGAATAAAGATATAGTCGTAAAAGTTTTGTAACTAATACTGCCTGAGAACAGAGACCACCTGGCTGTAAGGACCAGTAGTTTTAGTTCATAAACAGTTTATTGCAACCTCTGAATAAAGGTCACAGTGACATTTTCACTGTCCTTAATGTGATGTTACAGATAGACTTAGACACTTCAGTTTAAACAGGAAACAGATTTCCATATGTTAACTATCAAAATACATCATAAGAAATATATAATAAACACATTTCAATTCAGTGATACATATAGGAACTTATATCTATCTAAATAACTTCTATAATTAATTCTCATTATCATCGCTCCATTAAAAATGTTTGAAATAATGAAATTATGTACCAGGTGGGAAACAATCAACTATGAATTCAACTGTTTACAATTTAAAATGAAGATATTGATGTTCTAACATCTGTAAAGTTGTATCAATTACTTCATGATTCAATTAAAATTTTTATACACATAATTGTTTAGAACAGTAAATTATCAGGAGATATAAAAGTACAGTGGAAATATTATATAAATTTAACAAATTTGGCAAGATAATTCATTAGAAAATCGATGAAAAACCTTCAACATCAGCATTCAATATTATAAAAATACCATAAGCTTATCACTGCTTATCCTTCCCTTCCTCCTATCTCCATCCTTCTCTTACTAACATATCTCTGATCCCTTGATCTCTAACGAACGTATCTCTGATCCCTTGATCTCTCACTAACATATCTCTGACCCTTTGATCTCTCACTAACATATCTCTGATCCCTCCATCTCTCACTAACATATCTCTGATCCCTCCATCTCTCACTAACATATCTCTGATCCCTCCATCTCTCACTAACATATCTCTGATCCCTCGATCTCTCACTAACATATCTCTGATCCCTCGATCTCTCACGAACGTATCTCTGATCCCTCGATCTCTCACTAACATATCTCTGATCCCTCGATCTCTCACTAACATATCTCTGATCCCTCCATCTCTCACGAACGTATCTCTGATCCCTCGATCTCTCACTAACATATCTCTGATCCCTCGATCTCTCACTAACATATCTCTGATCCCTCGATCTCTCACTAACATATCTCTGATTCCTCGATCTCTCACTAACATATCTCTGATCCCTCGATCTCTCACTAACATATCTCTGATCCCTTGATCTCTCACTAACATATCTCTGATCCCTTGATCTCTCACTAACATATCTCTGATCCCTTGATCTCTCACTAACATATTTCTGATCCCTTGATCACTCACAAACATATCTCTGATCCTTTGATCTCTCACTAACATATCTTTGCTCCCGCCCTCCATCACTCCCTCTCTCATTAACATATCTTAATCTTCCTCCCTTTCTTATACCTCACTCCCTCTCATTCTGTATTTATTCAGCACCAATCTGGAAGAAAACTATTGTCTTATTTCAATTTATATAATAATTGTTAAATATAACTGAGGAACTTATGAGGCAAGATTCTCACATTAGTTGAAAATGAAGATACAAAAGAACCCAAAGAATCAAGGGTACAGTAGTTCAATACAGAAGCACTTTTTCATACAAAACCAACATTATGAAGATAATCTTACACATGTACTATGTAAATACCTAAATATAACAACAGAAAATGAACTTTGTCAGAAATCATATAAATTAGAGAATTGGGCCAACCATAAAAAAATATTTTGTTTGCGGTAACGCTACCTACTCATCAAGAAGGTTCCTACCGAACTTTCTTTTGGTCTCGGGTAATAAAAGTTTTGTATTTTGGGTTCAACATAAAAAACAAATTGTAAACAAAAGATTTTCATGCCTATCTACCAAGTGGAAATTTTCTGGGTATGGTTACCACAAACAATTATTTTTTGAAGAGTGGCTTTATCTGAGCTTTAAGCATAATATCAAATTAACATAAAGATAAATACATGCATGAGGTATACCGAAAAACAAAGCAACTAAAACATTAGCTTACACAGTACTTTACAATGAAATACAGTGTTACCTGATTGTATTCTTAATACAAAAAATACTGGCAGTAGCAAAATATGAGCAAAAATCAATCCTTTTCTAATCTAATTTCAAACATTTACAGAAGTTAAAACAAGCATTTATACACAAAGCATAGAGTCAACTTAAAAGTATCGTCCTATATTACAACTTCAACTGTTCCATTAATGAATGTATAACTGTCAATGTCAACAACAGAATGCATACCTGGGCAACTACAAGATATATCGGCAGACAGACTTCTTTAAATAAAACAAAAAAGTTTACCGTTGTTCATAAACCAGAGCTTGACCATATTTATTCAGAGCTGACTGTTAACACAGGTTTCACTGTATGTAGTAAATTAGATATCAAAAGTTTTCTAACAGCTGATAACAGTGTATTTAATTCATTCACGTAACAGTGTATTTAATTCATTCACGTAACAGTAACTTATAGATAAAGATCTATAATACAAATGTTAAGTTAATATATCATGTTCATGAATATCAAACATAGTAATTAACACCTGATAAAACATTACTGACAACAAATATCAGATATACACGTACAGTCAATGTATATAATTATAAGTATAACTCATATATATATATATATAGTATGATAATGATAAGAAATATTTAATATATGTACGTAATTTAAATAAAAATAACATGATTTAACAAAGTCCCACATCAACAATATTTACCTCCCTTGGCAGCCATCTTGCTTGGCAAATTAAACAAGTACTAATAGAAGATATTTATATTTTTGTTTTGATAATTCTAAATATAGGATATTCATATGTGACAACAACATTTTCTTAAACTTGATGTGATTATGGCCTTAACAACTTCATGATTAAGTTATTTTTTATACATTAAGTTGTTTAATAACCAATTTTCTGATTTTTTCTATTAAGCGCTTAAGAAATTTGCCAAGCAAGATGGCCGTCAAGGGAGGTAAATATTATAGATGTGGGAACTATGTATTCAATGTTACAATATAATTAAAATAGGGAAAAGAAATAAAAATGTATATAATTCATAAAACTTTTAACTGATTTTCTTTGCATGTTTTCCATTAAATAAAGGATTCAAAGATACAGGTCCTGGAGTCTATTGTAATATTTATTTGAATGAAATGAATAATAATAAGTGTTTATTTCAAGAGGCTGCACATTTGGATAAAACCAATCTTCCATGTGGGCCTAAATTTCTTATTAAAATCATTTAATAAATTAAATTCCATACAAGAATTTAGCAATTTTATAAAAATATACCAGTACTGCAAGATACTAAAATACTAAATTTCAGTTTATGAAGAAAATGTGAAATATTTGAACAGGTAAAACTTATCTGATGTAAATACACCATGGAAACCAGTATTAAAGCATAACTCTGAGAGAGTTATATTCTCAATGGTTGACACTTCACAGAATAATTCACTCTCCAAAAGAATTAGAGAAAAGTAATTGAACCAATTATGCCCCTAGGGATTTAGCATCATGATATTACAGTATTCATAAAAACTTCAACAAGAATTAGACAAATTCAATAACAGATACCTAAAAAAATTAACAAAGCTACACTAATCAAAATAAAAGCTTCATATAAAAGTCTAACAATACATATTCAAACAGCAGACAAACAGGAACAAAAATATGAAACAAAAACAAGCAATAAAAACAAGCAATAAAAACAAGCAATAAAATAGAACTTATGTTATTACTACCATTTACCAATTAGACTTTATAATACTGGAATATTTGTGAGACTTACAATTTTATCATCTGTTAACCATTCTAATTCAATCAAACTTATTTTTCCAACACAAACATTAAGTTCAACATAAAGGTAGTTCATAAAAAGATTGAAACAGACCATTATTGAAGTTGTAAAAAAATTCACAATGCAATTTGTACACATACCAACAAATTCACAACTCAAAAAAGGACTACATAAATGCCCATAGTTTACAGTACCAGACTAAGAGAGTATACCGGTAAATAAAAATTTACTAAACAAATTAAAGAAAGCAAACAACATCAGCTGCCATTATGCATCTTTATACTATTTGCAATAAGGCACGCAGATTATATAGGTAGATTTAAGGTTATACATGTATGGTCTAAAGTAATAATCAACTGTCAGTTAAAATATTTATCAAGCACTTTAAGTTTATTTTAACCCCAGTTTTATTATATTTATTTTAACACCCAGTTGTATTACAGTAAATTTATTTCAATCAAAATTTTATTGCTGTAAGATTATAACAGTTTTATTAAAGTCCCATAAGCATATAAATTTATTGGTCGTAATAGTTTCTGTTTGTTCAATAACAGAGGAATCCGGGGCGTTTTCCTCCCATGCATACTTTATAGCAAGAAAAATGTTTCCGAAACCATTATCATGTTTTTTTCAATATCATTGAAAAAAATACTATTTATAGAACAGCTGTGTTTTCACGCAGTCATATTATGCACACTGCATAAAGTGATGTCACGCGCTCTAAACATTTCATGTTTACAAAAGCAAAATTCACAGCGAAATGAGTGTTTTTAAAAGAAAAAGGGCTCTTTTCGTCGGTAATTATTATCTTGGGACAATATCAGCAATTTTTTTCCATATATCTTTAATAGCAAAAAGCTAATGGGACTTTAATAGTAGTCTTTAGTGACATATTAAAAATTCACTGTCACTTTTTTTTAAAATAATTGAATATTTAATTGATCTTGCTTTCTGATGAGAACAAACTACAAAGACGTTTTCATGAAACCAGCAAGTCAAAAATAATACTGGTATACTTATTTCAGTAAAAAATATCAGTTTTAGAATCCAATCAATGGAAATGAATATTGTAAGTTCAATATAAAAGCCAGTAAGTCAGTAAAATTGACATAAATAATTATATTTATACCTAAACTAAATAATGCCCAATGAAGCAGTACAACTTACGAATTAAATTTGTAGTTATTTGTTATAATTCATTGATGTAATCATGAAGTGTTTTTTAAACATTTATGGTGAGCCAAAATAATATGGGGAAGGGGCATACTATATGAGCAGTATCTATTTGGGTAACCTTATGTGTATTATATAAGAAGCTTATGATGTTTTTGAAGCATGTTGCTAACAAACAACAAATCAATATAAATAAAAAATCAAACTATGTTTAATGCTGAGCTTAAATACATTTACGAAAATTAATGCTGAGTTAATTCTTGTGTCAGTACACTGAGCAATTAAATACCTGTACATCAAATCAATGGATAATGCAACAAGAGTGTCGCAATCTGTGCCAACACTTGGTCTGTTCGTCGCCTCATGTTGCTGCCCAATAAAGTTTCAGAGTTTTGAGCTACATTAAAGTTTTTGCACACTGCAGTGATCACAATAGTTTTACTTTTTCTAAAAAACACTAGCTAAAAATTACATTGAGTTTATGGTTGATAATTCAACAACGTTGAATGCAAGCAATCCAGTTAATGAACAAGATGGAATTTGATTCAAAGAGTTTCTGTGTATAAAATAATGAATACAAATACAATCATAGAAATGAAACTAACGCATTAATGTTCAATAACTGCAAAAATATCACTTATAATGTAACAAACGGAGAAATATACCCAAACAGACATTAACAATACATGTATAAGTGCAGATAATACACATACAATACTAACAAGATAATATCAATATTCATCATTAAACAACATTAGTATGCTAGCCAGTAGCTACCTACAAAAACATGAGTTTATTTCTAATACAATGCAATATAATTACACACAAAAATGCTTTGATGCAGATTCTATACATGAGTATATTTATCATAGGTATAAACTCATACTTTAAGTGTTGACTGAGCGAAAGTGAGTAGATCTCCACAAATCAAGAGTCAAATAAAATCTTAGTCAATTTTACCCTTGACATTGTTTCTACAGTTTCCTACCATATTTGTAATACAAAGCAAAGCAATAAGAAGCTGGATACTGAGTAATTTACTGATAAGCCCACATGGCAACTTGCTCTGTAACAACGCACCAAATATTTAGACTAAGCCTTGAAGTAGGAACTTCAAGTAAGCATTATGTATACTTCCAATATTTAAGATTGGTAATATCAAGAACATTGTCTTACTGATTTACCAACCCTTGTCTTAGGAAGTACCATTTAAATGCCAGCAGAAACATTCTGAATGTGTAACATGCGTAGCAGTCATCAAAATATTTCTTCTGTTTCATTATCCGTACCACCATTATCTTGTATATCTTGATCTTGCCGTAATGGCGTGTTCATCACTTCCTCTATCTCGCGACCACGGTGACGTAAACGTGGTGGTAGCTCCTCCTCTTCTTCCTTGCGACAGTATGTACAGTTTATCACTTGATCGTAAACACGACCAAACTCACGAGACATTGTAGCGTAGATGATAGGACGTATGGCCATATCAAACATAGCTAATATTTGTAAATAATCTCTAATATGCAGCCATACCTGGTACTTCTCATTGTCTTTCTGTAGTTGAGTTAATTCTTTATTTCTCACTTGATAGAACCACAGTAAGTTCACTGTCTCAGATGGAAGGTGACACAGAGCAAATGTCACAATTAAACATGATATCATTTTAGATAACCGTCTCTCCCTCCGAGAATAACTGTCCTCAAAGAACCTTTTGCTCATGTAGCCAGTAAACAGGTAAATAATAATAATAAGAACAAGGGGTAAAAAATATGAGAATGCTGATGATAAAATGAGGTATCTCTCTTCAGCTGCCAGTGTATCATCAGACTGGACGGTTTCGTCTCGATCCTTGTCGATGTCCATAACACAGCCTTTCGTCATTGAATCATGAATCGATGACGTTATCATTGGTATGTTAGCTAACAAAGAGGCAGTCCATAATATAGCACATGTGATTAATGCATGGATTGCTGTAGGAGCATGATGAGCACGATCAGTTAATAAAATACCCCTGAGAACACCAAGGACAACAAGGTGAAATGCTTTGATATATTGACAAGAGTTCACAAGAATGCCATATACCTTGCACCAAGTCTCAGACTTTAAATCCCCTTTATCAGCCTGAAATACACAAACATGGCACATTATGTCATAGCAATTATTACTTTATAATTATAACAAAACTTAACTCCTAGAAGAATCCTTATATGGACTGATTGATGCATCATATGCATAGGTGAAAATCAGGTCAAATGTTCTAGGTTTCATTGAGACAAATTCACAATTCTAGAGCAACATACGTAAGAAAAAGAAAGTAAAAAGTGGAAATAAGAATTTTTTGTTTGGATTTATATTTTGATGCTGGATGCTTAGATGGAATAAAATTTGATTATGTCCCTCATTGTGACTGTTTTATTGATTTTTATTTAGTTAAGGTATGATGACTTAAACAATCCTAAAAGCTGGATGATAAATAATGTGAATCTATTTAACTGAATCACTAATTTTAAATTCAATAAAATTGCGCAACAATGTTTCAAAACTGCTGAGTGGATTTTTGGATTTTCCAAATAATTTCAAAAACATGAAAGCAATCTGACACACTTGTGCTGTGAAAATGTCAACAACATTGTAAATAAGAGGCCAGTTAGGATATATTATCAAATAATAAAAATATCATATTTGTGTCCTTCACATCTACAATCAATAGTAAATATCATTCATATCAAACAAAGACCAGCTGTTCATTAGATTCTTTAACTCATTACTGAACTGAGAACTTTGAAGATGTAAGTAAATACACTGTGCTTCAATGAACAGTAAAACTCACAAGGTGACAGATTGATCTCATAATTAGAATGAAAACATAACAAAAATGGATCAGTCCATCCTTAAAAATTTGTATGCAGAAGTCCTACCAAGAAATTTTCAGTAGGCAGCAACAACTTTTTTACAACTGAACCCAAAATACATTTCAGAATGCTATTTTTACACACAAAAATCACCCAAGAGGTAAAAAAATTGGGTAAGGGCCTTTTTGTAGGTAGTATTACCGCAAACAAATCTTTTTTAAGGAAGGCCTCATAAACAAACAACAAGAACGGACCTCAGACAAACCTGTCTATGACCCCTAAAGGGAGATAATCAATATTTATGACTTACAAAGATATTTGGAGGTCAGTAGTATCAATGAAACAGAACAAAATATTGTTCATCAATTGCATGGTGACCAGGTCCGGAGAATATAAAACTTTTATTGACCTCCGAGTTCAAACTCAATTTGAAATAAAGTCAATTATGATCAGACAAAAATGGTATTATTGATACAAAATCCAGACAGCATAATTGACCTCAATATCTATTTAAACATGAATCAACTCAATTCTTTCAACCAAAATACATTGAGAAAAGAGATCTTAATCTAGTTTTGAGCTCAGAGACAGATTACTAGTTTTATCGTCAGAGGTCCTAACTGCGCCAATGTCCTAACTGCGCCATCTTTCTTGTTTTTACCGTAGTCTCGTGAGATTTTACCGCACACGCCAGTGACCGTGAGAATTTAATTCCATGACGTAATAGGTAAACGAGGACGAATATTTGTGTAAAAATACGATTCAAATATATAAATAATGCAAACTTCATCTCACTCAACTGTTTGTATGTGTTTTTTCTTAATGCAAAATGCTTTTCACGAAGAATGTCCTTTTTATGCACGAATTATTAAAGTAAACATGTCTGGAACGCACCGTCTGCAATGTTTCCTGTTACATCAATGAAAGTCATGTGACCATAGTCGTATTTTAAGGCAATGCCTATTCTTATTACACCTTTTTGATCCCTTGTCGATGTTTAGCTTGGTAAGTGCTTTGAAACCTTATTTTCTTTTTTTTTCTTCCCCCAAAACATACAAAGATCAAGAAAGTATTTTAATGACGCGCTCATTCAAGCATTGTTATAGGAGGAAGACGTGGACATACGTAAAAATTGTGAAAGGAGAGAAATACAACTTAATAATATGGGTTATTTAAACAATGTTCTCCAACTGGAGAAGTACGGAGAGGTGACACATTTTTTTCAGTCCTCACTGTAAACAGGAGGAATAAACTATGTTTGATGCTGCTCATGACCGATAAAATAGTTTTATAAGTTGAACAATGTATTGTTTTAAGTAAATCTCGTTCAAAAACCTATTAACATGAACATAATTGCCTAAATTATTGTAAATGTTATGGTGTCACTCACACATGGCGCAGTTAGGACCAAAAAAATGGTGGCACTGTATTTGACTCACAATGTGTTTTATGTTACTTAGGAGTAGAAAAGTATTTATGACAGGGGATTTTTCTTGGTATTGAAGTAAATTGGTTATAATTAAGTGGTAAGTAAATAGTTTCTGTTATGTGTATAGTATCAATGCAGCATTTCACAGCTAAAGCTTAGATTGGCGCAGTTTGGGCACTCGAGGATATAACCTTAGACCTGTATTCAATGATAATCTTTTTCATAGATTTAACTGAACTACTCTAATCATAAATATATGAAGCATGGTTCCCATGGTGACCTCTATGGCCAGGTAACTGTTAAGTGAGGGGAAACTGTACTACAGTATATTGATCACTTTTTTTACCTGAAACATGATACGATCCGGAACATCCATAGAAGCTATGACAATATCGGCCAGAGCTAACCCACCAATGACGATATAGATACCAGTACGTAGAGAATTCTTGTAGAATATTAGAGTTCCGAGAGCGATACAGTTTCCAATGACGCTGACAAAACCGATCACACCAAGAATGACGATCTTCAACAACATGTGTACATTCGGTCCATCATCACCCGCAAAATCGCCAGGATCCTCCATCATATCCTCTGGGGACTCCATAGTTACTATGGCAACTTTTTACTGTAATAATTAATACAAAACTCAGATATCCAAACTCATTTATAATAAAATACAATAAATAAAGATTTCAGCAAAAACAAATATAAAATAATAAAATAATCAAACAACTAGACATCTAGTCAGGGTTTTTTCTCGGTATTTTGGGAATATGACCCATACCCTTGGGATTGGGAATTTTCGCGGCGTTTTAATCGAAATTGGGAAAAATGTATAACTACAATTTTTGCAATGTTCAACTTATTCTACTTATTCTCCCATAAAACAGTAGCAGAATAAGGTATTTACAACCAATAGTCATGAACTTATAAAATTATTAAAAAAAAAATAATAATAATAATAAAATCGCCCTAAAAAATCCCTGCTAGTACAAATATATAAATCTCATACACAGAGCAAGACAAATCTTAAATAACAATCAATCAATCTATCATAGAATAAGATGTAATTTCATATTCATAACACTACTTGAATATTCTGATCATGAATTTAAAGTCAACAATTAATCAGCCAGACAATATAAAACACAAACATTTTAATGTTATGAATTAAGTACTCCACAGATCACATTTAAATGAACTTTTTAGAGAAAATAAAAATGCAAGGAATAATTAAAAGTATTTAATAGCAATAAGAATTCAATTGGCCTGAAAATAAAAATAAGTTTGTTTTGAGCACTCCGACTCAGAATTTTAGCACCATGGGTAGGTAGGGATTTTTTTTACCATATTACAATAGTACAAAAAAGGCCCTATGATTATTTCTATGTCATAATGAAGATCATATTGACAACTTCAGTTGTTTTTCACATTCTTGATTAAAACATTATTAATAAATTCTGAATAATTATTACCGGTATTGCATTTTTCTTACAGTAAAATGAATTCAATTATCACTGCATTTATATTTTCCAAATTCAACAAATTCTAGTACTGATATAAAATAAATTGAGGTGCTCGAACCCACGATCCTCTATCAGTGAGAGGTTACAGTGATTTAAAGTCAGCGACCTTAACCACTCGACCAGGGATGTGTTGATTTTTTTCCCATTTCCATAAAAGAAAAATGTAATTATACGTAAGTTCTAATTTTTCAAGAAATAAATTAAAATTTTAAGAAAAATTGCAAAACCGCAATGACAAAACAGTTTAAACTATGAGCAGTGATCTATGATACACTATAAAAAACAAAATCATAAAATGAATAGTTGACTTTCCCTATAGTTTTGCTTCTGTGCAATAGATTAAAAAATTTACAATTTTTTTATGAAGACAATACTTGCGGAATAAATTATTATTACAGCAGTAAGTAATAAAAACTCAACAACACTATACTTACACTACACAGTTACAACACATACCTGGTTATTCCACGACAGTAGAAGATAAAATCAAGACATAGGAATGATGAAAATGTTGAGTATTTCTCCACTTATAGGCTGTTTGCATGCAGTTCTAACTTCAAGCCCTGATAAATTACAGATCAACATCTCGTAGAGTTTCTGTTACATCTTTAATCTAGGAGAGACTGTCACACCATTGTCTCAGACAGAGTATCATTCTGACATCGAAGCTGCAACAGACAACATAAACACACTATTAGATTTTAATAATCATCTCCCACTGGTTTCGTGCCATATTCGCACTGGAGTAGATATTTTTAGAAAAAAAAGCCGAAAACATTTAAATCGACAAGGAATTACCATGAAGTGACATAGATATGATAATCAATATAAGTCCATTAACATTCAAAGAGACTTCACACATGGTCATAATAGTAGCGATATAAAGTTGACGACAAACTAGACTATCATAACTAACAGTTCAAGGAGAGGTATTCCCGAGTTAGCAGGAAGACATAAAGGAAATCATTTTGTCCTAAAACTAGCACAGGCAATATTTATAGCTGTCAACCGTAACAACATTATTTCTAACAACATCATAATTTTATGTCAACAATCTTTCTCGTTCTGTCAATTCTATGATGGCGATACATAAACCACATTGATTATTTGTTTTTTAAACCATATAACAATCAACTTTTAGACAATATAACTTTTTGTCCATTAAAGTTTCAATAAAAATACATCATAAAAAGTTCTGGGGGAAATGACCACATTTTTTAACGTTTTTTATATTTCATGACCAAACTATCTGTACATGCTATCTATCATACAGCAGAATTTACACTTTATCATGACATTAGAGATGACGGCCATATACAATAGTATCCCAAGTTTTTGACATCATACATTTGTATCATTAAAACAACTTGGTAATTAATCCCATATGAGATATCAAGTCTGCTTTTTCCAGATACATTTGAATGTAAATCAACTTTTAACATCAGAATTGTATAATCTGAATACCATGTCACGATGACCTATCTATATATAATTATAAACAGGCCCCTAAAATCATTCAAATGCATTACTTTCACACCCATAAATCAACTATAGAGTTTGTTTCTAACTGTCGAAAAATGTGCATGTGACTGATTAGCAACATTTACATTATAATCTATTTTGGAGTGATCTCCCTTTATTTTTGAACCACTCAGTCCAGAGTTCCACTATACTTGTATCTGGCTACCCAACCTACAGTCTACCCTATTACCGGTATTATATTCAACAGCCGCTTTCAAGAATAAAACAATAGCATCGTGAACAGTGCTAACACCAAGTGTTCATTCACTGCCTCAGTGAGATCTATCCACTTATGAAGCACTTTCAGTTTCTGAGTTATGAACTACAATGAAATAAATCAATTCCCTACCATTGCCTTCTCAACTTTAAATGACCATGGAACCAGACATCTACAAGTCTTTTAGGCCTGGAACTATTATGATGAAGGTTTACAATGTTTTACCTAACTAGCAGTATATGTAGGAACAGGTTAGTCTTGGTTACCCCTGGTTACTCATTATTCAGAACTGAATTATTTCATGCAGTTGTCGGTCAAAAAGATAACAATCAATGTATTGCTATACTTTCTCCTACTTTTAAATATATCCTTGGAATGAAACCTTATAATAAACTAATCTACAAATAACTACATAATAACCAGACTGTTCTGTTACCATATAATCACAATCATGTAAGGTGTGTTAAATAAGGAGTGCTTTGCAACCAGCCATCATGCTGGTAAACAACATGGTAATGTCAAGGTCATACTGAACAGCTTATGTAAACAATACAGCATGTGGTCAGAAAAAAAGAAAAACATGTTTATTGAGTTAGAAAGTTAAGAGGAAAATCATGACTATATATTATACAGAAATAAATCATTCCAGTATTAAATTGAACTTGATTAAACAGTCATGCAGACCACTGTGATCAACCATTCTGATATTATCATAATTTGTCTTTAAACCTATGATACTGTTTTGTCTTATCAGAGCATAACACTGTAAGTTCAGTTATAGGGTCAATGATGTTATTGTACCAGAAAATCTGTAAACAAATGTTTGTTTATATACGATATACCCAATGTACTATAAGGAATGTATACACATCTCACTGATGATATACCGTATATAGTACATCAATTATTCACATACATATCTGACCTTATATAGGCTAGATCTAATTATATGATGATGTTTAGTAAGTGTTTAAGGATGCTGAAATCAGAGAATTATCACCTACAACCAACACTTTACTTAAGGCATTAATCACAGACTAACAGGAAAGAAAAAATATTGAGGTTAAACCTGACTTTCAATCTACCTGGCTTTATTAAATGGTAGCGTTTATCAAATATTCATAATATTATGAGACATTGATTCATTCATCTAAATATGCAGGTTCTGTTACTTGACCAAACTCATTTATTCATTTATTCAGCCAGGAACCACGCTTATTTTCGTCACTACCGTCAATCGAAAAGATGGCGAGTTCACTACCTTGGAGTATTTTAAACACTCAATATGGGAAAAAAATGAAGATTTTTCTTTCGACAGGTTTGCGTTGTTTGATGGGAGAAATTGAAAAATAACATCTGTAAACGTATAAAAATCAGGAAATCGAGTGCCTATGATATAAATCAGAGATGGGGGACAATTTAACACAGGATTTAATATCTTCAGTCAAATTTGTCATGGACAGACTGTTAGCCTCGCCCACAGTTCGAACTCACAACCTCCTGATCAGTTAAGATCAATGCTCTAACCACTGAGTTAACCAGGAGGGCTGAACCAAGCTCTGTATTCTTTTCAAAACCCTCTTTTGTATTTGGAACAAATATACCTCTAAATAAAGGCCAACTGTCAATAAAGGTAACATGATGTTTTTCCCTAGGGTGACCTTTGTTCACAGGTTTGACTGTATATACTAAGTGTTATAATTTGGTGCTGTGGAAATTGTCTTATAGAAGTTGTAACCCTTACATATACATGTATAATTATTTTATGATTAATATGTGTTTGGTCCATGTGACGATTTTGTGTCTTAACCTCTGATGGTAACCTGAATAATGACAAAATGTGATAGACCTTGTCAATACAGTAAATCAAACATTTTACTACACATTATAGATAAATTGTAAAGTACTTCATAAAACATAAAAACCTGCAGCAAACTCAGATGAAATGTACAAGGCAGTCATGAATAATAATAACATGGCGAGGACTCATTTATCATTTCAGAAAATTTAAACCCTGCTGAAGTTTATTTGTAAATAAATAAATACAATATTACCATCTTATATCGTTTGTAGCACAAAGAAATTATATTCATACACAGGTCAGCCATAAATTGAACTTAAAACAGGAATACCGCATGTTACAGTACCTGGTATATGCTATTATTTATACATTAGTGACCTGAATATATTCTGAAACATGATACTATAGTCAACACAACCATATGTTTTAACCTGTCAATAACACAGGCCAAGTATAAATAACCACTTTGCATATATAGCCATCTGATTTTGACTTAATGTAAATTAAATTTTTGTTTGAGAGTTGTAAAAACTCTTTTTGCGGTTGGAAGGTTACAGGAAGCCAGGAAGCTCTCCGGTAGCTAAAGTAAATTTCGCGACCGAATCTCGAAAACCACTTCATGTACCGGTAATACCAAACAAAACAAGAGGGCCATGATGGCCCTGTAAATGCTCACCAGGAGAAAAGGTCATTTGGAGATTAACATTGTTGAAGTTTTCTATAGGAGTCTAAGTAAGATCAAGTGACCCATCTGGGCCGTTTTTTATCCCATGGCCATTATATGAACAGATTTTAAAGAGGTCCATTAGACAAAGCTAGATACCAAATATCTTAGCTCTAGGCCTTGTCACTGGTTTCGGAGAAGAAGATTTTTTTTAATTTTCCTATATAAAATAGATTAAACCCCAGGGCAGGGCTAATTTTGACCCCGGGGCCATAATTTGAACAAACTTGGTAGAGGTCTACTACACAATGCCACATACAAAATATCTAAGCTCTAGGCCTTGCGGTTTCGGAGAAGAAGATTTTTTAAATTTTCCTATATAAGTCTATATAAATCAAGTGACCCCCGGGGCGGGGCCAATTTTGACCCTAGGGCAATAATTTGAACAAACTTGGTAGAGGTCCACTAGACAATGCTACATACCAAATATCTTAGCTCTAGGCCTTGTGGTTTCAGAGAAGAAGATTTTTTAAATTTTCCTATATAAGTCTATATAAATCAAGTGACCCCCGGGGCGGGGCCAATTTTGACCCTAGGGCAATAATTTGAACAAACTTGGTAGAGGTCCACTAGACAATGCTACATACCAAATATCTTAGCTCTAGGCCTTGTGGTTTCGGAGAAGAAGATTTTTTAAATTTTCCTATATAAAATAGAATAAACCCCAGGGCAGGGCCAATTTTGACACTGGGGCCATTATTTGAACAAACTTGGTAGAGGTCCACTAGACAATGCCACATATAAAATATCTAAGCTCTAGGCCTTGCGGTTTCGGAGAAGAAGATTTTTTTAATTTTCCTATATAAGTCTATATAAATCAAGTGACCCTCGGGGCGGGGCCAATTTTGACCCTAGGGCAATAATTTGAACAAACTTGGTAGAGGTCCACTAGACAATGCTACATACCAAATATCTTAGCTTTAGGCCTTGTGGTTTCAGAGAAGAAGATTTTTTAAATTTTCCTATATAAGTCTATACAAATCAAGTGACCCCCGGGGCGGGGCCAATTTTGACCCTAGGGCAATAATTTGAACAAACTTGGTAGAGGTCCACTAGACAATGCTACATACCAAATATCTTAGCTCTAGGCCTTGTGGTTTCGGAGAAGAAGATTTTTTAAATTTTCCTATATAAAATAGAATAAACCCCAGGGCAGGGCCAATTTTGACACTGGGGCCATTATTTGAACAAACTTGGTAGAGGTCCACTAGACAATGCCACATATAAAATATCTAAGCTCTAGGCCTTGCGGTTTCGGAGAAGAAGATTTTTTTAATTTTCCTATATAAGTCTATATAAATCAAGTGACCCTCGGGGCGGGGCCAATTTTGACCCTAGGGCAATAATTTGAACAAACTTGGTAGAGGTCCACTAGACAATGCTACATACCAAATATCTTAGCTTTAGGCCTTGTGGTTTCAGAGAAGAAGATTTTTTAAATTTTCCTATATAAGTCTATATAAATCAAGTGACCCCCGGGGCGGGGCCAATTTTGACCCTAGGGCAATAATTTGAACAAACTTGGTAGAGGTCCACTAGACAATGCTACATACCAAATATCTTAGCTCTAGGCCTTGTGGTTTCGGAGAAGAAGATTTTTTAAATTTTCCTTTATAAAATAGAATAAACCCCAGGGCAGGGCCAATTTTGACACCGGGGCCATAATTTCAACAAACTTGGTAGAGGTCCACTAGACAATGCCACATACAAAATATCTAAGCTCTAGGCCTTGCGGTTTCGGAGAAGAAGATTTTTTTAATTTTCCTATATAAGTCTATATAAATCAAGTGACCCCCGGGGCGGGGCCAATTTTGACCCTAGGGCAATAATTTGAACAAACTTGGTAGAGGTCCACTAGACTATGCTACACACCAAATATCAAAGCTCTAGGCATTGTAGTTTTTGACAAGAAGATTTTTTAAATTTCCTATATAAGTCTATGTAAAATCAAGTTACCCCCGGGGCGGAGCCAATTTTGACCCTAGGAAAATAATTTGAACAATCTTTGTAGAGTTCCATTAGACAATGCTACATACCAAATATCTAAGCTCTAGGCCCTGTGGTTTCAGACAAGAAGATTTTTTAAGTTTTTTCAATTTGTTGCCATAGCAACCAGAATTTTTAATGAAATTTAATTTTTTGAACAACTTTGAAAGGGGACCACCCAAGGATCATTCCAGCCAAGTTTGGTTGCAATTGGCATAGGGGTGTAGGAGGAGATGTTGTTTTAAGTAAACATGGACGCCACATATTCGTAACGACGCACGACGCACGCCGGGCGATCACAAAAGCTCACCCTGAGCACATTCGTGCTCTGGTGAGCTAAAAACTCATTGCAGTCAAGCATATGCTTAAATAAGGTTTCATTTTTTAAGCAATGTTATTGTACAAGGTACATGATTATATCTATCCCTGTATCAATAATATAATAGTAAATTACTACTTTCTTATAATTAAAATGTGTATTCAAATGTCATTAATTGTCTGACATATGTATACTACATTTCCTGTATGTAACATTGTTACATTCGCATGGACCTTTTGGCCTACTGCATGAAGTTTAAATAAAGAAACATGAATTTACATATTCAGAGGGTTGATTACACTCTTATTGTAAAATAGAACAGAACAGAACAAATCTTACCATATTAATAAATCTGATTACCTGCTAAAAGCATACGGCCAATTCATCACACACTTAGGTACATATAAGGTAGTAAATGATAAATATACAATGAAACTATATAATTGAAGTAAATGATGAAATATAACTAAATGCTGTATTGAGACGTAAAAATAAGCTGCTAAAGCAGATACATTTTTGTTTATTTATCTACTGTTCTATAGCCTATTTGACAGCTTGTCATTTCAGTAAGGCTCCAGAGGGGGGAGACAAGATACAGGAGAACCGAGTATTTAAATTCCTACATTTATCTTGTATATATAGTTCTTTCCTGGTTCTTTATTGTACCTGGTGTAAAGCATCTACACAAAAAAGTCATGCCTCATCAATTTTTCAGTGATTTTCTAAATACAGTACAACTTGCTTATTAGTAAGAATGAAATAGAGTACCTAAAATATCAAATGACGGGGCCAAGATTTGATCCCATGACCTTTTGTTTAATACTTCAGTGCATTACTACTAGAAAATCCATAAGCCAAGAAGTTTCCATATTTACTTACCATTATGATAACAATCAATACAAAAGTTTCAATATTTTGAACATAAATCATAACTCAGAAGTCTAGTGGCTTTAATTCCACAACTAGAGTTGAAGATTCCACTTTTGTCTTGAAATCTGATGCTATAGGGTTGAAAAACCAAGTTCTTAAGACATAAATAGTATCAGGATCGCTTCAAGCGATTCTTACAGCAGAATGAATGAGTTTAATCACATTTTATCAACACATCATACACTAATGACAGTCATTAACAAACCATATGCTCCACAGTTTTTTTTTCAACACACAAAAAAACCTGATATTGAGCAAGTGAGCTGTATTAAGGCAATTTTCAGCGGGCTTAACACTCTTTATCTATGACATTTCAGTTATATACAGCAGCTGGTTCACTTAACTAGTATTCCTGGACTGTATTCTAACCATGCAGTACAAACTTAACCTTCGACAAGGAGACGGCAACTTCACCACATAATAGTAAGGAGGAAAATTGACTTTTTTGTCATATTTTCATAGGAGAGTATATGACCTGGAATTTGAACCAAGATTGTAGGGTTACCAGTCTAGCGAACTATCCACTGGACAACGGCCCCATAAAGACCAGATTTTGAGCGGGTGTTGACCTAGTTAAATCCAAAGTTTAATCTACATGTGCACTTAAGAAATCAATACAAAAAATTACAGATTTGAAGTTCAACAGCAGGAACAATACCATGCCAATTAAAATCTTCTTAATGACTGTTTTGCTAAAATGAGCCGAATAAAATAATTGGTTTATACAGTCATGGACACTTGATTGTATTTTACAGAAAAAAGATAAAATCTGTAGCGTTTATATTTCAATTCAAATACAAAACGGGTCATACTGACAATAAACAAACAAAAAATTGAACAGATTACGACAATACATGTCAACTTACTGGTTCTCATTCTATAATTATATATAGCGAACAAACAGTAATTATTCTCCACAAACTGGAACTGTTCAACACTGAGACAAGTTGAAGGTAAAGCATGGATCATTTATTTAATATTATCTTGTGTACAGAACAAGTAAACCTTGAATGACCCTCGTTTAAACATAATAATTTTATGTACTATAGTTACCTATATATATACATACAGCCCAGACAGGAGTCAGATAATACATGCCGTTATTTATCTTTAAATCTTTTACATTGATTAGCAATATCATGTCACTATGTAACACATGCAGACAGATTATATAATTTAATACTCTATTTTGAGGCCTTAATTAAGATTTTGTTTGTTTGCGACTGATCCTGCCGGTCCAAACAATATTGTTTGACAATTATTCTTTCAGTGTTTTAAAAATATTTCATTCATGAATTTAGTCAAACGTGTATAAATTATGTGGATGACAAAAAAAGAACTCACACACCTACTGACCAAAGCCAAAAAGTATGAGTGGGAAGTGGCAAACAAACAATTTTTTAAGGCTGGCCTGATCATGCAAGTACAACATGATCACATTATACAGACAGAAATCTATTTTCAGCCTATTTTAAACAATCAAACATTCAAGGTCAAGAATGTATACTTATTGGTATAATACTGTAAGGCCTAAAAATATTTTTTTTTCTGGTTGCATGCTCATAATAAAGTAGGGCGGACAGGTAGGTTTTTGTTGTTGTTTTTACTCTAAAAGTGTGTGACATGGTAAAAAATGAGAGAAAATGGACTCAGGCCTAATAAAAAGTCTAGGCTGGGAAGAATTAGGGTTGGTTAACAAGGAACAAATATCTTTATACCTTAGCTGTGATATTAGTAATATAAATGGTTGTATAAAAATAAATCTCTCAAAATGTTAATATCTCCACTATCATTCTTTTCAATGCTAAAGTTTGTCAATAAATTAAATCACACTAATTACCAAATGAACAGTACATAGTGCAGCTGTGTCCATGAAATGAAGGAGAAATCTTTTATCTGATCAAATTTTATTGCAAATCTAAAGCCTTGAAAAGCCGTGGCCGTGGTACAGTGGCTGTGGTACAGTGGCCGTGGTACAGTGGCTGTGGTACAGCCGTGGTACAGTGGCTGTGGTACAGTGGCCGTGGTACAGTGGCTGTGGTACAGTGGCCGTGGTACAGTGGCTGTGGTACAGTGGCCGTGGTACAGTGGTTAGTGCGCTGGATTTGTAACCTGGTGATCTAGGTTTGATTCCTGGTCGTGACAGGTCATACCCTTCCATGAAAATATGACAAGAATGTTGATTTCCAAGTCCACATGTGGAGAAATTACTAGTTCTATGCAGAAGGGTAAGTTAGTACTGGGTCCGTATAAAATCATATTATTGTGATTTCCTCCTTTATATTAATACAAAAGAGTTTTAAGGAAAAAGTCGAATTTAAGGAAAAATGTAACTTAAAGTTAAAAAATTACTTTAGATGCTTTGTGAATACGGACCCTGGTAAGAATTAATACATTCCAGGAAAACTTGTTCGTTGAATCGGCTGCTGTATATGAATATTTTGTAAAAATTGTTGAAAAATGATGTCAAACCCAAATAAATAAATAAAAGCCTCAAAACTGTTAACAATTTTAAAGCAAAATTATGTATACCTGAATTGAAGTATATTTTCCATGTATCACACTCAATCAACCACACAGTAATGTGGTAATGCAACCTTGAAACAGATAGATCTATTTACTGGTTATATTTTACATACTGGTACATAATTGATAAATAGACAATAAACTGCCCATCAGAATAATTTAAACTTCATTCTTTCAAGAACATGTTCTATGTTCTTGCACTCACTTCAAAAGTGTTTACAATACACTTCTACACCTATTTAACACCTTTAATGATCCAATTGTCCTTTGATAAGTAAAAACTAAAAGGCAAAGAGTATTAAATTCAGAGTTCAAATAATAAAACCCTAGTTTATAACTAGACCACAAGAATTAAATTTATAGTTTACGTCAATTTGATGTAAACTATTACCGGTCTCATTTGATAATTTTTCCCATGATTTTACACAGTTACCGTATGCATACAGTCAAATCTGTGAACAAAGGCCACCCTTGGGAAAGACATAATGTGACCTTTATTGACAAGTGACCTTTATTTGGAGGTCATATTGTTCTAAATAAAAGTTATGCTTTTTTTAAAAATGGCCATTATTCACTGTGAGTTTTGCATTTATTTGGAATTGATCGCTAATACGAGTTTGACAGCACATGTTACATGTATAAATTAACAAATACTTCACAGTAACCATGTATAAATTAATAAATACTTCACAGTAACCAATTAGTACTAAACCCATTCCTTAGTGTGCTGCACATGTATAGTAGAAAACTTTCAAAGATGAGGAAAGGTTATATAGGTGGGGTAAAATTGTCCATAGATGGAATAAACTTGATCAAATTGTCACAGAAAATAACTTATTTCACCAAAATAAGACCAATTTAGGCCAGAAAAATAAATTATCAAGGTCCTAGTTAACCGGATAAAAACAGGGTAGGAAAGAAAACAAACTTTTCTATTCCAGTTTTCTCAGCATATTTTCCGTACTTTTGAAGCACTATAATACCACAACTGCATGCTAGCAATTATTCTTATTTAAAAACTTCAGTGAAAAAAAACCACAGACTCTTGTGTATCTGGAAACACTTCTTTTTTTTACCTTATCGGTGTCTAGATGAGAAAATCTCAAAACAATTTTTGCATTTTAAATTTCGTACCAGGGCTTTTTTCCCTCTTATAACAGATGCCGAAATTCGGTGACTTCCCAATTGCAAAAAGGCCGTTTTTTCCCAATTTGAGGCAAGAAATTCCCCAAAATACAATGCTATTCTGACTCAGTTGTCTAACTTTCTCAGAATTTGGCTAAATATCGCGCTTGATTTTCCCAAAATGAAAGGCTAAGGCCCCCCCAATTTTTGAAAAAAAAGGCCCTGCATACAAAATGACCTAGCTAGTTTAGGATTCAAGCTTGAAATTGGGAAAAGGTAGTTTGACTTTTCATTCATTTGACCTCCAGAAAATCTTAGGATACGGCATTTCAGATTTTTTTTTTGTAAAATAGGGTCACAATAAACGCCCCCCTTTTGGAAAATGCATCGCCCACGGGGGCGTTTATTCGGGGGAATACGGTATTTACACAGAAAGTAGAAAGTTGCATCAGTTGTAAACAAAATGATTTAACCCTGAAGCAGGACATCATAATATGATTCAAGAATATCTGTACATGATGATGGTGTTGTGACAGAGAGAGACTGGTGTATGGGGTAATGTCAGCTTTTTGAATTTCAGCATTGTGTTTTGGGGAAATTCTTATACCATTTTGGGGAAAAAAAGTCATTTTGCAATTGGAAGTCGCCCAATATTGGCCTCTATTATAGAACAAAAAAGGCTCTGTATTTTACAAATCACAGGTTATGCAAAGCTTGTGCTTTTCTAAGATGTATCAGTCTCAGAGTAGAATATTGATTATTGTTGCTTTTTATTATTATAAGAATTTAAGCCCCACTGCCAGATGGTTTTTTAGTACTAAAGGAGAGTTAAATAGCTCACGGTGAGCAAAAAATGTCATATAATAAAGAAAAATTCAACCACACACACCATGTCAATAGTTTAGTAACATAATTTTTGCAAATTCCTTCTTCAAAAATCTTGAAGGGGGACATTAATTCCAACATCATTTTGAATCTTGAGGGAAATATACATGAAAAAAGGCATATTTTGGAAATACTTCTCATGCATTATATCGAATATTTTTTTTGTTGAAAACATAGCTTAAATTTTCTAAGGGGAAGAGTCTCAGTCTATTAGCATCACTTTCTTAAGTAAAAAAACCAATGACTGATAATAACTATTTTTTATTGAAATTCAACAAAATTCAATGTAAAAGTCCATGAACTCTTAACTAGCCAGTATTTAATTTCACGTTCCCAGTTGTTTGGGTTTGCATATATTGAGCTGGGTTACGCTTGATCTTGCTCCTTGATATGGCGGAATTAGTAAGTTTGAAATTATCATCTTTGTATTTATTCACCGATAAACATTTATGGTTCTCTGTATTTATTGATAAAATACTGGTGAGAAGTTGACATACTTTGATTTCTTATATCAGATCAGGTTAAGACAGTATTCCTAAATTCCTTGTCTTTCAGTAATTACATTGGTAACATGCCACAAGAACTGATAATTTTTATCCATCATGTAATATCCATAATGGTCTTAATCTGTATATTTGCTGAGAAGAAGTATGACATTATTCCCTTTTTTCAAAACTTCTAGACATCTTAGATGACAAATATTGATTGCTCCAGACGACTGACAAGATCTTAATTTCTGATAATTTCCCAGTAAACTCCTCCTAGAGGTACAGTAAAACCCCGATTATTCGAATGTCATTGGGCCCTGAAAAATCATTCAGATAATCCATGGTTTCGAATAATCCATTTCAGTATGATGTACCGAATGGAAACGATAAATTCCGTACTGTCCGTATATTGCAAGGGAGTTAACTCTCGTGTGCAAACATGACGTTACTTGAGCGATAATAAGAATAAAATAAAATGTATAACAAACACTTATTATTAGTTTATCCTTGTTTTATGATGTATATGAGTTAACAAATGAAACAATAATTCTTGTTCAATAAATGCCCATGCCCGCGCATTTATGGATTATGCAGAACACAATCCGAAATAATAATATGTCATTCTCACTTCACTTACTAACGATCGACTAGGCATCACTATCGTCACATTCTCAAACAATTAAAAGAATCGAAGACGTAATGTTTTTATGTTTGGAACATTTTTTCACTAAATCATCAAAATTATTCTAGTTAGTTTTGTTTAATTGTGTTCAAATCAGTTTTTAAAATTTTGAAGGACGCTGAAATGCAAATAATTTCATACAGATCACCAGGTACGTACGCGTATTAACTTATTATACCCGAGATCATAGTGAAATATTCGTCGCGATTTGTATAAAATCGTAACAAACAATATGGTCAACTTAACGATAATTAAACTGTTGACACGCTTCGTGTATGAATTGATGTTACACATTGTTTGTCACATGACATTTGATTCTCAATCGGCCATTGTTATCAATTGACGATTTCGAATAATAGGTGTGAAAATACGCGCATTCGTAACTTTAGGGACCAAATAATGTATTCGGATTACACCAGGTATTCGTAAAATCCGATTCGTATAACCGGGGTTCGTTGCAGTTGAAATATATAGAGACGTAATCGGGACCGCAGATTTTATTCGGATAATACCGGGTATTCGGATAATCGGTGTTCAGATAATTGAGGTTTTACTGTATTACATTTTACACGTTATCAGTCTTCACAAATACATAACTTCTTCAAACACCAGATATTCGGTCTTGTAAAGGCGTAACTTTTACCAGACCAAATGGACCGAATGTTAGCCTCTCTTTGCAAGATCACATTTTGTTTGTACAACTCAGGACCTGCAGTGAATTAGGCGGACTTGGTCTTCCAACAGGGGACCAAATTCAAAGACTGCAAATTTGATGATCTGCTGTTAATAATGATTTTGGAGATTACAATTTGAAGGATTTTTAGATAATTATGTATCATTTTTTTGTATTTTTTTACCTATCAAAGTAACGACATGTGAATTCCATTACCCATTTTTGTTTATCACCTACAGCGTCTTAAACTCAATCCTGATCCTCTGATTCTGTTGTCATTTTATTAAATAGACGAATGAACAGAAACGTTAGAATTGTTCTGACTGCGATGCTAATACAGTGTATAAATATCACAAAACTAGCTTCTACTGTAAGTATAGACAAAATATGATCGACTTTTCTCACATTGCGCTACATTTGTGTTTTTAGACTGCACTGGAAACCAAACAATTTTTACAATTATTCGATGATTTAATTTAATCAGACTGTGTGTGATTTGTCGAACATTTTAAACAAATGAGCAGGGTAATGAAATTAAATACATGAATCCGCAATCACATGGTCTATAAAACAAACAATATTGATAAATAAAGTACAGCATTTTAACATCCTTTTTTGTTCCCCAAAACAGTCCCATCAGTACTTTGATTTCTATGTATGTACATGTATGCATTTTCTGGCCTATTAAAAATCTACAAATTTTCTTGTTGAGGGACCAATGTCTGTGTACCCCTGCAGACTGGTTTGTAACTTACCTAATCTTTGATGTAGGCCAAATCAGTCATAAAATGTAACTTTATGTCTTATTGACATCAGTATGGCCTTAAAAACAATGTATACATGTGCCTTCAACTTATATAGTTACATGTTTATGTCTTTAAGTTTAAATACAAAATAACAAGGTACGGTTCAGTCTGATGCAATAAAGGGCAATCATAAACACATTCAGTACAATAATAACTTGTTGAAGTGGTAAAACAATATTTCTTTTATTTGTCAGTAAATGTTTCATAAACATTGCATAATATTTTTCCACCAGATAAAAACCACATCAATGAATATTTATAAACAAGAAAGTATATGGGTAAGTAAACTATCTGTTTATTTATCTCACTCACTTCTTGTTTATGTCTAGATATGCTGATCTCATCATATTCTGGATTCTACAGACAAACTTGTATAAGTTGCCACTTCCGAATAAAGGCCTTCATGTGAACAAAGGCCATTAAAAAAACTTCATTGATATAGAATAATATGACCTCTGAACAAAGGTCACTTGTCAATAAAGGTCACATTATGTCTTTCCCAAGGGTGACCTTTAATCACATGTTTGACTGTCTATGGAGGTGAAGTAAAAGTTGACCTTTCTGTTATACATAACTAACTTGTCAATGTCTTGAGGGATTGGAAGTAGTCAGGAATTCTAAATTTTTGTTATTTAAAAAAGACATTTCCAATATGAAGAATGGCAATTTTGTGTTTTCAGAGGCAATTTCCCTTGTTCCAAATGACTTCTGTCACAGACAGACTGAAATATTGCTCATAACAGCAAACACAACCATATATCACAGAATTGGCTCAACATATTCATCAGATGATCAGAAAAGAAATCCTTGATGGTATATACATAATATTTGTATACAAAAATTGCTATATGTATTTGTACATTTGTAGTACCTAGCAGGCTTAATTTAAATTGTAGCAGGTTTTATTCACAAATTATTATTTTTTCGGGGTTAATTTTTTTTTGATTGACAAAAAGTAGTCAAGCAGCGCTAGATTTTCGAGTGGAACATGTGATATTGTTGGTCGCCGGGCTTCTGGAGAACACTGACCAGTGTTAATATTTCTCTACAAATTGACAGTATATCAATCATAACTGCACAAGTGTATATCAACCAAAAGTTATTTTTACATGCAAGTATTTCAGGAATCAGTTGTTAATGATGTCATATTGTGTATAAGTATAGTTCCTACAGTTTTTGTCACTCACTGTTTACAGTAAACAAACTGGTATACATCATAAATAATACAATGTTTAGAACTTTCTTACTCGGATGAAATATTACTAATTAAAGATTTTGCTAATTAATTACCCCAGAGGCCAATGTTCTTGTTTTCCAGTTTGAAGACAATTGAGTTTTTAACTATGACAAACTTGCTGACTATAATAATCACAGAGTATTTTTACAAAATAAGTTTAACAAATCCTTCTTTCTGTGTAACAAGACTGAATCTTGATCAGTATATGACTTGAAACATAACTCTTACATTTTGTAAGCAGACATGTAGTAACATGTGAAATTGAAAAAGAACTACATAGTAGATTACATTAGAAAATCATGCAAGACTTAAAAAATATTTAAAAGCAGACATTATTTTACTTCCACAACATTATAAGACAAGGAATATGTTCATGGTTTATATCCTAATTTTTCGTCCCTTACTTTTGAAAAGTCGTTTTAAATCAATTTTGGATAAGAAATAGACCATTTAAATTTTAAGGAACAATAATGATAAGGATAGAATAATAAGTCATTGACCAATCATCGTCTATAATTCATAACCAATCATTTGAAAGCTTAGGCGACTAATCAAAGTAAGTCTACTAATGTAGCTGAGTATAAAAAGAGAAAACAACACTATTATGTCTTATGGGGGGAAAATTGACTTGGCAAGCGACAGAAGTAATGATCTATGATCCCTTTGCAATCTATGTCATAAATAGCTGTCTCAGAAAGCTCTGCCATCTAGACAGTTTAACATACAAATATATAACATGTAAGACTGAGAGATCAGTCTGGACTTAGCGCTAGCATCCTCTTACCATACTATACTGTAGCTATTAAAAGTTGGACGATCAGACACATATCTCATAACTGTAATTGCTTATATGCATGGTCCATAATTGGAGTTTATTACCGTAATTGTTTAACATTTATAATCATTATTGCTGCTAGCTGTCTCTGTCAGACAGGCATGTGATTGTTCCAAGAGTAACAAGGCTGAAATACCCTATCCCCCCCTCACACTTGCAAAAACATCATTTTGACTGAATCTGGACCCTTTTGTTTCAAAGATTTTAAGACAAAAAAATGCGATATTAGCTATTAGCTGAAATGAGGAAGAATCACAGTCTGGGGACAATAAAAAAAAAAAAAAAAAAAAAAAAAAATTATTCAATAAGAAAAAAAAAATCACAGTCTGCAGATCGAGATAAAGCTAATAAATTTCATGTTAATCATTTGAAACATTGATCATCAATATTAGTTTCTAAAGATATATTAAACACATATTATTACAATTGATCTACATACATAATCAAAGCCAAAAGTAGGCAAGAGAAAAATGTATAATAATCAAGTTGCTGATGTGATAGGTTTTATTAATTGATACACATTACTGAGTGTTGACTATTAAGATGACATAATAGTGAAATGAAGAGTACAAATATATTTAGGATTGAATTGATTCACGTATTCTCGAGTTATGAAAATAAAGTATTAGGTGGAAAAAGTTTTTCAGTCAGTCTGAATCTACCAGTACCCCTATTTTTTCTTTGGTATATTTAATAAAACTAATATAACAATATACATGCTACCTGAGAGGACGTCTGTATTAAATCACTTGCCCCTCAGGTCTTGAAGAAGCAATATAAAAGTGATACATTTAGGTTTATTTAGAAGCATTTATTCCACATGATAACTTCTGATAGCTTATTTTCTGACCAACTAGTTAATAATCAATTTAGATTTTCTCAAAGTTGATAACAATTAAGCACCTTCAATGACTAGCATAATTCTTTTTATAAATCACATCAGTTTGCTCCACCGACATTCAGATTAATCGCTCGACATACAGATTAATTGCTCGGCAATGTCGACTAATTTACCAATTTGTAATCAAGTGAACAATTAGGGTAATGATTACATTTTTTGTACCATTCAAAGATCCATTAAAAGTTTGATATTGAGGGCACTAGCTATCCCAGTAAAATAGATACTCATACTTCATGAACTATTCAAGAACAATGCAAGAATAATTCAAGAAAAAAAAGCTGTTTCCATGAATTCAATTTGAAGAGGACTTAGCGTCCAGTCCAACCATACTACTCTGACAGGGCACAAAGCTGATACAAAAGTTAGCTATTAACATGTATAAACAAATAATCAAATATAATCAACATTATACAAACAGGATTCTTCCGGTCTGAAATTCCAAAATACATGAACAAAACAATTATTTACCTCACATAATTCTTTATATCATTTTGCAAAAAATTCCATCTGCCAACACCTGACATCTGACTCACATCTGAAGCACCTACCTGCACTAAACTGACATGCACTTAAAAATGTCAACAAAGGGGACAAATTACAACATGGTTATCAGCAGGCTGCACACAGGGCTAGTTTTTATAACGATATGGTTTTACATTAAATGTTTTGTAAACATCCTACGGCTTATAAAAAAGTGATATTATAATACAGATCATGTACTGGACAGATATAAAATGCGTGATCATGATAACGCATCTCAATCTTCAAACGCAGTAAATGTATTGATGTACATTTGTATTTCTCAATCAGAAAAGTGCACAACTGTACATTGAGACTTACATCTGAGGCAATCTTGACACATTGCCCTACTTTAATTTGTACCCAAGGTCATTCACAAGCCATTAGTGATTCACAAGTGGGAGGAGCTGAGACCATAAAAAGGGAGTTTTGTTTTCACTTACTTGACCACAATAATAGTATGCAGCCCCTTTTTATTGTTTTGAATAGTATGTGATTTATACATTCTTTTTATGCCAATATTGAAATTCATCCACAAACTGAAGACTATAATACACGTAGAAAGCTTCCTAAAAAGAGGTTACAAACTTGGTCTAAAAAATGTTCTATTTCTTCTTAATATATCTTAAAAATTTTGTACTTTATAGGTACTAGCTGTTTTCTAATACTGACTAATACTACATTATAAATTGGTTGTAATTTTTATAATATTCTTGGTAGAAACTTTCGGGTTGGATCAGTTGGTCAACAAGAAGTATGCATGACAACTTTGTTCTGGCATGTTGAAAAGAAGCGACAACAGCTTAAGTAGTCATACACACTATTCCTACTACTGGAAAGCAGTTTTATTGATCCACAGTCTCATACATAACTGATACAATGGGGATAACCAGTGAATACAAAAAAGCAAATATATTAGAATTTATCAGTGAAGTACAAAATGTAGTATTAAACTTTAAAGGGGCATACCCTACAACTTGGTGCATTTAGAATTATGGCAAAATGATGATAAATTAGAAGCTTGTAAAGAAAAAAGCCGACAAAGAAAGTTTCAGCCAAAAATTCATCCAATTAAAAATAAAATCATAAAAATATGTATTTGTGACACATACATTTAGTCATGGAAATTTTTGGGTGTAACTGATTTATTATTCATAGCTATGTTTTTTGCGGCTAGTACCTAAACTAGTCATTTTATAACCCATGTTCTTCCTGCAATTATCCTTTATATATTGTTTTACATATATATCTAGCACATTTTTACACTTTCACAGAATGTTTGTCAGTTGTAGGGTATGCCCTTTAAAGTTATCGTAATTATAATAGAGAGCTCAGTGTATTAAAGATACTTCTAATGATCAATTAATAATATCATATTGCCAAAAAAATCATAAACTTGCGAGAAGTGAGGTCACGTTATTAGGTTGAACTGACAGACAAGTGTTCCTGAAGTGGGTACCACTTTAAAAAGCTCCCATTAAGCCATTACTTCACTATTTACTAGATCTGTGCTCTTGTTTTACTACATCCGAAATCCTCATTTAGAGACTACTTCAATATCAAACCTCTTCATTATAAAAACTACATACAGTGCAACTCCTGAACATGCGTCAGATTACTGCCAAAAAAGTTCAGATTTTGGAAATTCCAGATGTCTGAACCAGTATAATACATAGGTCCAAATTACCAGCGATTCTTTATGATGGTAAATACAGACATAATAGTGTTATCAACACTGCGACATGATGCAAGAATTTAAAGATAAACGTTTCTATGGTTATAAGACAAAATCAGAAGTTTCAACAGTTTGTGTATGTGTTGCCAACTACGTTAACAAAACAATAATTATTGTCCATCATTGAATTGTTTATTTAGGGAGACTAAAGGATTGAAACCCAGTGGAGACAGCACTGTGATAGAACTGTTGTGCTCGCTTGGTAATGGTTGGTGAGCCACTAGCTAGTTTGACTCTTAAGTCTTTCTGCAATGTCCGGATTTTGGAAGTAAAATTGTACATACAAAATGTACATTGTCATTTTTTCAGGACTAAGAACATCGTACAAATTTCAAAAACTTAAGGACATTGGATGGTTCAGAATTAAGAAGTAACCGGTACACTGTATTTCAGATTGAAATTTCGTCAGTATATTGTATAACAACTTCACAATGAAACAACCACAATGTTACAATGTTAATATGGTCCCAGATGCCAGGCTTTGATATTAAGGTTTTTATGTATTTAAACAAAATAGCATCAAGGATACATGTATAAATCAAACCTGAGAGCAAACGTCAACCCTGGGGGATGACATAATATGGCCGTATGTAATATCAGGGGTTTTTCTCGGTATTTTGGGAATATGACCCATACCCTTGGGATTAGGAATTTTCGCGGTGTTTTAATCAAAATTGGGAAAAATGCTTAACTACATTTTTTGCAATGTTGAACTTATTCTACTTATTCTCCCATAGAACAGTAGCAGAATAAGGTATTTACTACCAATAGTGGTGTTAATGAACTTATGACCGAATTTCGGCTATAAAATAGCCCAAAAAAAATCCCTGAATATTGACAGGTGGCCTTTATTTGGAGGTCATTTTGTTCTAAACAATCAATGACAGTTTTATAAAGAATGGCTTTTATGCAATTCACAGACTGGCCTATATTCGGAGGTGGCCACTTACACAGTTTAGACTGTATATCAGTATGTACTAAGCACTGTTTGGACTTTGGTACATGACCTAATCTTGACTGTTGTGTAATACTGAATGCAAGATTCTGTAAAATAACTTTTTATCTTTGTAATCTTACCAGCATAATGATATATCTTACAATGATAACCTCACAGGATTCAAAATGCAGTATTCAGTAAATTACTATAATATTATCCATTGTTAGGTAAAACCTACAATTAACAGTTTTCAGTGAAGACGTTATATTTAACATAATGAGATTATAATCATACAATCATGTAGTTACCAAGATAATCATGTAGAATACTAAACTGGAACATTAAGTAATAGATAAACTCATCTGTTCATAAAAAATGTTGGCACATTTATATATAAACTGTCTACGAATTGCCTAGCGGACATTTTACACAACCAAACATTGACATGTTTTAAACTAGTACAATAAACTCTCTGATACATAATTACATACAGAAGGCATGTGAGCTACATAATCCTATGATTCAACATGAGAGATGAGAGTATATTAAAGTCGCAATAGATTCATAATTAATTAAACCCATATGTGAGCAGGAAATTTGAGGTCAGCATTTAATCATAAACAACACATCTGACTGACCAGGTACATGTACTTAGTCCAGCTTAAATCAATGACAATGAATACCTCATATTAATCAAAATAACAGTCAAACCTGTGTTACATGTAGCTGCCACCTCTAAATAGATACCATCGTGTGAGTAAAGGAAGGCCATTCTTTCAAAAATGGTCATTGATTATTTAGAACAAAAATAAACAACCTCAGAATAAAGGCCACCTGTCAATAAAAGGCCACATGTCTTTCCCAAGGGTGGCCTTTGTTCACAAGTTCAAAGTATATTCTGGTTACCATTAAGCAGTAATGATTATAAATACAACGTTCATGGTTTAGCAGTTCACCAAACCATTTCTTTTCTATGATTCTGCACCAGTACTAACCCTGTACTCTACAAGATACTCCTACATTCTTCACTTGAATAATAAGCAGTTGACATGAAAAACCTTTAACACAATGTCTTAAGTCAAATTACAGGTTTTTTGTCCATAGAACAGAAGTGATACCGAAAGTCAGCATCTTTCTCTTGCCAAAAAGCTGTATTTACTATTAATATTATCCCTAAAAAGTCCTAATTTCCCTGATTTGCATTATAAATATTCCCCAAATTTACCTCTAGTGTCTGTACTTTCCCTTTCTACACACACCCAGCGTCTTGCCACTTTCCCCGAAATAAAACTTGAATTGTCACACCGAACATGCATCGCACACCTAGGATTTAAACTTGATCATGAACCCCTGATCCAGAGACCTTACAGAGTTCTGCTTTTTTAGCCAAGTGAAGTAGCTCAATATAAGGAAACCCTTGAAATGTTCACTTGCATGAAATCAAACCAAATTTACACCAAAATTACACATTTTTTCAACTGTGTCTCGTCAATAAGGGAATTCATCATCTTAGTAAAATTATATATTGTTTCAAAGTGTATCAGTAAGAATGTTCAATCAGTGTCACTAAAAACAGTGTGAAAATAAATCAGATTTCAAGTACTTATACAACTTCCTCGCTGATTTAATGATCCGGTAAGAATATTTTAATAAAATCATAGATTCGCATAAAACGAACATCAAAGACAATTCTGAATGACTGTAACAGGATATTGCACAAAATAAACTCCATTTGTTTATTGTTGCATAATTAAGCCATTCAAAAATTTTTGGCAATAATTAATATTATAATATTATAGAAAATACATTTGATATTTGCAGTTGATATTTCATTCTGCATGATTAAAATGTGAAGAATTTAGAAGTATTACCCAGCCACAAAATAATCTCTAAGACATAAAACAGATCATAATGATCACAGCACGGTTATATCTCCATCAAATATTTCTGAATCATAATGACCCATGAGGCATATTTATGAGGTTCATATGAGAATGAGTGATTACGTTAACAGTTCTAAACAAAGGGTCCATTAGGGAGAAAAGAAATTGGTCTCGGCTGACATCAAATTCATTCTTCAAGAAATGGAGATCAAGATGTATATGACTATGTGTCCCGTGAATCCACATGATATTTCTTTTAAATAAATACACACATATCATACAAGCCTCCTTCCATCAAGGTTTAGCCTCTTACAGGAAAAAATATTGAAAACCCTGATATTATATTTATCCTTAATAAACATCATAAAATATCAAGTGATCAGCAGACATACAAACTAACATAAACAAATATGTGCCGAACAGACCAAAAAAGCACTGATTTCATTCTAAAAGAGGTTAAATATACCATGTCTAGCCAGCCGGCAGTATTCTAGTATTTCTACTGAATATTCAAGAAGGCATCATTAGAAAATGTGACATAAAATGGCTGAAGGAAAAGCGACATGATTTAAACCATCTGTACATAGTTTATATTATATCCACCACACAAACTAGTATTCTGATAGCATATACTGTCTGCATATCTGAGCACATCTACTAGAGACATCAATCACAATGTATCAAAGAATAGTAAACGTATATTTATACAAACAGAATGTGCAAAGTTTGCAAACATTCAAACTTTATCTTTATTTATTAAATTTATTGTACAGTCTTAATAAAGAATGAAAGATATTTATTTTTCTCAAGAAGGTAATTAATGAAAGCCACAGTGTCTGTATAAAATACATGTCTATGTAGCCAGGGCAAAATTTTAATGATAGCAAAAAAAATAAGCCATTTTTTTTATTAAGGGTTCAGTCAGGGGGGAGGGTTCAGATTTATATCTATAGTATGTAGTATAGAAATATAACAGAGTCCATTCCAATTGAATTCTGAGATTTTTTTCAATTATTCAAAGGTTATTTTCAGTAAAATTGAGTGTTTTAAATACAGTTTATGACAAGATCCTTAGAACTTAGAAATACTATTCTGAACAATCAGAATAAGTACTAATTTAAGTTATAATTGCAGTAAACAGTTTATGCAAATTGAAAACATCTATCTGGCAGTAGTTTTCATTACAAAATGTTGTATATTGTTATACAATATAAACGAACAATACTGTGACAAATTTTGTAATTTGTGAAGCATACATGTTAAGGGAGCTGGTCAACTGGTAGCCAATGTCAAGTGGTACCCACTATATTTTGGTCAAGTGGTACCCAATATGAAGTCAAGTGAGTACCCAATATGAAGTCAAATGGTACACACTTAGTGGTGTTAGAATGTGGACTTCAACAAAGAAATAGCACCATACACTGATAGAAAATAACATATTTTCAATACGAGTCAGAAAAAGTTATGTTTTTATGTCATTGAAAATTTTTTATGTGAGTTACCCACTCACCTAATATATGATATTATTGTACATACAATATAATATTTATCATAAATCCAAAACATAATTTTATATTAATATATCCTGATACACCACTAAAATCCAACTAAATCAATGAACCACAAAACTTTAATTCGATAAAACATGAATAAGTTTGTTTGGTAAATTAGCAATTAGGAGTGATAGTTAAATGATACAACAACTTTTTTAATTTGTGTGATTAATTGGTTCAAATTAAATTTTTTTGGTTAAATTGCTTAGCAAACACTTAATTTTTTTTAATACTAAATAGTCAACCAATTCAATCAATTAATAACAGTCTGTTGATAAATTAGCAATCACTTTTTTAATTTCAACTAATTATAAATTAAATATAAAATTTGCATAGTGGGTACCACTTGACTTCATAGTGGGTACCACTTGACCAAAAAATAGTGGGTACCAGTTGCCATTGGGTACCGGTTGACTGCAAATATGCATATTAAAATAAGAACAAAAAGTGCAATAGTTATATAGTAGAGCATATCTAGTCACTCATATAGTAGATCTATGACTTATTTCTTTCTGATTTAAACAGTCCTGTATGTTATGAATGATTATTTGACAGCCAATCTGCATCAATTGTTGATACATTACTTAAAAATGCATTCTTTTTAATATGCCAAGATGGTTTAACTTTTAAATGTAATCCAATGAAATTGTATGCGCAAATTTCATTCACAAAAACAATAACAACAGTTACTGAGTCATTAATCATTTAAATGGAGAATTGTAATAAATCAAAAGTTCTCAAATAAACAGCCCGTAAATGCGTAATAATGCATTTATATATTAATAATATATTGTCAAGCAAGAAAAATGTCCTATAATATTAGCAGCTAAATACATGTGTCAAGTGACACATTTCTCCCGGCGATGATGTAATTTGCTTTATACAGTAACTTAGCTTAGATACATGCATGTAGAAATGTAGATCACCAACGACTGATCGAGTTTGTTATTTTCATAACTATAACATCAATCAAAGTTCAATTAGAAAAAATGCATAAAAATCAAAGTCTGATAAATCATGCATGTAGTTATACTTACATGGAAACCTTGCACACATTCAAAATCAACATTAAACTATAAGGATCAGTCAACTGTATAGTGATCAAAAAGTAAAAACTGGGTCAACAAGATGAAAATAGCACGAGACGTCTGCTTGATCGCGTGCAATCGTCAGATTTAAACACGCACATGTTTAACATGCAACATAAATAACAGAAATTGAACAAACTTCAGTAAACAGGTACCTGGTGAATGATAATATTCCTTTGATTTAATGCAATTGACCGCAACGGCACTTTCTAGCACTGACCCAAAAATTAACCAATAAATGAGATCTGTGTTACACTGTTATAGATCGTAAACCGGATGTTGCCGAATAATATGAATAAGCGTTCTGTTCTATCACGAGTTGTCTCGCTTTTATATCTACATCAAAGCACTGAGAGTTAATTTTAATTTAGCTGTTTGATTAAACAATTGTTTAACATTTTATTTTATATAAATAACACATAGCTTTGTGGGTAACAGTACTTTCCTCAGGCTGACATTTTTACTGTTACACACAACGTAAGCTAGATCTATGTGTTATTTATTTTATTACCCCAAACCTTTTTTCAAGAAAATACTTAAAAAAATTACTATCACCTATGTGACAGTAATAATAAAAAATACTGTTAGAAATTTACTATTAGACCCTGTGACAGTAAAAAAAACACTGTTACAAATTTACTGTCACTCAGTGAGAGTAAAAAAATGATCAGTCACGTGGTATATCATGAATGTAACAGTAAAAATGTTATGTTTCTCATTGATAGACCATATATGTTTACCTGTTGAATGTTTGTATTATGTAAACCATTGTGAGATTGTTGATGATCATTGTCTTAACGTGTCCCGACATAGACCTATTATATTGTAACTTCTCTGTGTATTCCAAACTTAGATGATGATAGTGTGGTTCGATTACAACAAGTGTTAAATGAACAGAATATAAAATGGAGACGTTTACATGATGACGACGTGATACGCTACCAGTCGTTACTGAAAGACGACCGTAATTTGATGTCATTAGAGAATTGTTCTTTTGATGAACGTGGTGTTGATTGTGCAAATGACACATTAGTGAATTCAGTGCTTAATGCGTCTACATGTCTACCAGTATCGAAATTTAAATCTTACTTGAATTCTTACTGGAACAAAGACCTCACAAAGGCACATAAACATATGACTCAGGTGAGGAGTGTGTGATGCGCTGAAGGTAGACCGTCAGACCCGAGTGTCGACTCTTACAAACAGTATAAATCTGCTAAGTGTGCCTTTAGGCGATTACAGAGACAATGTATTCAACAATACACCGTTAAACTTAACCAAGAAATTGACCGAACGGCTGAAGTGAATAAAAATCACTTCTGGAAAATTGTAAAAAAACAGGAAAAAATCTACTAGTAGATCGACTGTCCAGAGCTGGAATTAAGTTTAATGGTTGTGTCTATCGTGATAACCAAGATTTAACCGAACAGTGGGGCTTATATTTTAAAGATCTCTATAATCCATGTGATAATCCATTGTATGATGACAATTGGCATGATGAAGTGTCGGAGTATGTTTCATCTGTTAGCGGTTCTATGACACCCGATCCAAATGCTACGATACTACCAGACACTGTGTAAGTTAATAAAATCATGCCCTAAAGGCAAAGCTTGTGGACTCGACAAAGTGTTTTATGAACATCTCATTTACGCAGATGAAGTTATTTCCCCGATTGTTGCAAACATTTTCAAATACATGTTGAGAACGGCATTTATACCTGATTCAATGAAAAAAGGAGTAATTATAACGTTACACAAAGGCGGGAAAAAACGACGAGATGACCATAACAACTATCGTGCGATTTCGCTTACCTCATCAATTTTAAAACTATTCGAAATGGTTCTTCTTGATCGATGCAAGCAAACACTTTTAGAAACAATAAATCCACAACAAGGCGGATTCCAGGAGCAACTAGGCACCTTAATGACTTCGTTTATCCTGAGAGAAAGTGTTTTTTTTCGCGAGAACAGTGTAGCAAATTATACGTCTGTTTTTTAGACGGGCGTCAAGCATTCGACCGTGTATGGCATGACGGACTTCTACATTAAACTATTGGAAACAAACTTGGACGTCACTTCATATCTGGCATTTAAAGACTTATATCATCACATATATAGTTGTGTTCGGAACCGCGGATTCCTGTCGGATTCATTTCCCATTCTACAAGACACCAGACAAGGCAGCAAATGTTCGCCTATGCTATACCTTTTATTTATAAATGGACTCATTAATGAACTTTCGAACAATGCATTTGGATTTTGTATGTTTGATATGAATGTATCTTCACCAACCGTAGCTGATGATATGATCTTGATATCTCTCTCAAAGAATGGACTTGACAATATGCTCTCAATCTGTGACAATTATTCAAAACGTTGGCGCTTTGAATACAATGGTAACAAATGTGGTGTCATCGTCTTTAATGAAGATCGCAAGAAAAACACCCTTCGTGATTGGAAACTCGGTTCACAGATTATCAGTGAGGTTGAAAATTATACCCACCTGGGCATCATCTGCAACAGATTTATGTCTACAAAGGCGTCAATACATGAAGCTTGTGTTAAGTTGCGTGGTACCTACCTGAACTCAACCCACTAACGTTGAAAACTTTATATAAATCTGTGGTAATTCCCAAAGCTGAGTTAAGGAATACATATACACAAACTGACATGAACAAAATAGAAATTGCCCATCGCTTCTGTATAAAGAATATACAGTCAATGAAAACACAAATTAGTACTGACTTTTGCTGATCTTCATTGGACATGGATGCAATAGTGACTACGATAGACTGTAGAAAATTGGTGTTTTTTGGACAACTCTGTAGATTGCCGTGTGAATATCTCGCTAAACGAGTGTTTATTAATCGCCTGACACGCTACTTGAACAACGACGGCCAAGTTCTAGGACTCATTCCTGACGTATATATACTCTATTACAAAAGTAAGACATCATGTCGGTACTTGAAAACTACATAGCTACAGGAATATTTCCTTCTAAACACACATGGAAAACCATTCTTATCAGACATGTGTCAAATCCATTGAAGCATAGCCGAATCAATAATTTAGTGCAGAAAAACCCGACAGGCGTAGAATACATTCCCAAGGTGAATAGTCCATGCGAATTATGGTCAGTAACACAGTTTCATCCAGAGTTACGCCCCCTTTGTGAGGTATTGGTTAATTTGTCTGGGAAAATATTATCTCGCCAATATAGGGAACAGTGCACATCCTGTTTTTGTATTTGTGAAAACATTGTTGACCACATACTTAACTTTTGTCCAAATATGTTCATGCTTAGACGACGGATATGTTTCTACGTAATAGGTAGTGAAAACATTACATATATATAGACATCTACTTGCCGAATGCATTATGTTTGCTAAGGATAGATCAGAATTTATAGACAATATAAGCAGCCAAATAAATTCTTCAACGGCAGACTTCCTACGACACTCAAATGCTGAACTTTTCATTCAGTCAATCTTTGATCAAAACATTCTTTCCGTCTTCCAAGTACAGCCATGTTCATTATATTACAAGCACTTTTTTAACTTAAGTTGCAAATTCACTCACAAAGTATATGTGACATATTGCAACAAGAGTTAATCTCAGTATGAGACAAGCATCACTGTAATGTAATCATACCTTAAATTTGATCTTAACACTTTCGAATTTCGGTTAAGATAAATGAAATAAGGAATTGTATTAAGATGCACATAAAAAGCTGCAATATACAAATAGAAATTGTGTTACTAACTTTCTTTATCTATATATCTATTTAACGTGTTAAATTAAATACACGTTCATCTTATTTATTGTACATATACACGTCATGGAAATGAACATATTTGTATTCTTTCACTTTCCTTATAAATCATTGTAATTTATGTACAATATGTATGATATTTATATGCAATTGTAAATCACTGAAAAGTGGAAATAAAGAGTATATGATGTTATTGTAAATATGTTATGATGCTCTCCTTATATCTGGAGGAAATAAAAAAAAAAAAAAATTAAGGATCGATTATAGCTTATGTATACATACATATATGTATATTTCTGTGTAAGTCCTTGATCAAGAGCAAAAAGACAAATCCTCAATCACAGAACATCGTGAAAAGGGCCAGATACTCCGAAGCGAAATCATGCAAAAGCCAACGCATTTTCAATCAGTATGAAAATTCGCCGAAGTGTCTTGTTAAAACCCAATGAAAAAAATGTCCTCGCGGGTATCCGTAACTGACATTCAGTCAAATGTCTTCTCTTTTTTATTCCCCTAATGATTTTACAAAGTATGCAACAAATAATCGGAGAAACTTGTATAGTTACGGGAATAAACTTGTAAGGAAGGAAAATAACCATCGAAACACGAACATAACGGACCGTATTGGTTTTATCAGCAACCAAGGTAATCAACTCTTGCGCAATATTTTTGGACAACGTGATTTCTGGGTAAGAGATATATTTCGCTTGTTTTCCCCTTTTATTATGTTATATTTTTTGTTAATGATGATAAAGATATTTTTGTATTATTAAATTTCTCCAAAATGTGACATTATCTATGATATGAACTGGTTGAAATATAATTTTATAAAGTAGTCTATTATTTGGATAAGAAGAATATTCGGATATCATATATTACGGATCATGGTTATAAAATTAATACTACTTTTATGTCGATTCTTCGTTTGTCTATTCATCATTTCGATAACAAATACTATGCTTTCCATGTTTATTCAATTTTCAAGAGTGTCAAGAGTTTGTCTAACCACAGGAGCCTGTTATTCAATAAAAAAAAAAAAATATACTCAATAAAAAATTACCTACGTATAGAAAAAACAACAGGAGTGCAATGCCTCCCACTTCCCACCCACATCGCCGATACAAGAATCTCTATTAAACAGCGGACAACACGTGAAATTCTGGTCTACATATCAAAAGGCTATAAAAAGGTAACAAATGCAGGTCCTACCCTTGACGTTTTCTCAGTTTTGCTTATCCTATTTCAATAAATCCAAAAGTTTCTCCAGCGGAGGAAAGCCATTGCGTGACGTCATCAGCCAGCCAAAGATACTGCTGCGGAGCGAAAGGTTTAAATATTAATTTTACTCCGCTAAAATGTATTTCAACATGCATTGCTTTCAAAATATTTTCTGATATTGGAAAATGAAAGATTAATTTTATTTGTTAATTTATTTCCATAAAAGAATTGTTATTAGAGATTTGGAAAAACCCAAGGGGAATTAATTCTAAGATTTATTACATAATCCTGTTGATAAAATACAAGCGTTCTGTACGGAACGGTACGGTTACCCGGAGTTTATACATGTAACACTTTACTCCGGAGCAGCATCTTTGACCCGCCTTATGACGTCATGCAATGACTCCTCCGCTGGAGAAACTCTTGGATTTATTGAAATAGGATAAGCAAAACTGAGAAAATGTCAAGGGTAGGACCTGCATTTGTTACCTTTTTAAAGCCTTTAACTATGTAGACCAGAATTTCACGTGTTGACCGCTGTTTAATAGAGATTCTTGTATCGGCGATGTGGGTTGGGAGTGGGAGGCATTGCACTCCTGTTGTTTTTTCTATACGTAGGTAATTTTTTATTGAGTATAATTTTTTTTTTTGATTGAATAACAGGCTCCTGTGGTCTAACATACTCCACTCCAGGGTCAGATCATAATTAACTTTGAACCTGAACTGTGAACATCTGAATGGCAATGTACCTAATCAACCATCAATAAAACGGGTCAACTTAAGTCGACTTGTAAAGCAGTGATTTTTTCCCATGGTAAACAGAGTTACGGACACTTCCCAATAGCATTTAGGCTTCATTTTTCACAAATTAGGTGTCCCCAGACAAATTCCCAATGGACATGATAAAAAAATTAAATCAGAAGTCAAATGACAAAGTTATTGTATACTAGACTAGTGCAAAGAAACCAGTGAACTCAATTTATTTTGCATTATCTGTTGATAAAACTTGCCAATATCCTTAGTTGTCGCGATTCCCAAGGCTGAAAATATAAACAATTTTATTTTATTTATTTGCTAAGATTTTCATGAGTAGGTAGGAGCACTTCAAAGTCCAAACAAACTTAGTTTTATTTTCTGCCCAATCTGCAGGGTTCTCAGTAACAGTAGGCAAATTTAACCGCTTAGAAATGTGTTTGGGCCGATTAGGAATCTCAAAAGTATATAAAATATCGCTAAAAAATGCCCATACCCCTCCTAACAGGCCTGTTAGTCTAGCTTTTAGGCCAGTTGGCTATAAACTTATTGAGAACCCACGTGGACGGACCCATTCCCAAAGAAATGAACATAATTACTGTAGAAGGCCTGCCATGCGCCAATTCACCAAATTTTTAAAAATGATTCTCGTGCATAAAAATTAACATGTGTTACATTGTAAGATCTTTTACATTTTCTGTGTTACTCCACATTTGTGATGAGTGTGTTTAGTTGTTGATGTACCTTATTTTTTCTTATTTAATGACATTTCTACAATGTAAACTAGTTGGTTTGTAAGTTGATTTTCATAACTGTTCTTTTGTTATAGGTTTCCATTTTTCAGGTACTGTTAATTAAAGTGTTATTCTATTACTATACCCCCGCAAGCGAAGTTTGAGAGAAGGTATATATTGGAGTCACTCTGTCAGTCGGTCGTTGGTTGGTCGGTCGTTCCGTCCGCATAAAATATCAAAAGTTTGTGGTGCGAACTATTTCACATTCTTTAAGCAATTGCAATGAGACTTGAGATTTGTTATCACCATGAAGTGTAGATGTGTAAAACACAATTTTCATTCCATGTAATTCACTCAATCCAGAGTTATGTGCCCTTGAACTTAGCCATATAGTGTAGAATGGCATCCTTAGTTAGTGGAGCGAACTACATCCACATTTTTCAAGGGATGGATTTGAAACTTGAAATACAATATCAATCATAAATATAGACATGCAAGACACAATTTTCATTCCCAGCGATTTACTCATTCCAGAGTTATGAGCCCCTGAACTTAGCCGTACTATAGCGTACTCTCACATTATTAGTGTCAAAGCAGCAGCGGGGGTATTAGTCACCTCTGTGACAGCTCTAGTAACTTTGGTTTACATTTTGGTACCAGTCTTAGGATGAGTTCTCAGAGAGGTAATACTAACAGGACAAGATCCCAGAAATATCAGAATAAAGCAGCTTTTAAGAATGTTTATCATGACACCAGCACACAAACACAGAAAATAGTGAACACTGAAGTCTCTGGTGTTTGTGCACGATGTAAAGATTGTATTGACTGGAAAATAAGATACAAGAAATACAAACCTCTGACACAGCCAAAAACATGGTAAATATCAGCAAATTACTGACATTGTTAATTGTAACAAGTATTTTAAAGAAAATATTCAACAGAGAATGCTGGTCTTTGCACTGACTACTTATAGTATAAAGCCATCCTTAAATAGTATTTTGTTTGGGGTTAAGATATCAACTCACCAAAAACGGTCCTGAATTTTTTTTGTCTCTTGTGAAATTTTTTTGGTTTGCAATATTGCAATAGCATTTTGACAGGTATTTTATGGGTTCAATGTAAAAAAATTCCTACCTGAAAAGTGCTCTTCGTAGGTTTACCCTTAACAAACATTTTTTTTAAGGATGGCCTTACTTTATTCGTCCAAAGGGCCGGATACTTAATATTTTGTAGGTTATGTATTAAATATATTTTATGTTATATGTACCATAGGCAGAAGTAATGGACCTGTGATGGTAAAATTGTAATAAATTCTACATAAAACACAGCTGGGACAATTTTATTTATTATATTTTAATTATGGGTTAAGTTATTGTGTTTTATGTAGAATGTATTACGATTTTACCATCACAGATCAGTTACTTCTGCCTGTGATATGTACAGTACATGTCACAATAATAAAACATTACCTTACCTTTCTAGGCAAAATTATGAGAACACTCATAAAAACTCTGATACACATAACTGAGGGTTTTGTCATAGATTGTTATTTGTAGTTGTCTGTAAAATGTGTTAAATATCATTACTTATAAATTTATTAAAAGTATTACAGATGTTATTAAATTTTTTGTTGAGTTATTGTGATCACTGCATCGTCTGTGTCTGTGCAAAAACTTTAATGTAGCTCCTTACTCAGAAACTATAAGAGGTAGCATCACAAAACTTAAACTTCAAAGGTGATCCATGGATAGATCTCACAGAGGCAGTGAATGTTGGCGCTGCTTGTGGCTTGTGGAAAATTGTTATTATAACGTTCATATAATTTATGTTAACTTGCTTAGTACATTTTGTTATTTAACTTCATGGCTTGTGTTTTTAGTGTTGTATGTAAACAGAAAACTGTCAAGCAAGCATACCATGTTATGTGCCATCCATGCTGCACAAGTTTGAACAAATGTGCAAAATGTGGGGAGAAGAAAAATATTGTTATTCAGTAAGTTCTATCAATTTTTGTGCTGAATGTTGATTTATTACATTGTATTTAGACTAGATATTCAGATGTGAAGGAATCATTTATTTCTGGTTACCTAGGTAAGGATTTTTTAAAAATTGTCCATGATTTTTGGATGCATGTGGGAAGATAATACAAATGAAATAGTGGATTTATCATTCCACAGGGCCGAAAATAAAAACAAGTTTGTTTGGAGTGCTCAGACTCAGAATTTTAGCACTTGGTAGGTAGGTAGTGAATATATTTTTAAGGGTAGGATTTTCGTTAGCAGGTTGGAGCACTCCAAACAAACTTATTTTCAGCCCCGTCCTAATGATGTCAAGGGTTACAGGGAAAATTAGAATAGGTCAGATAATAAAAACAAACAATTTTTAAAGCTTACCCAAGCATTAGCAATCTGTATTGAAGATGTTGAAGACTTGCTTGAATATCTTATTTTATACATATATTAGGTATATTTTGTAATTATTTTTGTCCGATAATAATTTTCTTTAATAGCACAGATGGAGTAAGTTTTGGTTTTAGTTTAGAAGTGAATTACAGCTTATTGATTGAAATATATATCAATCATGACTTTTGATTCATTTAGGAGTAAAATGCTCTCAATTTTTCAATCAATTAAGGTAGATTTGTTTACTGGGCACAAGAAGTTGTCACATTTATTAGGTATTTATTTATTTTACTATTAATTTACTTGTAGACCTAAATTACCAGAGGCTGAACAAGCAAGTCAAGACAGAGAACTACAATTTGAGTTGGAACAATTACCTGAGAGAAAAAGAAGTAAGACCAGATTTCTTATATAGATGGTGGTATTAACTTCCTCATAATTGTACCCCACAAACAAAGTTTGAGAGGGGGTATATTGGAATCACTCTGTCGTTCGGTACGCAAAGTTTGTGGAGTGAACTACTTCCACGTTCTTTAAGCGATTGCAATGAAAATTGAGATATGTTATCACCATGAAGTGTAGATGTGCAAGACACAATTTTCATGCCCAGCGATTCACTCATTAGAGTTATGTCCCCTTGAACTTAGCCGTATAGTGTACTGTTGCATTCTTGGTGTCAAAGTGGCAGCGGGGGTATTAGTCACCTCTGTGACAGCTCTAGTTAATTGTTAAACAATTTCACACAAATTTATTATCTTCTGGAATTTGATGTCTTCAGCTATTGCTGTATCACCTACTTCTTTAAACTTTTTTCAGCAAGATTTTATGCCCCCGTATTGATATATTAGGCCATATTGCTTTTGGTCTGTCTCTCTGTCTGTTGGTACCGGACTTCAACCTTGCCTGTAAGTTCAAAATGCTTTCACCTACAATCATCAAAGGTCATATATTGATTCCTCATGACAATCTCTACACGACCTGTGCATTTTCAGGTCAGTAAGTCATTGTGTTTTAAGAAACACATCTTGTTTACATTTAAACCCCTTATTTCAGTAAAATAATTGATCCATCCATTGATACTGATTGTTAAATATTTCTCAATCAAATAGGAACTTATCTAAGATTGCAAGACAAAGGTCTTGTTCCTGCCCAAGGAGAATACGGGGACATAGAAGATGATGATAATGAGGATGTAGAAAGTGAAGAAGCTGAAGAAAGTGACAATGATGGAATAGATAGTGAGCTGACTGGCGATTGTGAAAAATCTGAAACACCTGCCAGTACAAAGAGTGAAAATAACACATGAATTGATATATTGTGACATGTTGTTGTAAATATAAACTAATAAAATTGTAAATAATATTATCAATTTTCTTTGTTTATTGATAATTACATATAGATACAACCAGTGCTTTTGTAACAGCAATATTTTTGAATGTCTGCTCAAGATCTTGTAATGGTTCTGCAATGGTCCATGGTTTGTAAATAGTTTTAAGGTTACTATAATATTTTACCACTTTATCCCTTTTATTCTTATAGTTACATTTGTCGTCTTGGACCATTTATTTTAACTAGATAATACCTACATTTACCATTTTGTCAAGCACAAACACTGCTAGCCTGTATTGATTATGGTTAATATTGTATTTTCAAAGCAATTACGGGGTTAGGTCATTTTTCGATACTTGAAACGTTCTTCTCCTTTTACACATTGACCTCATTTCGATTCAGTCTTGTTAAGCATGCCACCGGGTGCATTAGCGTTCATTGCATGCAGCGTCTTTTCTACTGTAACCAAGTAATACACAGAAATTGACACTCCTTCTGCCCTGCTACATACTTACTCTAACCAGGGCTTGACAGCAAAGAAAATGAGGTAGTCCATGCAAAATGTAGTTAGTCATCATTCTAATAAATTAGAAACATGTTTGTCATTTTATTTCAATGCCTATTAAGTGTATTTATTCAGAATACAAGACAAGTATGAAAGTCAGAATTTCACGAATATATTGAACAAAGTTATACAGGTTACATCACATCTGATCTTTATTATCTAATTTACTTTTAAGTTATAGAATTCAGATGACAGGATACCCAGCTTGGAAACCTAGGTAGTCCTTGGAGAAAATAGGTGGCCTCGGGCTTATGGACCATTGTTAGTGTAGAGCCCTGCTAACTGATTTCTTGACTGCAAGAGAAATAGGGGTCTTGCCTAAAATTGTCAGTGAGAGCTTATGACTTCTCAAAATCTCTCTATGCTGAAAAGCACATGAAAATGCTATCTGATCGATTTTAAACATGTAATAAGAAATTTTGACAAAAAGACAAACAATATTTGTATGTACATTTTAACATCCGTTTATTTCATTAATTATCACAATCATCAAATAAAATATATAACACAAGCAGTATAGCTTAAAATTATGTAACATCTAACATTAATCAACACATTGTACATTCCACATGCATGTATCAATTTATTGCTAAGCCAAATAATGGCCTTGTAAGCAAGCACAACCCTTCCAATCAGGCATGCAATGAATCATGATTCACTTCCAACAGAATAATGACAACATTTCGTTCAGTTCACCAAATTTCATGAAAATGCTGTTTACTCATCAAACAACAGAATCCACCTAGTTTTAGGGAAGCGATTGCATGGATAAATCACTTTCCAGTTTTTCGACTAACTCATCAATACGAGGAATGGCAACAGTAGCATGCTAACAAGAGAGTCATGAAGGCCCTATATATCGCTCACCTGAATATACTGATGAATTAATAACTTGATCAACAAATGACTCTTGACACAGGAGTATCAATATTAGAAGAGAACCACTTGACAATAATACACACTAAATATCTAAGCTCTGTGCCAGATGCTTCAAGCTAAGATGTTTAAAAGTTTACAAAAAAAAAAATCTAACACAAGTGGTCGGCCATTTATGATCCCAGAAACAGAAGTTTAACATATATATAGAAGACCACAAGACAAGCAATACACCAAATACCTTAAGCTTGAGGTTATCCAATTTTTTAGATGAAGAGTTTTAAAAAAAAATCACTAAACATTCTAAGTAAATCAAGTCCCCTCCCCCAGTGCGGGACCAATTTCAATCATCAGAACATCTCAGTAAAGGACCGCAAGATAATGCTACATATCAGATACCAAATCTAGACCTACATTCAACATTTAAAAATGTTTACAAACATGTAAAATCTTGAAAGAGGACCATCTCAAGATCGTCCCTGTGAATCTGGCATAGTGGTTTCAGGGGAGATTCAATTTAAAACAATTATCACATGATTACAGATATGACGATAACTCTGTCAATCATGAACACTTAATGCTCAGGTGATCTTAAAACACAACATACATCTTGTAGAAAGATGTTTTTCCAAGCTCACTCACTTGGGAGGAACACAGCCTGTGACAGTTGCTACCTTCATGCGATCATACTGAACTCAAGTCGCATTCAAACTATCTGTCAGATGATACTATATATAGAGTACTTAAAAATGTCCAGTGTTATAAAAATTGTTCCTGTGAATGAGCAGATATATCTAGTAGTCTCCATGCAGCATCAGAATTTAATTCTTCCATATCTCGACATAAAGCCCATACGTAATTTGTTCTCATTATTTTGTCCTGAAAATATTTGTGATGGATGTGATAAGTTCTGATAAAACATATATTCTATTTTGATAAATAAACAATTTACCGGGTATATACAGTATAAACTGTGAACGAAGGCCACTCTTGTGAAAGACATAATGTGGACTTAATTGACAGGTGGCCTTCATTTGGATTTCTTCGTTTTGTTCTAAACAATAAATGACAATTTTTAAAAGAATGGCCTTTATTCACGGGGCAGCCCTTATTCCGAGGTGGTTGTTAACAGAGATTTAACTGAATTAGTAAATTTGTTTACATATTTCACAATGCATTATCTCCTTGTAATCTATACTATGAAAAAGTTATAAACAAAAACAAAACTTTATTGAACTACCGGTAAAATATCTATTTAATGCATACTGAATGCATTTATCTCGACAGTATGACAGAAGAATAAGTAAGAACTATACAGAAACAGAAAATGAATGTCCCTGCTGGGAGCTGAGTCAAAAAAGGGCCATAACTCCAGTAAAAATGTTTGATCATGACCTGTATTTTATTATTATACACCTTCATGTAAAATGTGCAACCCATGAAATATTTCTTGAGTTATCGCTCGGAAACCAAAATTTGAAAGCACGGACGAACAGGGATAATACTTTATGCTCTTCTGAAATGCATGGGCATGACAATAAAATGTCATCTCATGGGGGGGGGAGGGGGGGGGGGGGTATGGTCTCTCACTAGATACCACAAGCGCTTCATTGATTTGAGTTTGAATTCTATCTTTGATCTGACAATGTCATGTGTGAGGAAACTGTCCAGCTAGCTTATTAGTGGTCCTAACCACAGGAGTACACCTAAGGTATCACCAATTGTTAAAAGCAGGAAGAGCCAACTAATGACCCAAACTATAGGTGTAATGTTAAACCACCAGAGAATTAAGATTTTCTCAAGTTAAAACTTACAGCATCTCCTTCTACAACTTCTCCTTTAGCATTCCTGACAGCTAATATTTGTTGTGCTAAAAAGGTTATCACAAGAACTGGTCCCTGATCCATCATTTTGCCTGCAGCTACCTAGAAATTAAATTTTAAACACAAATTAAGAACAAGTATTGCAAGATGTTAAAATTGGCAAGTCAAATAACAGCCAACACATAGCAATTAGAATTATGTTGCTACCAACATTTTTAAGGTATTGAATTTCAGTTGTTAGAAAACTCGCATTCAAAATTATTTTCCAAAAATGAAAAAAAAGCATTGGCATGGTTGATTTAGCATTTGTACAAAGTTGTCATGTCACAAGTGAGGCTTTGGTTTCAAACAGCCAAATCTTCAATAGATTAATCAGTATTATTCAATTCACCAAAGCATTGAATTGTTAGTAAGTGTTGGAAACAAATGAGTGAGTTTTATACAACAATATATAATTTGGTCTTATAGAAAAAAGAAAACCATATCATCCCTTTAACTAGAGCTGTCACAGAGGTGACTAATACCCCCGTGGCCACTTTGACACCAAGAATGCAAAAGTAAACTATATAGCTGTATTCAAGGGCACATTACTGTGCAATGAGTGAATTGCTGGGCATGAAAATTGTGTCTTGAGCATCTACACTTGATGATGATAACATATTTCAAGTTTCATTGCAATCGCTTAAATAATGTGGAAGTAGTTCGCTCCACAAACTTTATGCGGACGGACGGACCGACTGTGACTACAATATACCCCCTCTCAAACTTTGTTCGCAAGGAAGTAAATATGAATAACAACAATATTAACTTACTTCTACTTTGTCTACATCCAATATTCTACTGTCAAATTTAAGTCCTTGAGTTTGGGCAGTTTTGATTGGATACATCAATACATTATAAGGCTGAAAATATCAACAACAAATAAAAAAAAAAATATTGTATACATTGAACTTTCAAATAAATTATGAAGAAATTTATCATACTTTGAAATTTACACGGAAAGTCTGAATCATTACTTAGTTTGCAACCTCTCAAAATGCTACAAAATTCTTTCAGTAGCCATACTTACTCCTTCATAGCACCAGTCTTTTAAAATTTTCTCTTCTCCTCGTACCATAGCCTGGAAAATTATTAAGTTTTATTCAAAAATGAATATATTACTAACACAAATCATTTGTATCGAAACATTTCATTAATTTTGTGTCTTAAATAAAACCTATAACTTAAATTGGCATGATTGTCCAAACTTAAATTGCAATCTTATTCAATACATCACATCTACAGTTCGAGACCAGTACAATCCTGTACTCAACAAAATATACCATGACTGTACAATAAGTGTACAGTGGCATAAAGGGGACATAGGAAATATTTTAGCGATAGCTACTACATGCACATGTAATAGTAATAGTTATCATATGGTCACGTAAAAGCTATCGCATGTGCACATAGTAGCTATCGTGTGCCAATGTGATAAATAAAATATTTCCTATGTCACCGTACAAATAGGTAGGGCTTAAAAAGGTTTAAGTTTACCTCTAAAAGGTTTGGTATTAAATCAAACTGACACCATCTCACAAATTTCTCTTGTGTAAAATCTGGTTCCATTTTACAGACTTCAGTAAGTACTTCAGATATCTCAGTTTTTGACAGCATTCCACCTAGAATAAAGTGTATGATACTGTAATATTTGGGCAAGGGTATTTTTACCCCCTGCTTTCTTAAACATTTTTGAAGGGTATTACAAATTTTAAAGGGTAATGACAATCATGGGAACCACTCTAAAGGGAATTCACATATAGCACAAACACACACTAAAGCGTTACTTTTTTTTAAAGTGTGTATCGGTACGCTTAAGAAATATTTTTATACGTATTTCGGAAAAACTAATGCGTATTTACACAATTACACCCTTTATCTGAAGCCCTGCTGGATTATATGAAATCAGGGGTTTTCTTGATTATTTAGTTGTAACCTGTAAAAGACGCCTTCCTCTCTATAAATTTCTTTTGAAATCATGCAGTTTTCCTCAAATTTCCAGTTTACTCCTTGAAATTTCATTCCCCAAATTGATTTCAGGTGAGAATATTTCCCCAAAAAGAGGCTTCAACCGGCTATTTCATCCCCATTATTAAGAGCTAGGGCGCCTTCCCCGAAGTATTAAGAAAACCCCTGGAGATCGCCAGGTCTGAAAGATAATTTCTGGAGAAAAATTGGATTGGGATCTTCTTTGACACACAAGATACAGCTGATTTTTGGACTTTACTTTTGATATATTAAGCATGTGTCTTATACACATGTGATTTCAGTAACTTGAAGTGATGATAATTATTTGACTGTATATTAAGAGTTTCGTAATAATAATATTTTCCTATATACTTTAAACAGCCATTTTTATCTCCACATAAAAGAAGACTTACCAAAAACACCAGAAATCTTGTCAGTAAAGAATCGTGTTCCTCTAATTACTACATTATCACTTTCATCATACTTCATTTTTAAATCAAATACCTCTGAAAAAAAAGAGAAAACAAAGTAATTATACCTCTATTCAACAACCACTGTAACACATCAGAGTTCTACTAGGACAACCAAATTCTCTGTTACTGGTTGCCCGAATGACAATCATTTTTAAATCCTAATTTCACAGACTGTCAGACACTTCTGGCAATTCAGGTACTAACTGAATTAGATACTTGAACAAGAGCTTTCAGTAGGACAGTACGCTCGACTATTCTCGGGGCTTGATAATGAAAAAAGAAAATGGTTAATGAAATCTTTTAAGTTCTCAAAAAGGAATACCTACAATTATGATTATGGAAAAATGTCCAGACTATAGATGTAAAAAATAATATTCACCAATCCTACATGCACAAGTGATAGTAATAGTTATCATAACGTCCGTTATTTTATTATTTTATTGTTATGTCTTGATAAAGGCGGTTGCGCCGAAACGTAGACAAATGAAATAATAATACTAGTTCGTATATTTGTGTTTTTTGTTGTATAATCCTAATTAATTCAGACTATAGATGGGAATAAGGGCTTGATTTTCAGAATGAAAAATAATTGTTTTAAAATTCCCAAAGACTTGTATCAAGTTTATTATGAATACATTCAGTAGTTTGAAGACTGATGTTGCATGCAAAATTTGAACAGGAATTTTCGAAGTTCACAAAGGGCCATAAATCAGTCACAATCCATGTCAGAGTTATGGACCTTGAACAGTGGCCTCCGATTATGATCTATAAGACATGTGTGAAGTAATAAGCAAATATCTTTAGTCATTAGTGAGATACAAAGTTGTACAAGAAGTTGCATGCAAACTTCAACCTAAGTGTTACGCCGACACCTGGGCGAGTAGGATAGCCCCACTTTTCTTCAAAATCTGTTAAAAACTACAAAGATGAGCTAATGAGAGGAAACAACGTACATATTGTTGAAGATTGAGCATTCAAACTATTCTTAGTATGTAACAAAAAATCAACAGGAACAACATATCTAGAAAACTTTATAAACTATGTTTGACTTACTATTTACAAATTCATTGTTGTCTTTAAAATTCTGCCAGTTTTCATGCCATTTGGAATCTTTGTGTAGAACAACACCAACTGTTTCACTGAAAACACAGAGACATTTATAAGAGACTCAGTGGCCTACTGGTTACAGTCTTTGACTAGTTATCACTGTTGTAAGTTTGATTCCCATCCAAGACCAGAAAAAATTCATGGAACCTCTAGGGTTATACTCAGGTATATGCATACAGTTAAATCTGGTCATTTCAAAATGTCCCTGGCTTTGAAACACCATGATAAAGGGAAATTTACATGATCAGTAAGTTATATGATGTGGATTCTAATTCAAGTTTATCATTAATCTATTACATAATCATTTCAAGGAAAAATAGGAGACTTCATACACAAATTTAACAGACAAACAATAAAGGGGCATACTTTAGATCAATTTCATGTCCTGAATATATACCTCTGTGCTGTCACATCTATTTTGCATTTTCTATTTTCTGTATGATATAATGCAATGTTTCTATAAAAGTGTAGTAAATGTCAAAATACTGAGATTAGCTTTTCATATTAAGCTTGGTTAATTATTTCAGTTCTATATAAATGTTAGGGAAAGCAAAATTAGAACTCACTTATCTGCTTCAAATATTCTAGGATCTCTTTCTGATATGTCTAGTTGGTCAGTTCTCATTCGTAGTTTAACTATAAATACATACAGACAGTAAAAATATCAATATCACAGTGCATAGTATAAGTTAACTATGGATAAATTGATATTAGGGTTGTGCATGGTATGTAATCTTTATCTATTTTTTGCATGCAGGGCCTTTTTTCCTTCTATAACAGAGGCCGAAATTCGGTGACTTTCCAATTGCAAAAAGGCTCTTTTTTCACAACAGTGTACCACAATATACAGAAATACTAATATAACACAAAAGCCCTAATGGAAATGTAAGAAAGTTTGTGGAATAAAAAAACAAATCAGAAAGTTCTGTTTACATTATTTAGAAGTTTATAACACCACTAAATCAACAGACTAGATACTTTTTGACTGAGCTGACTAGTTAATAACTGAGAGGTCAGTATTTGTATATATAAGAGTTACCTGGTGCTTGGTATAGTTTTCCTTTAGATAATGCAGCTTCATCAAACTCACTTTTAACAGCTTTAACACCCTGAAATAAGCATATAATTTACAACTAGACTAACATCACTATTTAAACAAGAGGGCCAAGATGGCCCTTGATCGCTCACCTGAGAAAAAGGCACTATAATTAATGTCAAGGTAATATAATTTCCATCTTGTATAACCCATTTTTACGTAGATTTTGAGATCAAAACCAACAATGAAGGCATAATACTGTTAAACAAGCTAAAATGTAGCAAATTTTCTAATCCAAGGGCCCGTAACTCTTGAAGTTGTGGTCCGATTCCACCCATAACTTACCTTGTCCAAGATTGTAAGGTCATACACATTCATTCTAAATATGATTAGGATCGGTGAATAAATATAGGCGCTAGAGTGTAAACAAGCTAAAATACAGCAAATTTTCTAAGTCAAGGGCCCATAATCTTGAAGTTCTAGTCCGATTCCGCCTATAATCGAACTTGTCCAAGATCTTTCGGTTATACACATTTACTGAAAATATGATTAGGATTGGTGAATAAATGAATGCGCTAGAGTGTAAAGAAGCTAAATATAGCAAATTTTGTATTAAAGGACCCTTAACTATAGAAGTTATTGTCCGATTTTGCCCATAATCAAACTTAGCCGAGACATTGCGGCCACATACATCGTGAGCAAGTTTGATAAGGATTCATTAAGAGCTGTGGATGCTATAGTGTAAACAAACTAATTGTGGCCGGACGCCGGACATTCATCGATCCTAAAAGCTCACCTGATGAAATCAGGTGAGCTAAAAATGAAGCATCTTCGAAAAAAAAAGTAAAAATAATTCCTGTTTGAAAGTATCTAGAGCTATGTCACAGAGGTGACTAATAACCCTGCCGCCGCTTTGACACTAAGAATGTGATAGTACACTATACAGCTAAGTTCAAACTAATACTGCCATTGTACACTATATGGCTCTGTTCAAGGGCACATAACTCTGGAATAAGTGAATCGCTGTGAATGAAAATTGTGTCTTCTGTATTTACACTTCATGGTGATAACATATATTTCAAGTTTCATTGCAATCAGTTAAAGAAGGTGGAAGTAGTTGGCTTGATTTCATGCATATAAGTGTCTTCAAAAAACATTTGAGTGGGTCTGTAATGGCACAGTATCTAACAAGCAAAACAAGAATCATCATTTCACAATGTACAAAAATGGCTTTCAATGATGGCATGCAAGGCTGTTATTTAAAATTGGTACAGAGGTTAATTTTGTGTTTTGGCTTTGTATGCAGATTGGACTACGGTCACAATTAAACTAATTACAAAGACAGTGTTTTCAATAAGAGGTGAAAATCGACCGCTTGGAAATTTCAAATATATCATTTACGACATTGGAAATGTGCATGGAAAGCATCCCTCAAATCAGGGTTCGGCCTCTTACAGGAAAACTTAATGAAAACCCTGAATGATGATCATAACATGTACGAAATTGTTTAACAACAACAGTTACTGTCATTTAAATTTTAACTATGAAACTATAATGTACTAATGAATGCATACCTTAGAAACCGACTTCAATGGAACACTACTACCGATCTTCTTGCCTTGTTCTATCACTGTTTCACCAGCTTTACCTACAGTTTTACCCAGCTCTCCTGTAACTTCTATACTCTTCTTTATAAAATCTGACTTCTGTACCTCTTCAAGTTTCTATCAATAATTCATAAAAAAATTTTAGGACAAGACAAAAGTGAACAATGAATCTATTTTTCATAATATGTGTGGATGGTATAAAAATGTGTCAAACAGAGGATTGCATCTTTTTTGCTGTTCATGATACTACAGTAAAGTTCCACCTAACGACCGGTCCGATAATAAGACCGTTCCGCTATTACGACCGCTTTTCTAAAGAACCAAAAATATCCCTTCTCATTTCAATGATTTAAAGGTCCGTAAATACGACCGGTCCGCTATTCCGTATTACGACCACTTTATTGGACCCAATCTGTTAATTACTGCAGTATTAAGTCCCACTAAAGCGACCGTGAACAAGTCGATAATTATCCGTCTGTATACATTTCACACCTAGCCGCAGGGGTCTGGTTGTTGTTGTATGTTTATTGTTAACGACATACACTGATAGACTAATTTGCGGTATTTACGACATGCGACTACTTTATGATATGCTGTTATTGTTTGTAGTGGAGAAAGGTCTAAAATGTGTAATTGTTAAGCAATTAATTAGTATCATAGGGGATTATCGGACTGATCGTATAGACATTAAATCGAGAGGTGTTATCAAACACGTGGTCCCTGGTTTAATGTTGATTTTGACAGTATTTTACACGATTCAGATTGGATTAAATTACTAAAGCAATTAAGCACATTCGTACTATTTTGCTTACATCATTTAATGATGAACAGTAAAAGAAATGGTGTATGGTGATGAGACACACGTACATGATCAGATAAATGGTGAAATAGACAATATCAAACGTTCATTATGAATATTATCAAGAAATTTATGAAACTATCGCGAATTTATTTTGTATATATGTCATCACAATTTTTTATATAGTTTCAGTTTAAAATAAATTTATGAAGTTGTTTACTATTTGTTTTCTGAATGTAATTTCAAGGACTTATATACATATAAGTCCTTGGTAATTTGTATATGCCACAGTAACAGATATAACAACAACAAACACTATTTTTCTACATGTATTTGGTAACTATGAAATACTATGTATACATATAGACTGACTCGCTATTAAGACCGACTCGCTAATAAGACCACTTTTTGTCAGAACGCCCGGTGGTCTTAATAGCGGAACTTTACTGTACCTGGAAAAAAATAGGCCTAAATTAAAACTTTGTTTGTTTGCCACTTCTGTCCTACCCACCAAAAACCTGATTCAAAGCATTCATTGACTGAGAAATTAATAAAGAAATTTTTAATCTGTCCATGTCTTGAAAGTATTTTGTTCATGAATTTAAGTCAAATGTGTATAATGTAGATAACAAAAAAATAATTTACCTACCTACCGACCAAGCCAAAAAGTATGGGTTGGAAGTGGGAAAGAAACAACTTTTAAGGGTGGTCCTATTTAAACAAGACTAACTGTTAATTTTGCTTAAACAGATGAGATAGATATGCAGAGACTGTCAGCTTGCATATACAGTCCTAGTCTAGACAACAATTAACTCACCTCTGACACTTTACTTTTAACATCTTCAAGACCTTTTTTAAAACCATCTGTTGTATCAGTTTCTAAATATTCCTAAAAATACAAACAGCAAAGTATTATATGATTAAGAAAAGATAAAGAAACAGTGACAACTGGATATAAAGATGTGACCTACTGACCTAAAAATCAATGCAATGACCAACCTATCATTCTGAGGACTGTACGCAGGTTTTTTTCTCAGTATTTTGGGAATATGACCCATACCCTTGGGATTGGGAATTGTGTTTTAATCAAAATTGGGAAAAAATGCATAACTACAATTTTTGAATGTTCAACTTATTCTTTTTATTTCTCCCATAAAACAGTAGCAGAATAAGGTATTCACTACCAATAGTGATGTTAATGAACTTATAAAATTAAAAAATGGCTTTTGGGGGGGGGGATTGGGAATTTTTGCCTGTGAATTGGGAAAAAAGGATACTATTTTCCATTGGGAATATGACCGAATTTAGGCTGTAAAATCGCCCCAAAAGAATCCCTGGTACGCAAAATCATTCTCTAGTTATTGGTAGTGCAAGGTTCAGTTATCGACAGACCGACATGTGCAAGACAATATACCCCCACTTCCTCGAACAGGGCATAATTAGACAAGTTAAATTAATGTAATATATCCAAAGAGGAAATATTTTTTTCTGGATGAAGATTGACAAAAACTGATCAGGTTTTATATGTGAATCAAATATTCAACAACTGAGTCCAGCAGATGACTGTAACATTTTTCTATCTCACAATTCTTTTATTGTTAGGTAACTTCATGATAAATCTGTGTGTTCTGTCATCAAATCCTCGCAAAATAAGGATTGTACAAAGTATCACTAAAATTTAAAAATTACACTTACAAATTTTTGCCTAGCTTTTTTGATTGCATCGGATGACTCCAATTTTTCACGTTCTTCTCGGAACTTTTTCAAATTTTCCTGTGAAATAACATAAGTTTGCCAAATAAATGTAACATTTTTAAAAAGAAATCTAAATATTACTTAATAACCGCATCTAATTCACTATGAGTGTCATGAGACATGTCAGTAATTAGAAATTCATTTCCTTCAGACAAAAAGAGTAAACATTTACCACAGCAAAATTTAGTATGGAACATTTATAACAGTTTATATTATGAGAGAATGAACTGTTGTATTTCATACTAAAACATAACGACAGTGTAGACAAATATCTTCGGGAATTGTATTCACTGAAACTTACATTTAAATTCTTGTCTTTTGAAAGACCGTCTTTAATATTTTCATAAATATTCTCAAAAAATCCTTTTCGACCATCCGAATATTCCCTGACCTGAAAGAGAATTGATTCAAGTATCTACCAATGTTGGTTTATTTTACACCTGACAAACAATTAATAATATTAATGGAAAGATATTTATCAGCATGTATGTAACAGAAAATATGGGCCGGCGCCAAGTTAAATTTAAACTCTATCTAGAAATTAGATTCAGAAGCTTGTTTGCTGAATATTGGGGCCAGAACTCAACCCATTCCCTTTTAAATAGTAAGTTTGCAGTAAGTTGCAAAACAGCAGATACCCGGTAGGTATTATTGAATCTCGTGATACATGACAGCTGTATCTTTGAGCATGAACACACAACCTCCTGCTTGCAAGTCAGATACTCAACCAACTGAGCTTATTGAGCTGGTTAATATCACAGCCAATTTAATTATATCATAATATACTGAGAAATTTCTGTCATTCATTAAGTTATACAAATAATAAAATAAAGCTTACCTGTGTGAGTGAGCAACAAGCACTTTGATATTTCCATGTGTTGCGATTCAGTAAATGTCTGTTATTTGTACACTGGTTGCATACTAATTGACACAAAATCTAAAATATTACAAATACACAATAATAAAACAAATCAATATCAATGTGTGACTTATAATTAAAAAATAACAATAAAATGATTATTTCAAAACCACTATCCTTTATTCCATATTATGTTCCCATTTAGTGAATTATGTAACTTGTAAGGTAGGGGAAATATAATAAAATGACAAGTAAATCAAATGTGACAATTCATATGTGAGCTACAAGTACAATCGTAATTTCTAAATTATGAAATTGGTGACCAGGCTTTAACAGTGTTTTCAAGGATACCAAGAAGTTCGTCAAAATCCAATCAACATTTGAAATCGCGAAATCATATGACGACCTTGGAGGGCTGATGAAATGTCAGATGATTGACGGAACTATTCACACTCACGAGCCACCATGCGACCAAGTTTATCATACACAATCAAATACTGATTTTCCCCAACATATAAATCTTTGTGCAATTTCACTTACCTTTGTTTTATCAGCCGAATATAGTTTTTTCGGTACGACCCTCCACATGGCCTCCATGTTGGATACAAGCGGTGTAATCGTGATGTTGTTAATAGTGTGATCATCTTAGGTGTGAGAGTACTAAATTTATCACACTCACATATCGCGCATACTTTGATTGACAAAAGTACGCATGGTACAAATACAACTGTTCATAGCAAAATATCATTAAAATTCTTTTAAACCCCCAACAGTTGTATAAAAGGCAGGTAATGGCTAATGGGTGGTTTCCCTTGATTTTTAAACTGTTTTCAGCTCATGGAGATATTTAAAAAAAAATGATATTAATGGTACGTGTTTTTAATCACTGAACAAATTCTGAATGATGTAAAATGATTCTTTCATCAGTCCAGATAAGAAACATCAAAATGTATGAAGATTTAGGTTCTTATATTTTCAAAACAATTTAAATTTGAATTAGAGGTTGTATGATTTAGACACTACCCAAAAATAAGCAATTTATAGGCGGTAGGCCCCAACTTGAATGCTATTGAATGGGTTGTTGTAGGATTAACCTTTCCAATTAATTCAATTGATTTGTTCAATTCTTACAAATGTCCGGCATGAACCGCTAAATAGAGAATAATAGGTTAGTGTCGTGGATGAGTAAGTTTATCTGGCAAGGCGGAGGAATTTATCGGGTGAGCCGAAGGCGAATCCGATAATTTCCGCAGCCGAGCCGGATAAACTTTTACTCAATCCACGACACTAACCTATTATTCTATTTATCCAGTCACTGAATTTGCTTATATAAGGGAAAAAACTCCGTACTATTTAGCTACTTTTTCATTAATCTGCGCGTAACGTCATGTTCGTTCAATAACGTCACGATAAACAAATACAAATACAAAATAATAAACAACGACGTCGGACATCTTGATAACGTTATGTAGACGCAGGTAAGTCGTAGAACATTTATCGATCAACCTCAGTTCATTTCGGCTAGGAAAACCGCACCCCCGGGCACTGAATTTCAACCGGCGACTCTGTTATAAGAAATAGTCCGTCAGATCACGTGGTCAGGTGACGGTTTATCACAAGTCACGTGGTCAGGTGACCTAATAAAGCAAAGTTTATTAGGCACCCTGTTATCTGGTCGATTTTGCCGGAAGTGACTGGATAAAACTCTTTAGCTTTCACATCATAAAATCTAACACACGTATAACATGATGACGTAATGATATGACGTCAATCAGATAGGAATGTCGTAAATAGTAAAGTATTGTGGATTATTGTAGGATTAAACGTTCATTTCTGGTTAATCGTTGAAGTGATAACTCCCTCTGAACTCATAACACACATTGGACAAAGCCTGTATTACTAAATCTGTGTAATCAATGTTCTATGCTTTACAGTACACATAATCAGGTCAAAGGTAGTCCGTCGACGATTTGTACAGAAACAAAAGGTCTCTCGAAGTGTAAACTCCCTACATCATGAATATCCACAGCCCATCTTGGATAAATAAGAAGTTATAAAGACGGAATAAGTGTACACAATGAGAAGAGACTTCGATCAAACTTTTGTGAGAGTTATTTCTCTTAGTACGTTAGCGCATCACAGTCTCAAACGGGAACCAGTTTCAATCGCAAAACATGCATGTATTTATTCGTCTGTAATACAATTTTGACCATTCTTATGCAATAAATTGAAACTCATTCGTGTATAAATGACCTTTCTTGGATTTATGTATTTTAATTCAAATGCTTGTCGTGTTTTCTTTTATACGGCGCTGTCGTATAAACAATTTTTCGAAAAAAAAACGAAGTGAAATGCATCTGTTCAACAAGTTGTAACGATAATTTTTGAAGTACATTATGTAACATTACAAAAGTGACAACTTCGAAAATCATTTATAAACGTGCTTACCAGGCTCAGCTGTAATAGCACGAGCTCTGGATGCCTGATATAACACCATGAACCATTGTATCAATCGATGCTACTCTTTGCATTTATCGAGTGTGTTGTCCATTTTGTTACAACAAACAATCAATCATGTCTACAACATACGAGAGACTAAACGATCGAACGAATGAACGAGCGAACAGTACCTTGTAAAATGCAACAACGAGATTAGCGATGCTTGTTCGAGCCGTACTTGTCTGGACAGAAACTGAAGAGAAAGATAATTTTAACTCTTACACAAACCAGCAAAGTATAGCCTTGTTTATCATACACAATGAACATTTGTTATTTCGAGCATCGATATCCCGCGTACACGTCTTTTCTCCATTACAAAACAATAGTATTTATTTGTATAATTATGATTATCCATGTTTATTTAATCGATATCTCCTGGCAGGTTTTGACTGGGTCATGCAATTTCAAAGACCCTGCTTTTAAGCAATTATTACCTTGTATAAAAAAAATTGAACTTAGAAGTGACGTTTGAAACATTAAATATGATGGCATGGTTGTTCGCGAGATGATAGTCCATCTAGATATTGCGAACGAGACTTTTAACTATACAGCATGGAGTTTCATTTTAGTCACGGATATTTTCATTAGTTTCTTCGTGATAGCTATAATAAAGATACTATAATGCAAATGATTAATGAAATTGCATATTTTCATTAAAATCCAAGCCTGAATACTTAATAAATCAAGAGTTTTGAACTACCAATATATCGCAATACGTATTGCAATACAGTGTTGCGTATCGCAATATATCGCGATACAAAATTTCCCGCAATACCCATCCCTAGTAAAAGTTGGGGGAAACTATCACTTTTTCAAGCTTATATGGTAGAACGATATGATGAACCAGCGATCTTTATGCAGTGCGGATTACACACATATAACTTGTTATGACACCTTAAACACAAAGCTCATTAATCATTGCTTTTGACACCACGTCAAAACTTACAAAAATGATACCAGTGTAACAAGATCTACACTGGTGTTAGTTTTTACTGCTCATTATAGCAGCCTAACAAACTGACAGAACGGAAGGATGCGCGAGAATTTGATGCGTTTTTGTCTACAAATTGAAACACCGACAAGTAATTTGTTCCGTACGGATCACGATTGATGCGGATCTATACAATAGACGGTTTAAGATTTAGTGGTGTTTGATCGGTATGCATGCCTTTGTATCTTATTCATAATGGTATTGTAATGAATTGATTCTGAAGTATAATATCATACAGTGTAAGTGTTAACCTACACCGTAACAACTTGTGAGAACATAATAAAGCATAACATGGCATATCGTAACAGTTTTATGAGGTAATTATGAAGTCTTCAAAAGCCTCGCCAACTCTTTACTGAACCATTTTTTTATAATTTCATTGAATGACACGCTTGTATAATAATGAGTTTCAAACTGGGTAAAAGGTACATGTATATCAAAGTATGCTTTAATTAACATAATCTAGGATGAAAATAAAAATAAGTCTGTTTGAGTGCTCCTACCCACTCACGAAAATCCTAGCAATAATTCTTTTTAAATTTGCACAATCTTACTCCCTTCCTGAAATTCTGGGTACAAACTTATTTTTATTTTCAGCCCAATTTGGTTGTACTTTTCTGAAGTATTTTTTCTGCTTCGACAAAATACAGCGATGTGTTAATTAAAGAAGGCCGTTCCGTATTTCGTACCAAACCGAATGTACAGTGTATTTGAATAAAGAGAATAAAATAATGCATCGTCAAAACCGAAGTTTATTTAAAAGATATTGAAAGTCTTGCACTGAAAATAGAAGCCGCGTATTCTGGTGGGACGAATTAGATTCTACCCGAAGACACGTATTTTGGCGTGAACCTTTTGAGATGTAATTAAGTATATTTTATGGGACAATTTCTAACTAAACAAAAGAAATCTCGTTGTCCTGCAAAAGAATCAGTGATGGCGATTGAGGCTACTGTCTGAATTTGACCGAATGACCAACTTACATTGGTTGTTGATAGTTGATTAATGACAACACTAAACACTGTCTTAACAGACAATGATATTTCCATTGCCTAATTCATAATTGGTCAAAGAACATCCATGCAATGGAATTCATTTGTAGCGTTGTGTGTTACAGTTTCATAGGGGTATCAACATTTATATTAAAGCATCTATTACATATTACCATACAGAGGAAGGCCCAGGGCAGGTAATGCTGCAAGGACTTCGTCGCTGCTCTATGCGTCAGGAGGTGCGACAGGCAGTAAGTAAGTAAGTAAGTAATAAGTAAGTAAGTAAGTAAGTAAGTAAGTAAGAAAGTAAACCCATTACTTATTGGCTGTTGTAAGTAGGGGATGTACCTTGGGAAGCCATAATTGGGTTCTATAACGACAACAACTCTGAGACTCTAATTATACCGATATAACTGGTGTGTTTGGAAAGTTCCCTTTGATGCGACGAATGTCTGTGATCTAATAAGACAAGCGACAATAACAAATTTCTTAGATAAAAAGTGAAAATGAATAATAATCATACTAATTTGTGTTTTGTTGGACTGTTCTTTGTGAAGATAGGACATTCTGAAACCGGTTTTACATACATTAGACAGATTAGAATAGGAACAAAAATGCTATGGTCTCATGTTTGGAGACAAAATGATTCCATCAGAAAGAAATATTGAAATATAATGGCTAAGTTCTACCTATATTATTGTTTATGTGATCCAAACGCTTAATCTTGTATTCCAAGCGCCTAGATGATGTACGCGAAGAATCGCGTTGTAATCTTGTTAAGTCCTTTCCAGAGACAATTATGCTAAATACAGTTTTGGTATTTAACTCGATGACGCCTTACAGTCAAGCGAATGAGAATATTGAGCCATCCCTAAATTCTATTGTAATGACGAAAAATACAACAGACAACTTTTTTTTTACAAAAGTTGAAGAAACACTTTTGCCAGGTTGCGGGAAGTTTTGTACAATCTTACTTCGCTATATCGACAATAATTTTAAGATTTATAAGTAGCATAAGAGAGGTTCATGATTGAAACTCATTGCAGTATTTGATGCTGTATATGGGAAGTTTAAGAAATTGCTTCGGAATTGGGTAAAAGATTGAAATATATGTATGAAAGATAGATCAGCGAAAATAATTCTTAAATCTGTTTTGTGCACAACCATTGTAATGCATTTCCGTCCGTTATATAATCTTAACTCAACTAAGATAGCAACATTTAAACATAGATAATATTGCCGCCGTCGTCTTATACCGTCATTTTTTATTGATTGCTATATAGACTTTTTGCCAACTGGTAAAGGTGTATTTATGAAAAATACACACCTACGACAAGATATTTACATGTATTTGTTTGTATGTTAAAAAGGGCTGTTTTGACTAAGAACTATCTATAATAACACCATGGTTTGAAGATTTTACATTGTATATGAAAAAGCTTGCCTTAACATAAATCCTCACACGTATAATGACCATTTATAATTGTAGTTTTGGTACAAACAGGGAGCAGATCCGAATAATTCTGTCTCATATCAGAATCAGACAAAATACGGAATCAAATGCTACAAGTCTTTTTAAATTAGCAGGATCTTGTGATAGTCACAAAGTGAGATGCTGAAATAATGTTGTTCATGGTAACAAGACACTGTTCGTGATTATCTCACAATCCAAATGAACAGAAATAATGAGCCTTTTGAAAAATGACCGGTCACTTAGGCAATCGGAAAGTCTTGGTTATTTCGCATACTCAACCACTTAATGTTTTATCAAGATATCTGAGGACATCCGAATGTCAACACGTACAAATTCCGTGTTATATTACTATATAGCAACACAAGAGTAAAACCCCGCAGGTCTGATTCCCTGAAAACCGGATTTCTCTGTATTTAACAGACAATAAACAATGAAATGTTTCTCGGCTTTGGATTCGCTCAGTTTCAGCAACATGATATGAAAAACAATACTGAACCAAAACAATGATAAATCAAAGATGTTTTGCCCATTCGAGAGAGAACAGTGAACACGTAACACCACAAACACGTTTTTGGGTGGTTTAACAACACAATATAAAAATATTCGTTCACCAATAGAGGCATACTCATACGTTAAAGTTCCGCTTATTATATTTTATCTAGGGCTTCAACACCCTTCAGTGCGTGGCACTTTATCCCTAATTTGCATCAATTAACTATTTGCATCATTGCGAGTAAATCATTCAATTTGGTTAATTTATTTTTCTGTTTTTCTAACATCAAACACTTTTTGAAATTCAGAAATGTTCATAAAGTGCCTTTGTGCTATCCAGCCACGAAAAAAAGAACAACTCATTATATTTTACATGTTACTACGGACAACATCGTTTTTAAAAAATAATGATCAAAGAAAGCCGTACAAAAAATGTATTTTTGATAGCTATTGTAACCTAAAATTTAATCCAATGTGTCAAGATTGTGCGATGATAAATATCGGTTGTGTATTTGTTTTGTTCAGTTCTAACTGTTAATACGGTTCCACCAGAATCGACAATCTTCTGGGAAAGTTAAAACATTTCTCTGCTTTCTGATGCAGTCTCTAACACTTCGGTGATAGTCGGAATTTTATTGTATGGAATTAGCATACGGAATTGAGGAAGGCATAAATCAAGATGATAAAAAACGTAATATTTAATGTCTCACTCGCGTGTTACACTACTGGAATAGTCTTCAAGGAATTATGACCAGCGTTTGTTTGTATTAAAACAACCCAATATGACGTTGTTTCAGCTCGAATAGTGTCTGTTTTTTCTTCGTTTTTTTTTTGTCTAAATTATTCTGTTGACAATCAAAGGAATTCCAATGCCATGGCGTGCGCGTCTCTCCATGTTCGGTTAGGGATTGAGTTTCTATAAAATGGAATATATTTCGAAAGTTACAAAGCATTTTATTTAAACTACATGTAAATGAATTAATTCACGATTTATACAAGAACACATTTAAAGTTTCCGGGTATGAATCATATTTTTTTGTTCGTTTTATTTTAAACAAAACCTATTAATTATCTTGTTTTGTACTTTTCTAGGACTTAAAGCAATTTGTCTCTGTATTATTTTGTGTCGTAGATTTATATCTATTTAAATGAAACCAATGTAAAATTTTACAAAACAATTTGTGCATTTTGTATTCATATGAAGAACCATACATTTTGTTATACAAATGTACACGTACATGTATTTATTCCGTCTTTATCTCTCGCTATTTTCCTTCGCTCTTTCACCTCGCCCACCTCTCCATTTCATACAATTATTTTAACACAATGAACATAATTTGAGATAGGATGTTCGTTTTTTCATCCTTCACTCTACCTTCCTGGCTTAAGATCTAAACATGTACATCGGAACTTTTTATCCAAATCCTTAAACGAAAACCTGTCTAACCCGTACACAACATTCATTCTCGATTATTGCTACCCTTATTATCTGTACATTGCACCATGTTGGATAGATATGCCCTTTACATTAGCATATCTCTTATAAGTATTAAATGATTAATCCAGAAGTTCGATTAGTTAAAATGACAATTTTGCGCTGAAAAGCTGTGATTGTATTTTAGTATATACTTTACACCGTGTATTGGTATACGCCACAAGTATCTACAAGTAAATACAAAGTAACTTGCTCTGCCTGGTTTGAACAGTGTTAGATGCGTGGTTCGAACAGTGCTCTGCCTGGTTCGGACAGTGCTCTGTCTGGTTCGAACAGTGCTCTGCCTGGTTCGAACAGTGTTAGATGCGTGGTTCGAACAGTGCTCTGCCTGGTTCGGACAGTGCTCTGTCTGGTTCGAACAGTGCTCTGCCTGGTTCGGACAGTGTTAGATGCGTGGTTCGAACAGTGATCTGCCTGGTTCGGACAGTGCTCTGTCTGGTTCGAACAGTGCTCTGCCTGGTTCGAACAGTGTTAGATGCGTGGTTCGAACAGTGCTCTGCCTGGTTCGGACAGTGCTCTGTCTGGTTGGAACAGTGCTCTGCCTGGTTCGGACAGTGTTAGATGCGTGGTTCGAACAGTGCTCTGCCTGGTTCGGACAGTGCTCTGTCTGGTTCGGACAGTGCTCTGTCTGGTTCGGACCAGAACAAAAAACGCCATGCCTACTGACATTCTGCAGGACACACTATTATTCCGTCTACTACTCCCTTTCTATTCCTCAAACTAATCTAATATTTTTCATACAAAAGGTTAACGATTGGACCTTAATTTAAATTTTGTATTCATCTGACACAAACATTTCGTGCAAATGTACATGCGTCATGCAACAAATTGACATTAACAAAACAACATACACAATGTTACCTTATTCTGGGATCTGGACATTAGAAAAGGCCCACTGTATTGATTTTGAGCTTGATTTTTAAGACGAATGCTAAACAAATTATATAATAAATGTATAGACAAGATTCGTGGTGGAACACGTTAACATGCACAACAGTACATGTCTGATTCTCTGATTGTCGAATTCATAAACATGTTATGTTGTTGAAAATCTATAGTAACCTGAATGACACAGTGCAATCAATCAACTTGTATCTATCTCGGGGAAATATTCCAACAAGTTAACAACATCGGAAACAGAATCTTGATTTTCTTCATTAATGTGTCCGGATTAAAATAATGATTTATGTCGTGTTGAGATTTCTGTGTCAACATATCTAATGTGTGCTTTTCCCTACTTATTCTTGCTTATTTCTTTATACGTATTTCTTAATATCTTTTATATTTATAGTCACCGCATTTTTTCTACTCTTTTTGTACCTTTGTATGACTAAACCCTAATCACCCCTGATCTACAGTGCAGAAAATACCATCAATTGTGTACATATATTTTATTATATTTATACGTACAGGCCGTTTAGGAAACAACTACATGTATTTGATATTAACTAATTATATATATTTTGATACATAGATTCTAATAGTAATTGTTTATCTCCCCATATAAGCCCCAATATAAATATACTGACGTAACCACTTGAACCTATACAGTGACGTCAAAGATATTTAAGCCGTAAGAAATCCAAAAACATTGCCATTTAGTTATTAACGTACATGTAGTTAAATATGCAGAGATTTGTGAAGACTGGTATACCCGTCACGTAGTTAAATATGCAGAGATTTGTGAAGACTGGTATATACCCGTCACGTAGTTAAATATGCAGAGATTTGTGAAGACTGGTATATACCCGTCACGTGGTTAAATATACAGAGATTTGTGTAGACTGGTATACCCGTCACGTAGTTGAATATGCAGAGATTTGCGAAGACTGGTATATACCCTTTACGTAGTTAAATATACAGAGATTTGTGAAGACTGGTATATACCCGTCACGTAGTTAAATATGTAGAGATTTGTGAAGACTGGTATATACCCGTCTCGTAGTTAAATATACAGAGATTTGTGAAGACTGCTATATACCCGTCACGTAGTTAAATATACAGAGATTTGTGAAGACTGGTATATACCCGTCACGTAGTTAAATATACAGAGATTTGTGAAGACTGGTATATACCCGTCACGTAGTTGAATATACAGAGATTTGTGAAGACTGGTATACCCGTCACGTAGTTAAATATACAGAGATTTGTGAAGACTGGTATATACCCGTCACGTAGTTAAATATACAGAGATTTGTGAAGACTGGTATATACCCGTCACGTAGTTAAATATGCAGAGATTTGTGAAGACTGGTATATATACCCGTCACGTAGTTAAATATGCAGAGATTTGTGAAGACTGGTATATACCCGTCACGTAGTTAAATATGCAGAGATTTGTGAAGATTGGTACATACCCGTCACGTAGTTAAATATGCAGAGATGTGTGAAGACTGTTATATACCCGTCACGTAATTAAATACATGTATACAGAGATCGGTGAAGACTGGTATATACCCGTCACGTAGTTAAATATGCAGAGATTTGTGAAGACTGGTACATACCCGTCACGTAGTTAAATATACAGATATTTGTGAAGACTGGTATATACCCGTCACGTAGTTAAATATGCAAAGATTTGTGAAGAGTGGTACATACCCGTCACGTAGTTAAATATGCAGAGATTTGTGAAGACTGGTATATACCCGTCACGTAGTTAAATATACAGAGATTTGTGAAGACTGGTATATACCCGTCACGTAGTTAAATATGCAGAGACTTGTGAAGACTGGTATATACCCGTCACGTAGTTAAATATACAGAGATTTGTGAAGACTGGTATATACCCGTCACGTAGTTAAATATGTAGAGATTTGTGAAGACTGGTATATACCCGTCACGTAGTTAAATATGCAGATATTTGTGAAGACTGGTATATACCCATATATACTAAAACGGAAATATCCATAAACCCATATACCCGTCACGTAGTTAAATATGCAGAGATTTGTGAAGACTGTTATATACCCGTCACGTAATTAAATACATGTATACAGATATTTGTGAAGACTGGTATATACCCGTCACGTAGTTAAATGATGCAGAGATTTGCGAAGACTGATTTATACCAGTCACGTAGTCAAATATGCAGAGATTTCTGAATTCTGGTTTTCCCGTCACGTAGTTAAATATGCAGAGAATTTTGAAGACTGGTATACGCGTCTTATTGGCTGAGAAGGGTTTATGTGTTTTTAGCCAACCTTATATTTGTTGATGCACAAGTTTGTAAACACTTCAGACCAATAACACACCATGTCTAATTAAGACTTATTTCCTGTATCCTCCTGTCGTATATTTCTAGGAAATATTTTTATTACATTTCATCATCTTTAAAGATATAGACATGGGAAATTTATTATAATCATTACATATTGATAACCTACACTACTTTGAATATAAAATATACACTGGTAACATCTTATAGAAAGATAATAAAGTCCAGTCATACAGAAAACAAAGACTTATATTCTTCATTTTCTTATCTGGTTACTGTTGTTGGTTTGGCAAGCACAAGACGTACAGTTTTATACACGTGATATATCTAGTCAAGTCGGTTATCACGAGTTCTTGCATCCAGCCTTTGCAATCTTACCTTTCATGTTTTGGCCAAATAAATAACACGTTGCAACATACGATAATGAACACTTACTAACAGCTGTTTCTGTCGACGTTTTATTCTGCTGGCATTGAAAACATGGGGAGTTATTTGGCTGTTTTTAATACGTAATTGTCTGTTTTACTGCTTTATTAATACTACGCTCAGGTGTTGATAATAATTAGATAATAAATATGCGAACAAATTTCTGTAATAAATTTGTAAAGTTGTTTGTGGTTTTGTGTTATATTATACCTAGAACACCTGTGTGATGTATGGCTACCCGTCACTAAACCTAGGACTAAATTATACGGTTTCATGTTTTGATAAATATTCATTGCCGAGTGGTTGGATAAATATACTGTAAACTCGTCTGAATAAGTAAAATATATTCTCATCAGTAACATCAGATTTACAATTTTATGACAAACTCGGACATCAACGATACAGACTGACTCAAACACTCAAACTATTGTTTTCCTGAAAAGATCATAATGTATTAAGATCATTGATAAACACCAATGAATACATTAATATTATGACATATACACTCTAAATGATTGTACTAATATTATGACATATATACTCTAAATGATTGCACTAATATTATGACATATACACTCTAAATTATTACACTAATATTATGACATATACACTCTAAAAGATAACATTAATATTATGACATATACACTCTAAATTATTGCACTAATATTATGACATATACACTCTAAATGATTGCATTAATATTATGACATATACACTCTAAATTATTGCACTAATATTATGACATATACACTCTAAATGATTGCATTAATATTATGACATATACACTCTAAATGATTGCACTAATATTATGACATATACACTCTAAAAGATAACATTAATATTATGACATATACACTCTAAATTATTACACTAATATTATGACATATACACTCTAAAAGATAACATTAATATTATGGACATATACACTCTAAATTATTGCATTAATATTATGACATATACACTCTAAAAGATAACATTAATATTATGGACATATACACTCTAAATGATTGCACTAATATTATGACATATACACTCTAAAAGATAACATTAATATTATGACATATACACTCTAAATGATTGCACGAATATTATGACATATACACTCTAAATGATTGCACTAATATTATGACATATACACTCTAAAGGATAACATTAATATTATGGACATATACACTCTAAATGATTGCACTAATATTATGACATATATACTCTAAATGATTGCATTAATATTATGACATATACACTCTAAATGATTGCATTAATATTATGGACATATACACTCTAAATGATTGCACTAATATTATGACATATATACTCTAAATGATTGCATTAATATTATGACATATACACTCTAAATGATTGCACTAATATTATGACATATACACTCTAAAAGATAACATTAATATTATGACATATACACTCTCAATGATTGCACTAATATTATGACATATACACTCTAAATGATTGCACTAATATTATGACATATACACTCTAAAGGATAACATTAATATTATGGACATATACACTCTAAATGATTGCACTAATATTATGACATATATACTCTAAATGATTGCATTAATATTATGACATATACACTCTAAATGATTGCATTAATATTATGGACATATACACTCTAAATGATTGCACTAATATTATGACATATACACTCTAAATTATTACACTAATATTATGACATATACACTCTAAAAGATAACATTAATATTATGGACATATACACTCTAAATGATTGCACTAATATTATGACATATATACTCTAAATGATTGCATTAATATTATGACATATACACTCTAAATGATTGCATTAATATTATGGACATATACACTCTAAATGATTGCACTAATATTATGACATATATACTCTAAATGATTGCATTAATATTATGACATATACACTCTAAATGATTGCACTAATATTATGACATATACACTCTAAAAGATAACATTAATATTATGACATATACACTCTCAATGATTGCACTAATATTATGACATATACACTCTAAATGATTGCACTAATATTATGACATATACACTCTAAAGGATAACATTAATATTATGGACATATACACTCTAAATGATTGCACTAATATTATGACATATATACTCTAAATGATTGCATTAATATTATGACATATACACTCTAAATGATTGCATTAATATTATGGACATATACACTCTAAATGATTGCACTAATATTATGACATATATACTCTAAATGATTGCATTAATATTATGACATATACACTCTAAATGATTGCACTAATATTATGACATATACACTCTAAAAGATAACATTAATATTATGACATATACACTCTCAATGATTGCACTAATATTATGACATATACACTCTAAATGATTGCACTAATATTATGACATATACACTCTAAAGGATAACATTAATATTATGGACATATACACTCTAAATGATTGCACTAATATTATGACATATATACTCTAAATGATTGCATTTATTTTATGACATATACACTCTAAATGATTGCACTAATATTATGACATAAACACTCTAAATGATTGCACTAATATTATGACATATACACTCTAAAAGATAACATTAATATTATGACATATACACTCTAAATTATTACACTAATATTATGACATATACACTCTAAAAGATAACATTAATATTATGGACATATACACTCTAAATTATTGCATTAATATTATGACATATACACTTTAAAAGATAACATTAATATTATGGACATATACACTCTAAATGATTGCACTAATATTATGACATATATACTCTAAATGATTGCATTTATTTTATGACATATACACTCTAAATGATTGCACTAATATTATGACATATACACTCTAAAAGATAACATTAATATTATGACATATATACTCTAAATGATTGCACTAATATTATGACATAAACACTCTAAATTATTACACTAATATTATGACATATACACTCTAAAAGGTAACATTAATATTATGACATATACACTCTAAATTATTACACTAATATTATGACATATACACTCTAAAAGATAACATTAATATTATGGACATATACACTCTAAATTATTGCATTAATATTATGACATATACACTCTAAAAGATAACATTAATATTATGGACATATACACTCTAAATGATTGCACTAATATTATGACATATACACTCTAAATGATTGCACTAATATTATGACATATACACTCTAAATGATTGCACTAATATTATGACATATACACTCTAAAGGATAACATTAATATTATGACATATACACTCTAAATGATTGCACTAATATTATGACATATACACTCTAAATGATTGCACTAATATTATGACATTATACACTCTAAAAGATAACATTAATATTATGACATATATACTCTAAATGATTGCACTAATATTATGACATATACACTCTAAATGATTGCACTAATATTATGACATATACACTCTAAAGGATAACATTAATATTATGGACAAATACACTCTAAATGATTGCATTAATATTATGACATATACACTCTAAATGATTGCACTAATATTATGACATATACACTCTAAAAGATAACATTAATATTATGGACATAAACACTCTAAATTATTGCATTAATATTATGACATATACACTCTAAATGATTGCACTAATATTATGACATATACACTCTAAAAGATAACATTATTATTATGGACATATACACTCTAAATTATTGCATTAATATTATGACATACACTCTAAAAGATAACATTAACATTATGGACATATACACTCTAAATGATTGCATTGCTATTAAGACAGATGCACTCTAAATGATTGCATTGATATTATGGATATATATATATACTCTAAATAAATGAATAAATATTATGACATATACACTCTAAATGATTGTATTACAATTATGACACATAAAATCTAAATTATTGTATTAAATCTATGACAGATACACTCTAAATTATTGCAACAGTTTTTAGTTGGTATCTACTGCATTTTAACAATCAACCTTTTTAAGTCTAGTTGTTAGTTTTGGCTTAGGTATGTCTTATTTTTTTACCAAAATCTTAACTTTATTATTTTAAGAATTAGATTCAATGGTATGCTTACAGTGCAATTTGTAAATACTTAGGTTTTACTTAACCAGTATTGTTGTAATTAATTATTCTTGTGATATGTTTCGTTCATTAATTTACAATGAATGAATAACTTATTGATACTATCAAATTGATTTCAATGTGGTAATTATATTCCAATCACGGTTCAACTATGATAAGCAATTGAATTATTATCAATGTTTTATTACTCGGCATCTTTCAAGTTTGCCTCTCTATGTCTGTCACAAATACAAGCTAGGACCACAATGGAAACAAGCACTGACGCTTTTTTGTGTTATCCTTGGTATTGGAAGCATGTCATGGTTTAATTTTGTCTTATTTTTGCCTTTCTTTCTATCTTAATATTGTTGTTATTCTAATTTTTATGTTACATGCTTTATCTATATATTATATACCATGCTTCCTATACCGAAATAAATCTATCTATAAATCCATTGATAGCATCAAGGACTTATGTACTATTACTTGATATTATGGTCATATACACTCTCCGATTTAATGCAGGTTTGCCAGTAATTTGTCACTGTTCCGAATAAGACAAGCGATGCCGATAGTTTTCTTTGCAAGGTTTTATAGGATGGGACTAAAATCATTATCTGCATTGGACTTCACAGGGTACATACTATACAAGAGTATTACAACATTTTATAAGTACAGATTTATTCACGCACATTTCATTACATACGCAGAAATCGTAAATATTATTATTCTCGACATTTTAAACTTCCATTAACATCCATATATTCACACAGATGTTGAAACAACGTTTATTTTAATCGGAGATTCCCACGCCTTGACAACAATCACATCTGTACTTAACACTTGTTCACACTCACCAGTCACCATAATGAACACGTAGGGTTGTGAAAAATGTCCGTTCCCGTGAGTTATCTAACACTCAACTCTATTGTTCAATACTTAATGTACTGAATCATTCAGTCAATAATAATAATCATCATATCATTGTATGTACAAATGAGGAAATAAAATAAAAATTAAAAAAACCAAAAAAACCCAAAAGTCATATATATAATAAGTCACAAATAAGACATTATTCAATCCGTTGACTCACATGATTATACGAAGAAGTTTTATGTTAAGATGTCTCCACTCCGACCATAACACTCGTCCATATACATGTCGATGAATATGTGGTTTCTCCTTACTGACAGCATCCATGCAACCCAAGCTTGTTAATGTTTTTAGATCTTTGGACACTGAACGATAGTACAGCTTCCCATAGCCGTCACTCGCTCTGCGCGCATGAATTTCCATGCGGACCAAAGAACAACGCTTATCCATATACACCTTGTAATTATTTAACTAGCGTCCGTTTCATGTTGCAGTGCAAATCTACGTTCAGTTTCCATAAGTGCTTTCAATACTTTGATTATCCATTAGTTCTTCTGATATAAAATTCATTGTCCTTTATATACCATGGCACAGTATTTATGCACTCGAACTGTCTATGTTATAAAACTCTCTGATTTTGGCCAAAGTTCAGCAGAGCAACTCTGGATGCAACTTCAGAATGCCACGTCACTAAGTTCCCGGCGGCCACGGCAATCACGGTTCGGGCCGCTGTGGAGAAAACTGGATGAACGTGAAACAACGCGTAGGCACGGGATAGGCAAACGTGACAGACAGTAATTGACGTGGATGCCGGGCCAGAATTTTCAACTGTCAAAAGATTTTACCACGGCAGCCACGGTACGGATGAGAAACGTAATAGGCCGTAGTAAAACGGGATAAACGCTATAAAACGTGACAGTACGTAATACAAATGCAGACCGTTACGCAACTTGGCAGTGATCCGTAGTGGAACGTGAATCATATCCGTGGTGAAAAATGTTGCGAAGCGGCCTTTCTGCTGCCGTCTATCTTCCGACACCCATGCGCGAACCCACAGGGATCCTGGCTTTCTCTTTCACCTTCTTCGTCTTCTTCATGCCATGTGTGCTCTTTGCAATTCCTGCTGGTCTGCAAAGACTGGATAACTGCAGCAATAAAAACAAGAAAATCGTTTTCGTCTAATGCATTCATGTTTACTCATCGAAGTATCTTGGTACGATGATTGCTGTTGCTTGAGTTGTTTTATTTTATAACGTGGGCACAAACGTGCTCCAAAAACTCTCCGGCTTCCACGTTTGTTCCATAGGAGGCCTTGACAGATCGTGAAAAACGCACCAGACCTGAATGAAGCTGTGAACATTGTCAGGTATCCCATCAGAACCTTAGTAAGCCTTGGAGGAGCCGCTTCTTCGTCCAAACGACCAGTCACGGATACCATGATAAACCGTGAAGAAACTTCGCACAACCTTACCAACCCGGAGACAAAAATGGTCAAGATCCTACGGCGCAATACGTTTTGGGCAAACAGGACAGCCGTGGTCGCTGGGAACATAGTGTTAACGTAGCATAACATCATGTTTTCTATACATAACCCAACATTTCAGGAAGTAGCTGTTTTGGGGAATGAAAAAGGAAAGTATTTAATTCAATCGGAACTCCTCGGCGTTTGTCTAAAGAAAAGAGCCTTGGACATAATAGGCTGGTCGCCATTTTCTTGTTGTTCCACCATGGCTGACCCTGGGAATCCAACGATTGAAACAACCTGCTACCCTTGGTATGGGAACTTGATCACTATTTTATCAATCGCAAACGATAAACTAGTTTGAAATTCTGTAATTCTGAGAATGATTCTTGAAAACGAGTACTAACTACATAGTGTTGAAAAGTAGTGACCGGAAACAGCGTAACCAAAATATGTAACCGTCCTATACTCCACTACGCTTATGTACGAGGCGTATTTCTCAGTTTCGGAAATGCCCAAGTAGTTACGATTGTATTCAATCGTCGTCAGATTTTGTGTTTAATTGTACTGTTTGATGGAAGATGACAAATTGTCATAAGTCAGGAACCGAGATAACTAGCGGTAAAAGCATTCTTTTACAACATTTTCACTAAATTGTTATAAATTGATGCTGCAGAGACATGTGTTTGGTGAAATGCTCCCGAAAAAGTAAAACGTGCAATCTCTTTCACTCCTTATTGGACACGTGACAAGTTTAATACTTCGATTGTACTTGCATTTTGTGCGGAATAGATAAGCACGAAATTCAAATTCAAAAAGTGGTCACGTGGTTAATGCAATTGACAATAAATTTTCCGCGGACATCAAATCTTTTCAGGAGGCATTCCATCGCTGTAATTTATTCCCTCGTTTGAATAAAATTCTTAGGGTAATTCTCACATGCTGGAAGTAATTTTAGATTGATATAGCACATAAATTCGCCATTTATCTCGTAACGTTGTTATAAAGAGCTATTACCTTCATTTTAGCGTCATTATTTCGTCGTTCTGAAAGAAGATACATTTGAATGTCATCCGGACCAAATAGTCGTCTGCTCAGTACTTGAAACTAAAATTGAAATAAAACATTCTCTTCGTCTTGTTGTATAATACGGTACGTCAGAATTAATGTAAAGATTAAATAAACCATTCAAGTGTATGTTTGAAATATGGTAAAAACAAAAATCTATTAGAATATTGATCTAACATAATAACACGAGGCTCGTCCGACGAAGTTAGAGCAATAGAAAGACTACTTATATCACTGCTAGACTT